>WHYT01017384.1:648793-705500 GCA_009806455.1 Tetrax tetrax | reverse complement strand
TTTTTTTTTTTTTTTTTTTTTTTTTTTTTTTTTTTTTTTTTTTTTTTTTTTTTTTTTTTAGGAGTAAAAATAATTCTTACTGCTATTATCATTAATATCAGAGGAACTAACAGAAAAGCCAGTGCAATGCATAGTGAAAATGGTGTCTACAAATAGGTTAACAACTGCACTAATAGAAGACCATAAGCATGCAAACAAACATCACTCCCTACCACTTTCCTCCTTACATCAGTATGGGGATTCTTTGACATATTGTCTCTTTTAAGATCTTCTTTACGAAGTCCCTCGTGTGTGTTTTTGTCTGCTTTATCCATGGCTAATCCCAACTCCTCCGTTAGTTATAAGTCCCTGGTTATCAAAAGAGACAAGGCCAGCCACGTCTCTCTCAAGTCCTTTGTTTAGCTGAGATCCTTTGGCTTTGATTTAAAACCTGGCTGTCTCACAAGGACAATTTTCCCACTGAGACTTTCACCTAAAATTTGGCCCCAAAGATGCCCAAAGCTATGTCTCACTGTATCCATAGCAACCAATTGCTTGAAGTCAAATAATTGGGCTTAAGATGCCCTTAGTAGTTAACAACCTGAAAAGGAGCACCTGAATCAATAAGAGATGATGGAGTAGCAGAAAAATTTGCAAGGAAACTTATTGCTGTTTTCTAGCAATCCAAACAGTCGGTCTGTTGCTGTTCATTTTCAGGTATGCTCTGAACAGCGCTGCATATAAATTCAATGCAGAGACATACAGGTGTATGACATTCAAACCACAGCGCAACTGGAGTTCGTCACTTGTAGGCAAGAGACCACATTCATTACATCTATCATTAATGACAGAGACCCATGTCTCTGTACTTTGGGAGACATAAATGTTATAGGGACACAGTAAAGCTTACCACTTCACTGAGGACTTTTCCTCTGTCCTGAAGAACGTATTTTGAAGTGTTGTTGAGATCTTGAATGTGGTATACAGGCACTTTTTTGCTTGTAAGAGGCAGCTTCTCTTATTACTTACAAGGTTGTTCTCTGAGGTGTATTTTGTCCCCGTAGGCAGCATCAGATATACAGTGCTGACACCTAATATCAGAAAACTTGACACAGTTACAATTGTTAGTAGAGCCGTGTGTGTATCTACTGCAAAAGAGCCACAAGGTATCACACTGAAGAGTTAACCTGGTTCAGAAATGAATATTTGCTTGTCTCCCATCTCAAGTCAGCCTGCAACGAACAGAGAGGTGAAGAGACAAGGTAAGTATTTTGGCCAGGGTGGCTTGTCTGTTTTGGTTCATCACCCAGAATAACTAGGTATTTTCCAAAACATATTTTTAATTAGAGCTCTCTGAACTAGGTGGGAGAGCTGAGACAAGAGGTGGAGTATGGCCGACGACAGCAAGTGGGATTAATGCAGCATTATTAAACAGGCATCATCAACACTATACAACTATGTGTCAAAAAAAAACCCAAACGAAACGCAGGCACAAAACGCATCTAGGTCCACATTTAAGCTACTGCACAAGTGCCTTGATTTTCAAAAGCTTCTCTTATTGGGCCTTATTGCTCTAATTTTATTGACATTTACACAGATGTGTCAAAACGCCTGCTGAAAAGTTTAATCCAATATAATACTGTTTAGAGAAAAAGAGGGCTCAGGAGATTTAATTTTTTGTTAGAAAAGAGGTTTAAAACAACTTGGGTGTTACATAATATTTATTGCTCAAAGAAAAAAAAAAAAACAAAACAAAAACCAGAAGTTAGCAAGTGAAATAAATGTTTCTGGAAATAAAAAGACTACACCTTGAGTGCGGGGCATCTGAGCAGAGCTGTATAACTTGCTATAGTTCTCATTTCCTTTGCATAGATTTATTTCCCTGTGGGTGACAATAAAATGATGTTGAATGTACTGTAGGATCACCCCTGACACAGACTCTTCCCTGTGGGCAGAAGCCCTTGAGGGCAGATGGGGTAAAGAGCGGGGAAAGAGTTTGCAGAAAAAGCACAGGTTGGTGGTTACTGTGACCCTAACATGAGTCTCTTAACTGTGATTATAAACATAAGAGAGGTATCTAGAACCTCTGTGTTTGCTCTTTACTTAATATTTTGGGCCAGTGAATTGTTCATCTTGCTAAGACCAGCATTGTGCTCTAACATCTGTATCTGCCCCTGGTTTATAGAGGCACTGTCTTCCTAACTTAGACACCTCAGTTACAAACCAGCATCGAGTCAGGTGGAATGAATCTGGGCCCCAAAATCTCCCTTTTGGAGCAGGATATGCTCACAATATATCTCAACACCTTCTGCATTAGATTGGAGATATCAGAACTTCCAGTGAATTTCCTGGAGTTTCTTGCTCTTCTCCTGTGGGAGGCAGAGAAACAATGACCCCTTGAAGGTTTTTTGAGCATGAGATATACGGGGGAAAACATCAGAAAAGGAGAGTGGCCACAGTGAATTATAAAAGCCACTGTGGTTATAAAGTTCTTTGCTGACTTTACCCATTCTAAGTAGGTAGGAACAGTGAGTAGGATAACCAGTTTACAGGAAGTGGTACTGAATCATCATGTATGATTTTTGCTGCATGGTAACTTTTTTGAAGGCACCATAGCATCTATTTGTCACCCATTATGTTCAACAAGGAAACACCCCTCTGTTCATCAACTGGAACAGCAGTTCAATTGGATACTCTACCTGTAAGGATGACATGAATACCCTTATCCCAGATCATTGTAATTGAAGTATTGGCTGAGAGTTTTCTGTGGATTTCTCCATGGCCACTATAGGGTCTGTTATCAACTTTAGTTTCCTAATGAGGTGTACTTATTACTACTTTAATAAAAACTTCTGGCTTAGTTAGGAATATTTACTCTTTCACACCTATCTTGACAGCAGCCAAGGCTGTATGGGCAAATAAAAACGTTCTCAGTACCTTCATAAGAACCAGGAGCACTCCCTCTGGTTCTTTACAACATAGCCCATGCTACCCCCAGCAGGCTCCCTTCTGTGCAGGGGCAGTGATGTTGCAATGAGGCTGTTGACTGGAGGATGCATCAGGACAACTGTTCAAATGAGTGATGAAGGACCTGGAAGATTTAGGACTACACCATTTTTGGAATTGTATCTAATCTCTTATTCAGAAAAAGCTTTGGTAATCAGTCAGGATGAAGGAGAAGCAGGAGGAAAGAAGTACATTTTTCAACCTTGTTCCTACAACTTTACCTACATTTGTTACTATTTTAACATTTGTCACAATACTTAAAAACTTACCACAGGCAAAATGTCTCAACAGTATTGTTTCCGTTTCAAAACTAGTTGCAGAATTCCAGTCCTGTGAGTCTGCCTTGACAAGCGTACAACACTGAACAGTGTAAAGTAAAATCAAATTGAAGTGGCAATTCAGAAAAATCCATGTGCAGAACACATTAGAAATTCACTGCAATATCACTGATCAAGTATAAGGTCTTAGGTTACATGAAATGAGTTACTAAAGCACAAATTGTTCTTGAGAGCTACTTATCTTGCTCACCATAATTAATTTAATACCTTAGATGAGGAGAACAAAGGTTAAGGCTTACTCTCCAGCGGGGGTCACTGTTGAAGAATAGCCTTTAATTTTTCTTCTAGGGAAGTTCAAACACCTCCTACAAATGCCAGGAATAATCCATACAACTCATGCAAAAGTGCTGGAATTCGATTGGAGCAGTTCACTTCAACTGTCAAAGTGAATCCTGTGTAAAGGCAAAGTGTGTGGACTACAGGAAGTAAATTATCGGGTAATTAACACTCTATACGCATAACAAAGAACTGAAACAAAAAGATGGGAGGCTGAGGAGAAGTGTTTGACCTCAGATGAGGCTTGGTGGGAACAAGGAGTCACCAAGCTAGCAGCCCTCCTTTCCGTTGGGTGGCATTTAGAAACCTTCAGGTCCTGGTTATCACATTTCAAGGCTGCGAAGCCTTTTCACTCAGACTTGCCTTTTAGTAAAAACGGAAGAGCGGAGACTCTCTGCAGTGCAATTTGGAGAGTTCTCCACACAACCCAGAGCCTTTCGCACTGGGGTCCAGCAAAGCAGTAATGTCCCAGGGAAAGGAGGAAAGGGTTTAGGAAATGGGCTGTGCGTTCCAACACACACTGGCCTCCTTGTTCTCCAGCCTTCCTGGGGTTGAGTTTTTCCCAGCAAGAGCAAGAGCCTAATGCAGCTGTGAAGTGAGAAGTGAGTGCCCACGTTTGGGTTGGCGTGAACTGAAGAGTGCATGGGGCTGCATCCCTGTGTTGGTGTCACGTGGCACAGCTCCAATGACTTCTGTGGCATCAGGCCCTTCATCCCAGATGACTGTCGGAGGTCCCCTTATTAAATCCTTGATATTAGGAGCTGGTAGCCAGCCACAAGCACTGGAGGGCAAGTCCTCTGTCCCTGGTGGCTTAATAGATGAGTTATTCAATAACGATAAGCCATAAATAAAATCAGTACTCTTGCCTTGCTATGTGGCTAGTCTGCTTTCATACCAGCTGACTGTCTGGCCCATTGACTCTACTTTGCTAACATTAATGTAGGCCTCTATCTTCACAAGTATCACTTAAGCCCCGAATCTCACCCCTTAAAAGACACTTACTATTATTCACTGTTGATATTAGATTTCTTAGTGAACTTGCTCAAATGCTTCCATTCTGGACCGAAAACTCCCATAAAACTGAAAACACCCCTTTACAGCAGCACCACTGTTACATGATATGCTGTTTTTCAACCTTTCGATCTTTCTACCTGGTTGTGTTCAAATTAAAAAGCCAGTATTGTCTCTGCTTCCAGAGGACAGCAGCAGCAGCAGTGGGCCTCAGATGATAGGGGACAGATAGAGGTGCAGACATCTACTCTTGAAGGCATGGTTTTAATAGAATAAAATAACCGTATGCACTGGGTCGGATCTTTTGCTCCCATAAATCGGAGTGATGCCACCAGAGCTCTGCCATTTTTAATGGCTAGCATCCAGCTCAGAAACTGTCAAGCTGTAAAATGGGGAGCAGGCAGCTCTCCCCTGCGCCCAGCATCAGGAGGGAAGAAGGGAAGAGGTGTTCGAGTAGTAGCTCCAAATGCAAAGATGTTAATCCCCTGCCTGAAGGGATTATGAACTTCAGCTTTTTACAGTTCAAGGAGCAGCCTGTACCATGGTTAATTGTCCCAAGTAACACTTCACTGGGCATAGGTTAAAAGGTCTGTTGGTTTCAGGGAGTACATACTTGGTGCTTCAAACAGTCCTACCAAAGCTGGATGGAGCCAGAGGCATCCAAAATGCAGACATGGCATTTCCTATTTACTACAAGCGTTTTGTGTATTTTTTGGCCATTAGCATTTGTCAAACTCAGCAACTCCACGGTACAGAGGAGAAACCCAGAGAGCAGGAGAAATGCAGCTCATTTGTTGTTGAGCTGGGACTGAGCTCTGGCTTCTGCGCCACGCTGGTTTGGACATGTCTGCACACGGGCCATGCCTCCATCTGGTACCTGAAGAGGAGATACTTTATTAACTGCAAGCACAAGAGGGATCAGGATTTCAGGAAAACATTGAGACATCTTTAAGAAATGCCATCACCCTGGTAAATTAACACTAGGAAGAATCAGACTTAAAATTGTTGAGTTTAGAAGTTGAGTCTGTTTAAGGGAAAAACTGCAGGCAAGGATCATTCAAAGTATGTTCATGCAGCTGTAAGCCTCGTGCTTTGTTTAATGCTTGCAATCTCAGCATCTTTGCAACTGTAAAATACCAGTTCTTTCACTTCTGTGCATACCTGTGTCCTTTCATGTCCTTGAACCTTCTTTCTCCATTGCATCTGACTAAGAATTTAAGTGTGTCAGACAAGGTTCACCTGTGGTTAAATACAAAAGGAAACATTACTTGTAATACGAAGTATTTCATCTGGAGGACTTGGGTGCGGTGTAAGGAGAAGATGTATATGACAAAGACACAAGAAAATGCTCCTTCTACCTCACCTAAATAGATGTAAACGTGTGACTTCATGATGTGCTTCTGTTGCAGGCTGTTATAAAATGCAAGTTGAACATTTCGTTCTGCTCCAATTTTAGCATCATCTCCACAGATAATACAGAGCACTTCACAGAGTTTTCGAGAACATTTTTTTTTTCCATTATGTTTATGGAAAAATAAATTTGTCACACTACCTTGCAAAAGGGAGTTGCTTTGTTGACCAGATGCCAAACTGAAATTCAGACATGGATGGCCAGAAATAAGATTTACTTTAATCCCACTAATCCCGAGCTGTTGATTGGTACAAGGCACCATTATAGCTGGGTAAGCTTCCCAGGCTTATCATCTGATTCTGTTCGGAGTCATGAGATCACTTTGGATTCTCAGATTTTCCTTGTAAAGGGCAACATTGCTGCCTCTTGTTCCATTTTCTGCTATAAACAATAATGAGCAAAAGACATCATGGACCTTTGCCAGCAAGCGCAGAAAACTCAAGGCAGGTGGTTTGCTGAGCCTAGCGATATGCTCTACCAGAGAGAGCAGAGTGAGAAGACGTGGGCCTGTCCTCAATGAGCTTAACAGTCTCCCTGGTAAATTATAAAGCCTTCTTGTACTGACTTCAGTGAAGCCCAAAGACATCTTCAGAAGCTGAAAGAATATTTACAGAATCATAGAATCATTTATGTTGGAAAAGACACTTAAGACCATCAAGTCCGGCCATAAACCTAGCACTGCCAACTCCACCACCAAACCATGTCCCTAAGTTGCCACATCTACACATCTTTTAAATACACACAGGGATGATGACTCAACCACTTCCCTGGGAAGCCTGTTCCGGTGCTTGACGACCCTTTCAGTGAAAATTATTTCCTGATATCCAATCTAAACCTCTCCTGGCACAATTTGAGGCCATTTCCTCTCATCCTATCACTCGTTACCTGAGAGAAGAGACAAACATCCACCTCACTAGAACCTCCTTTCAGGTAATTGTAGAGAGCAATAACGTCTCCCCTCAGCTTCCTTTTCTCCAGACTAAATGACCTCAGTTCCCTCAGCTGCTCCTCATAAGACCTGTTCTCTGGACCCTTCACCACCTTCATTACTCTCCTTTGGACACATTCAAGCACCTCAATATGTTTCTTGTAGCAAGGGGCCAAAACTGAACACAGTATTTGAGGTGCAGCCTCACCAGTTCTGAGTACAAGGGGACAATCACTTCCCTACTCCTGCTGGTTACTCTGCTTCTGATACAAGCCAGGATGCCTGTAGTTCCCTGGATCCTTCTTCCAGCCCTTGTAGATAGGCATACTTCTGGCAGGAAGGCTTAGTTTTGTTTTGCCTAGGGGAAGAAGGTGAGAAACAGGACTCTAAACATTTTCCAATGGATTTGAGGACCACTGAAGAGCTGGTGGGAGCCTATTGATATTTCTTTTCCATCTTTCATCATACAAGGTTGAAAGCCACTTTAGAAATGAAGCGCCCACCCAGTCCCATTAGCAGCAGTGACCTGTGCACCCACAGAAGTCTGTATTCAGTCTCTGTATTCAGAGACTGAATGCTCACACTACCTAGCTGAAGAATGAGTAGGGCATTTACAGCAAGGTTGTCTTTTAACTGAACAATCTTCTTAGTTTACTTTTTTTTTGTTTTAAAAACATACTGATTACGTTGTGTGTTTCAACTTGACAGAGGTGCCCCACAGTCCAGAAAACCACATTTGGTTTGCTTTATACCTCACTGGGATATTATCAGTGTATCTGCTGTCTGCATTCAAGATCCTCTGGAAAAGTTCCTGCCCTTGAAGCTTATCTAGCTGCAGGATAGTTAGAAGGACAAAAAATTCCAATATATCAAATGTAGCCCATGTCGCAATGTTATCAAGGTAACACCATCGCACCAACAGCACAATTTGAGTTGAAATAAAAAGACACATATTCAGTTTTAGGCTTAACTTTATCTAGGGGCTTGTAGATAAGACTTGAAAGGACAATAAATGAGTAACAAAAAGCTTCTGAGTTGTAGTTTCACCTACAAAGAAAAGGTGAAAGTTTTAAGGAGGTGAAAACACCTGAGTTATGTTGATTTTTTTTTAACTTGTCTTCAAGGATTTACACCTCAGAGGGGTTTTTGAGACTGTTACTGGGTTTTTTTTCTGTGTTCATGGCATCCCTGCAACGGAGCCTGCTCTATTTCTAAGGCTTATAGGTGCCATGGCAGTACAAACAATAGCTGGTAATAAACAACACAACCTCCTATGCACAATATCTGTATAAAGCAGAAGATTGAGAACAGGTCTTATGATCCCTTTTAGCAGTGGATGCAATTAATTTGTTAACATTTCCCTGTAGTCTCACAAAGAAGCTGAACAACATGGAAATACATGCCGTACATTGTTGATTCATCTCAGCCCTAAGATGTTATCCATCATTTATACTGAACATCTTCATACATCTTAAAGGGGAATCTCGTCTTCTGTGGGTGCCCAATGCATTCTTCAGACCATAAAGTCTTTCCAAATGTGACGAAACATGCCACGCCACTGTTGTCAAGGCAGAACTTAAGAATTGTGTAACTGAGGTTAATTGCTGCAGTGGTGGGATGTGTAACATTGCTCAACATCTCTATTTGCTGGTCTTCAGCCTCCCCAGTTCTTGTCACCTCCCAGAGGAAAAGGTATTGATTTATCTACAGAAGTATTATTTGCAAAACTATTAGCTCTGGGATTGAATGATGGCTGGCTGTCCTCTCCAGAGTCCCGTCTCCCAGAGGTAGGTTGTGAGAAAACTCACTTTTGGAAAGTGCTACCTGGCAGAAATGTCAAATGGAAGCAAATAGGTGAGAAGCAGCACCTTCTGGCTACCCCAGAGTTTGGGATGCAGCAGGAGGTAGAAATGCCCGCATCCGTGAGAAGCTGTTTGGGGGAGGGGCAAAATAAAGTGGCATCCTGGCCCACATATCTTAGCTCCCCAAACATGGTGGATATCTCCACTGCAGGGAGTAGGCTTCTCAGAGACAGACAGCCTACACCTACTTGTAGGCCTGACTCTGTGCTGCTGAAGTCAGTGGAATACTCTGCATTGGTAAGCGCAAAGTTGATGCCACTGATAGGAACTGGATGATATTGGAAAGACAAAGAGCCTTTTAGCTGCTGTGGTTAATAGAGCAACAACAATTTTCACTATTAAGAGATTGCCCTATTATACTGGAAAAGACATTTCTGAACACCCTTTGTTGCAACAGTATCATGCTTGCAAGGAATAATGACAGTGGGATCAGGGAATAGCTCCAGCAAGTTGACTGAACTTTTAAAATTGCTCTCCTAACAACTTGACTGGTGAGCTCGTTCACCAGTTGGACAGTGGGCATCTCTGCGTCTGTTCCCATCAAGACACGGGCAGCTCAAAGATCCCTCTGATGTCCTAGCTTCTTGACTCTGATTACATACAGCTTATGCTTCGGATAGTTCACATAAATAGTCTTATTTAAAGCAGACCTGATGATCTCTTAATGCTTTTCTAGGCTAAGGTTTCAGAAGAGTTTTCTCTTTACTTTAGTTTATGGCAGCACTGTATTCCACAGCTGGTTTTAATATATTTTTGGAGGCTGTATGGAATCAGTACTTGAGTTCTAAGGTATGTATATCAGATGGAGCCATAGCCACCATTCCCTGGCAAACTGTTGTATCAAATGAGCTGAATCTCCTCTACTTTATTGCCTAATTAATTCTTGAATGATCAGCAGATTGCAGTAGTGGGAAACCTGCCAATTTTGGTCACACTCTGTATTGGGTTATGTCAGAAAGGATTGGAAATTGAGGGTTTTCTTTAATCTAGGTTCACAGAGGAAAACTTCTAGGTAGGTGGGCAGGGGCCTCTTTTGCCTGCTTGCACAATTGAATAGCAAGAGGAAGCAGCTCTTCAGCCAAGGATCAAAATCTCCAGGGAGGAGCAGATCCCACTGGGGAGCAGGACTGTGAAAGCACTCACATTTCTTGGTGCCAGCCTGCTGCTAAACAGGATGGGCTTGATTATCTGCAGCCGAGTCTTCCTTGGATGACTAGATCTTTTGTGGTTTTTGCAAGCATTATCAGAAGTGGGACAGTTGGAGAGGTAAGTCATGGACTGCTGAAGATGGAGTCATGGCACAGAAAAATTTATCTGAGAACTGACTCTGAGGAACAATGTCATAGGAAGAACATTGTCATTGTCAGGGTGATGTTAGACACTATCAGGACTATCAGTGAAAAACTGCTTGTATTTTCCTGGGGCAGCAATTTCCCTTTTCTGAGGCTTTATCCTGGTTTTGAGCATAGGAAAACCCTTTTAGGCATCTGGCCACATGACAGGTTTATTGCTTACACACTCCCTCTAGAAAAATAAAAACTGTTTATTCTACAGCCAGGTCCTTCAGGAGCACCTGGCAGACTACCCAGCATGCACAGCTGGAGGCCTCACTTCTGCACTGCTTTTCTGGGCCATGCTGATCTACAGGTGGTAGCCCAGAGGTCTGGGCAGCCTTGGCAGCGGGTGCTCTGTCTGGATGGAGCTGCAGCTAGGCCCCTGAAGTGCTGTGCGGGGCTGAACAGAAGGGCTGGCTGCTTTCATCTTTGCTTTCTGTGCAAGCCAGCCCGAGTACCCAAAGTTGTATGATGGTGTGATATTCCACCTCTGCCAATAATGGGAGTAGCAGAGCACATACTGACTGGGGTACGTGAGTGACAAGTCTGTGGCTATCTTGGCTATCTCTGCACATGGCTGCATCACATCTGTTAGACACACCTTGAACATCCCAGCAGGGAAGAAATAAAAGCATATGCAAAATCCAACAGGATTGCTCCAACCATTCACCTATCCCAGTGTTGTCTGCAACAGTGAAAACAGCTGGAAAGGCCAGTCAGACAGAGCATACCAGCCTACCTGCTTTCCCTTCGTACTCCCAGCAGCCAAAGTTCATGTATTTAGGATCCCAGCCTCCTGCCTTTAGCATTTGTCTATGTAACTGTTGTCCATGAATGTGCCCAGTTTGTCTAAGATAGTGGGATGGAAACATTGTTGTCCAGGAGATCAGTTTATAAGATGTTGTGGACGTTGCAGCGTGCGCATTCCTGGAGTGAAAGATGCAGTGGAAACCTTATGAATGAATGCCACTACTTCCACTTAATGTGTAAATAAACTCAGGTCAGACCTCACTGTGGGTTTAACTGAGGTCAGTGACACAACCCATTTGTTTTAATGTGTGGAATAAAATGTCCAGAGGCTAATAGAAAACTCAGTATCTGAAACTTAGTGGCTGTTTTACATTTGGATGGCAGGCAATCAGCTTCGAACTGCTATTCTGGGCATTAGGGAGCTCTTCTTTTCCAGCAGACTGAAGCTCCTGGATAGGAATCAGTTGGAACGTGGGAGCTCGGCACTGCGGAGAAAACCAGTGGCAGACCCAAGGCAAAGGCCCTGTAACAGTACTCAGGAAGATTTTGTTTTTCTGACTGTTTGTTGAGATGCTTATTGGTTCCCAAATCTCCCTTCAAGTATCACCATCCTTCTCCCTGGCACTTGGCTTTGGTTCTCATGCCAGCATCACTCCCATGTTATGCAACCCTCTGAGGATTTGATGGTGATCTCCCCAGAAATAATGTGGAGTTTCTCTACATGCATGGAAACATCCCACTGGGAAGACTGGTGCTCAGAGAGTGTGCAAGCAATGCCTTCCTTACCATACCTTGGCTCACGTCTGCAGTGGTTCCCTGGGAGCCAATTTCCCTCAGAAGCTGTCTCTGATGGGCCACCAAAGCAAGCCAACTTCTGCAACTAGCAAAACTCCTGCAACAAGCTCCGCTGTCTTTTCTGAAACAAAAGCCTTCATAAAAAAAAAACCCAGGAATGTAACAGCACAGCATGTCTGAACACATGCTAGCAGAGTTAGACCCCAAACAAATAAATGGGAAAGGTAACACAGAACAGCACCACCTCATGCTGTTTACTATTACTGCAACAGCAAACACCTTCAGTAGTTTTCGCTGCCCTCATCACTACATGGCTGCTACAATTCAGGGAAAGCCATTAAGAAAAACAAGCCTGTTTCTAAGTAAACATCTGTTGGCCACATAGGGCTTTATATATCCACTGATCACATTACCCAGGGATCACAAAACTAAAAAGATGTTGAAAACCACGGTCCTGTTTAAAACATGTTAAACCTGCGCAAAAGCACAGCCATTCTAAAAGCCCCTCTGGCATTCAGGGGATGAGTGGTTATTGAGGGGGAAGACTATCTTGGTGATTCTCTTCTATCTTGGCCTCTCCAAGGGCCAGAGGGAGAAGGCTGAGCTCCCCATGTGAGAAGGAACCCCTGGGAAGGTCGATCTCCAAAGTATTTTTGCCTGCAAGCGTGTTGCCCATGGCAGCTCATGATGAAAGCATGAGCAGAAATGTGCTTGTTCTTTCACTGTCATCATAGGAGGAGCTCTTCGTATGGTGGATCTAGGGAACACTGGAGACAGCTATTTCCTTTCAGTGTTTAAGGTACAAAATTAAGGGAATTAGCTTGTTCTTGTTGAAATATTGACTCATCAAAAATTGCTACAAGACCAAAACACTAACTCTTCTGATATTTTTGAATTGTGACATCTTTGGACAGAACCAATCCAGACAAGGACAACATCAAATTAACTCTACAAAATCACCTGTTTCTTTTCATACCACATATGTAGGAAAGTCCTAGGGAAATAATCATGCTCCTTTAAAGATAAATTAAATGAACATAAGACGATTAATATGAGTAATGCAAATGATATTAATTTCAAGAGCTGCTTTTCATACTGAATTCATTTGTCTGTATTTTCATAGCTCTCAATGGCTTCTCAGTTCTTTTATCACTATGTGTACTTAGTTGTGGATAGTTTATCCTTGCAGTAAGGGTTAAGGAGCCCCAGTCAGAACCAGTGTCCAAAAGGTGAGGGAGAAATGGCCCTCACCATGGGCCATGGGAGAAAGGCGCTGGAGCACAAGGAAAGCTTTCATTTGGAGAGCATGTATTTGCTTTGACTGCAGAGCACTCTCATGTGCCTGCAATGCTAGAGCCTCCATCGATAGATACAAATCAGTGTTTGTATGCTCAGCACCTTTGCTTGCATCTGATGTTTTTCAAAACCATCAAAGGTACAGAGATCTGGCTGATATGTCTGAAGCTTACAAACTTCCTCTTTTCCACTCCTGCCTGTAGTAGCTGGCTGCCAGTGATTATTTTGCTAATTAGCAAGGGTGGACCAAAAAGAGAAAGAGAAAAAAAATGCTTTTAACTCAAAGACGTAACCCCCAGGCACCTAATTCAGGGATCACCATTTCCTAAGAGAAGCTGCTTGCCCTGCAATACTTGTATTTACCTTTCCCATGGCGTGCCATCTCCTGCACATTCTTTCCAAAGAGTTAAATACAGCAGAAAATTATACTTAATATTTTAATAACCTTTAACTGTGAAACCCTAGCCTCACTACTGTGTGGAGGAAGAGACCCAGGAAAAAAACACTTATGGGGGAAATTTAAATTAGCTATGCAACTTGCTCAAAATTATTGCAGACTTTGAGCACTTCAGTGAAGACAGGCTTGGTTCCTTGGGCTTGTTCATACAGAGCCACCTGAAGCAATAAAACTCCATCAGATGCAAACCCTGTAGTATCTTTTCTGACATATACAGCCCTGCAGTGCTACTACAGCCTTCCACGCTCATGATGGCACTGAGATGTATGAACTCAAGATTTAAAATTCAAGTGAGAGGACCATCGTACTCTCAAAAAGCTGCATGTCCCTTAATTCCTTGCGAGGAGGACTCCAGACCAGACCTGTAAGGTTCTCCTCCCACTCCTTGCATATTCTAGCTAGCAGGAAATCCAGCAAGAGCTTTGTAGCCCCATGGAGACCATGCAAACAAGGAAGCAGAAGTCACGCAAGCAGCAGCCACCAGCCCTGGAGGACAGCTCTGGACCCTCAATAGAAAGGAGTTTCTTTTTCCAGGGTCCTGTGGACTCTCAGAAGGACCATCCTGTGTCCTTCTGGGCAAGGATACACAACAGCTCTCCACACCAGCTTCTTAAGAACTGTGTAGCAGGAAGAGGATACATTTGCTTTCCAAGACACCTCTCCTTCCTCACCCTGGGTAAGTGGTAAAAGATGCTGCGAGAGGAGCAGGAAGCAGAAATTGTGTGAAGCAAAGGAAGTGAGCGCTTCCTCAGCATGAGGAGCAAAGCCTCACGGGTCTGCCAGGTGAGTTTCAGGACTTTATACATTCCTGTTTCTCTTTTCAGGCTCCATGGACAGCTGTACTGAGATGACTGAGATCAGCACACCGCAACCACAGGGCTGCAGCTGACGAGCCACCCACCTAGCACAAACTGTTGTCAGCTCCCTCCCATTTGCATTAATGTTTTGTACCTTTATGAGGCCTGGGGACCCTCACAAGGAGATTGTTAGGCATAAGAAGAAAAAAAAAATAATAAAAAAATCACCATCTTCTTAACAGCAACATAACATGCAACCTCTATACCTCCACACATCTGAGGGCTGACGGTGCTTAGAGGGCACAGACTCAGAGCACATCTCTAGCCCCAGCTACTCTCCCTGCGTCGGGCAGCAAAGATGCAGGAAGTGCGGTTCCCATTAGAGGGGTACCCCTGGAGGACCACACAAGCACATTCCTCTCCATCCCCTCCAGTAAAAAGCGGCCTCCAGCCTTTCACTGTGTCAGCACAAAGAGTAATTCACATGCATATGAATGCATTTGGCTAATCACAGTGTCGGGATAATTCTCTGTATATAATTACATGCTGCAGTAGGCAGTTAACACTGCAGGGATGTTAAGGTCTGCCTGTATGTAGGAAGGGGGATGGAAGGTTATTGTGTAATGTTCACAGGGCAAAAGGGCAGTTTCAGGCCTGCTGGTATATTTTGCATAGACATTGAGCCCAAGTCTCTATCTAACTCAGTGCAGTCCTCATTAAAAGCAAAAATAGCTGTTGCTGGTAAAATTCAATTTAAACTCTATCTCCTTATCTTCCCCAAAAAACTTATGTCTTTGCATGAGGATCTCCATCACGCTGATAGCTGAAGCTGCCTGGCTTGCTAGATTATTAAAAAGTCTGGTCCTAAGCACCCTGTTCACTGCCTCACTTTCAGAAGTTCTGAGCGGCTGCGTATCTCCTAGACAGCAAGGGATTAGTGAGTACCTAGTATCCCTGAATACCATGACAGCTGTGTCTGGGCTTTGAGGCTTTTCTGAGATCTGTGAGTGAAGGAGAAATACGGAGCCCTTTGAGCAGAAAGAAAATAATATAAACCTGAAAACGGAACACCCTTTTCCCTGTTTTTTAAATATATCAAGAAAAATACAATCCAAAATTGAAGAACAACTGAAAAAGAAAAGTAGAGCAATGTCCTTGAATTAGACGGAGCAGAAGGTGGAGAAAACAATTCACAACATTGGGTATACAAGACACAGGAAAACTCAGAAGTATCAGCAACTCAACAGCAAGAGAGATCCAAGCAGTCACAAAATACGAGGCTGGTTTCCAAAGCTCAGAAGTCAGGCTAGAAGATTATGAGGTTTTAAAAGAATAGAAATTTCTATTCTGGTTTCTAAGCCTGGAGAAGATATACCAGTCTTCTTTTGTTTTAAGCTATTTTTTGCTCTGCTGTCACCACAACTGGAAGCTTAATTCATACCAAGTCAAGTCTGAAATTCTTGAACAATTAGTAGGCTTTCTAAGAGACAGCAAATATTAATAGACTCATGAGAAAGTCTTATGAACTGGCAAGGCTGAATCAGGAACCCCTAGCGTCAGAGCAAACCCAAACAGAGACAACATGAATTGCTGGCTGAAGCCAGGGCAAATCTTCCTATAAATCCTGCATGAGGCAGTGATTCCCTGCGTGACCTTTGGCAAACCGTTTGGTCTTGGTTTGTTCCTCTGTCTACTCAGCTGGAAAACTGGGTTAAAAAAAAAAATGCTGGAGTTGACTGAAAACCAGATGCTGAGCATGAGCTAAGCCTTTCCAGGTAAATAAATTATTTTAAAATAATTACAATAATACAAAATGTTCGGCATACCTCATGTTTTCCTTTAGGTATTTACTGCTGGACTTGAGCCCATTTATCCCAAGAGGATGAACATGACGACAGTTGAGAGCAGGGATCTGGTGCCAGATCAATGGGAAGAGCCATCAATCCTTGCAAGGAATATTGGACTGCCAAAGACAACACTGTGATAACAGTGAATCCCACCCGGATTTCCAACCCAGCTCATGGCTGAGGCCAAGGCCAAGGCCAAATGATTTTTTCCTACACAGAAAGGGATGAGGAAGCTACTGAGGGACCCTGGAAAGCCCCCGAGCTGGTCTCCGCAGGGCTGGAGAAGCTCCACAGGAACTTCAAGGCAAGGTCTCCCCATGGGCCGGTTTGGATCCTGGGAACTGCTCCTGTGGTTTCTCCCAGCCAACAGGCAACTTTCTCTAAATGCCTCCTCGCTCCAAAATAACTTGGACTCAATAACCTTCCAGAGACACATTGCAGAAGCCATTTGTTAGAGCTAGTTTTGGGGAGAGGGGACATATTGCAGAAGAAAGGGGGGAAAGGGTTGTTGGTTTTGAGTTTTCTTCTGTAGATTTGATTTACTGCCGAAGTTCACTTATTAGCATTTATTTACTGCTGTTGGCAAGTTAAGCGTGCACGCTGCCTGACAGATTTATCTCTATAGTGTTGGGTGGTCACTATTTTTGTGTTGTAAGATTGATTGTAAAGACTCCAAGGGCATTTGGTACTGGGAAGTTTAAGCTATTTAAGTAAAATAATAACACATTTTTCTCCACAGCTCCATCCATCTATGCTAGGGAAGTCAGGGTCCGTAACAAACTGCAGTGTAACTCCTCAAGCCACGGCAAGGAGCGGTGGCCATCACAGCGCAGAGAAGGCTTGCATACCTTATCAGCTCGTTCTCCAGGCTCGGCAAGGCAATGCAGTGCTGAAAGTCCTGAAAACTTGCCTTGCCACTCCCTTTGTTCCTATGGGAACGCCACAGCCATGGATTGTAAATATTGCACGCTCAAGGGTTTCCAGACCTGCTGGCTCTACTTAGCCACCAGTGAACACGCAATAAGTGGCTGGCTTAGAAACTCATATCTTAAGTCCTCAAAAGGATCTTTCTTCTTTTAACACCTAAATGCTATTGATTTCTCTTAGTTTGATTTAGAGATCAGCACAAAAACCCTGCCTGGGATCTGTGCTTAGAAGTGAATGATCAATGAGAAGTATAGTTAACTCTTAAATTGCTCTGGCCTGAACCAAGCTTGTCTTCTTGCCCTGCTGCTGTGGTGAGTGTGGGAAATATTCACAGAAAGCACCAAGTCGGCACGTCTCTGTTCAGGCATCAGAGATTTGGGCTGGGAGGGAAATTAATGGCTCCTACCCCTTATAGCCATCGTGGCGATCACGAACAGCTATTAAGTGGAAGCACAGGACTTTCAGGGCCCACAGCTTCTCTGGGCTGTGAACACACCCGCAGAACCAGCAGTGAGTCTTTCATAGACCCAACTCCACTGGCTTCAGAGCCCCACGGCATGGCCCTTACAGCTGCAGGTGTACCTGCCCAGTGGCAAGGCAGGGGCTACTGGGGACACCACGTGTGCTCACCCCTGTGCTACCGGAGGTGAGTTTCACCAGTAAGGAGCCGTTAACGGGAGCCCCGTTCCCTGGCAGGGTATGGTGGAGCAAACTGAGCAGATACATACCACAGAGTTAGAGTACCAGTAATGACTGTGTTTATTTTTTTAATAGTTCTTAGAGTGAGGAGACAACTCCTCTATAGAGAATATTTTATGCTGATACATTTTATGGATTTGTACTGAGTGAGAGTGAACTTACTTGCCAAATCAAATATCAGTTTTAATAAATCTTTTACAACTTCACCAGTTTAGAAACATAGGGTGCCATTTTTCTGGGGTGTATAGATTGCTGGCTGGGATTTTTTTTCCTTTTTACACTTCAGTGACCCCTTTTCAGCATTAGCATCAGCTTCTCATTTCCTCACAACTGAGTGGGCAATAACAAGAGCCTGGACACACAGGGACTGCTGCTAAACTCACAGGCACACACAGCAAGCAGAAGCTTCATCATAGAGCAGCCGGACGTCAGAGAACAAATAACCCCCTTCTGGGTTTCCAACACCCCAGTTACAGTACAAAAAGGTCAAGTGCCAGCTAAAACCTGCAGAAATGTCCCCTTTCTCTTTTTGTTCCTGGTCCAGTACTGTGTCACACAGTTCTTGCACAGCAGCCCATCAAGGAGAACGGGGAGCGGCTGGTTTGCATCCGGTGGCTCCCCAAATCACCCAGTGCCTGGGACAGCCCAGGCTCCTCCAGGAGCTGTGAGCTCTCTGTGCAGCTGAGAGGGAAGAGTTTCTCACTCTTGAGTAAGCTGGTGTCACTAGCAAGCACACTGGCCTGTTTACTCCTGTGCTGAATGAGCATCCCGCCATTGCTCTTCCTGATTCTCCTTCCATAATTCTCCTTTCCAGGCACTTCTCCAGGTTTCTTTTCTCCCATTCCCCTATGCTAGCAGCACCTCTGCAAATTGAGTCCTTCTCTTTTGCCTCTTCTCTGCAGCAGTTTTCTTGCTCTGACTGCAACCTTTGCACCCTTCTCAAAGGAACAGACCTTCCTCATTGTCCCTACCAGTTTCTTTCTCCGTTAGCAAGGCATACTTGCCAACTTTGAGCAGGTTTGGTAGGCTAATCCTTCTCCACAGCTGCCAGGCCAAGACCAGGGTGATAATATGAAGGTTATCACACATATACACCCCTTTTTTTTTTTTCCCCAATTACATAAAACTTTTACTAGGTTTCAACACCTAGGAAGCCATTCATCAAAAGCACAGCACGGGCAGGAGGATGGGGAGACAGCAAAGCACTGAAGCAAATGTCCTTTAAGCAGCCCTAAGCTACTTTTTTTCAGACTGAAGCAGCCCCAGATTACAAGACCATTTCAGAGATCCCTGAGCAAGAAATCTAGGTGAGATCAACAGTGGGTAGGAAAAGCCCCTCAGCAGGTATGTGGACTCAGTATCTTCCGACTTATTGGTGCATGGAAGGACCTGCCTGGTCCATTCCAGGGGCTGTGGGAGCAAATCTTTCCTCTCCCCCTGACAAGTTGACCATGCAGATTTTCTGCCAGGAAAGATTACAGGCATTACCTCTTAGAGGTGGGAGAGACTTGCTGAGTCCCGTGAAAACCTGGGACAGGCTGAACCATCAGTGACTGAGTTGGAAAAAAGCTTACAGAAGTGACATTATTTGATAGATACTTTCATGGACATATCTTGCATCAATTTTAGTGGAAGTTTTGAATGAACAAGGGTTGTGGTAGCTGGCTCATGATAACTGTTGACTATATAACAATATTAGTGCCAGCAAAGCTGGCAGCCAGCAATAACAATATTAGTGCCAGCAAAGTTACCAGTTCTCACCAGAAAAAGAAGTAATTTTTCTGAAGTGTGTTTGTAAGTTCAACGCATGGTTAAGTTTCACTCCCTGCCTTTGAGCACAGTGTTTAGTGATAAAAGCAGATCAGAAGGTATAAAATACAGAATACAGCTCTGCAACAGCTCAACTCCATTTTCCCTTTCTTTTTCTTTTTTTTTCAGTAAAAGGGATAGATATTTTTCAGAAGCAGAAACTTGCCATTGCCTTTTTTTTTTTTACAGAAAGGTGTTTTCGCCTCTCTCAGCAAAACTGGAGCATTCTTGTCTGTAAAAATGTCACATTTTCACCTAGGGCAAATTAAAGGAAATTTACAAAGATTTACAACAAGAAGCTAAGTTTTAATTTTCATTAATATGCCTCAGGTGAAAATATGACATTTTTTACAGAGAGGAATGTACCATTTTCCTCAGCAAATGAGTATTTTCTTAACAAAATAGCAGTTCAATTTTAAGAGCTGCCTTCAATTACATTTTTTAAAGCCACAAAAGAAAAGTTAAATGCACCCATAAACCGCACTCCTTTCTCATTTTGCCACAAACAGAAGCTTTTCAGTTATATAGACAGTATTAATTTTGTTGTCATTATATTTAGGATCTTTAATCACGGATCGAGACCTTGCCATGCTAGGCACTGTACAGAAAGAGAACATAAGGTTGGTTCTTGCTTCAGAGAGCCGAGCCCCCATGGCAAGAGGCAACAGCATGGGGGAGCGTATGGAAACGAGACAACGGATTATCGGCAGAAGAGGTTTAGAAGCTGATGTACCGCAACCACTTTGCCTCGTGCTGGGAGAGCGGGGTCATCACCTATCAAATTGCAAAACCTTTGAATTCGAGCTGAGGATTAGGGAGAGACTTGGAAGGATCTTGCTCAGCTGCTGCAGCCTGAAAAAGATGAGGTGCAATGCCGTTAATGCGGTATTTTCCATTTGTCCTACTGTCAGTCGGATAACAAGTTGCTTATATATGAAGACGGGACTGATATAAAACACCAGGATAGAGCACCACAAAGTGGAAAAGGATCCAGGAGTAACTGTGGCACAACAAGCCAACAATATCCTGATACTGCAGAAACTGTAAGCATTGTGCTGGGGTACCACACCAGGACGACCACTTGTAAGCTGTTTGACATACCTTTGGTCTATTTAGTGTTGCTAAGGCCTCAGCTGGAATATTTTGTTCAGTTTCAAGCACATCTTAATTTTTTTTAAGAGAACAAAAAAAAAGCTATGTCCCAAATCCAGTTCTTCAAAGTAGCAAAATCAATTAGAGATCTAGAAAACAGGATTTATGAAGTAAGACTGAAAGAAATGGGGTTGTTTAGTGTAGAAAATACAAGACTGAAGGGAGACAATAACCGTCTTTAAATACATCTAAGTTATCTGCAAATATGGGCGAATAATTTTGATGATAGGAAGGGAAATAATGGGCTTTGGGAGTCACAAAAGAGATTTAGGATAAACATTAAAAAAATCTAATAGTAAGGATGATTAAGCACTAGATAGATTGGGGAAACTGTTACATTTCCATCATTTTTTGTTTGTTTTTGAACAAGAGCTTAGGCAAACATCTGTTGTGAAGGGCTTAGGTACAAGCTGATCCTGCTCTTGGACAGAGAAGGGATCAGGTCTGTGGCCAGCCGTTGGGGTGCTCTGAACCGCACCAACTGCTCTGCTGGAGCCGCCTTCGCCCGTGGGGCACAAAAAGTCCAAATGGGACGGAGCAGAGGCACGAGTGAGAAAATTTGAGACGTGCTAGGCAAGACCATCTCTCACAAGCCTATCAAATCTAGTTTGGAAGATTTATGGCATGTAGAGTATAATCGATCCTGTGGCATGTTTTATAGCTAGGGGCCTCGGCATGTCCATATGCTGGAGTTTAAGGAAGCGGCTAGTGATTCTGAGTGCTTTGAAGTTTGGTGCAATCCTGCAGCTTTTTGAGAACATGTTGGGCACTCACCCTCTGGAAGCAGAGTCAAAGACTTTCAGACTTTAAAATCTTGCTCCTGTTTGACACCCAGAGTCACTCATCTCCTTTGCAAATTCAAAGGCACCTCTGCTGTGCAGTTTTTTTCCAGATCGGTTTGGGGCAAGACTTAATCAGCATTGGTAAAAACAGATGATTGCTCTGAGAGAGAGCAGAGAAATGGAAAGCAGGAAATGTGGTCACATACGTTGATGAGAAGTGAAGCTTGGTACAAGACTGAATCAAATTATAAAAGCGCACAAATAAGAGATTCCGGAGACATGCAGAACAGCCAGGAGCTTGTGCTCTCCCAAAATTTGTTCTGTGGTTTGGAGACTTGGGTCAGACCACACAGATCAGAGGAAGTTTAAAATGACAAGGGTGGGAAGCAGAGAGACCCCCATCACAGTAAATGAAATCCTAGAAGTGATTTGTAGTCTTACACAAGCCTCAGTCTTAATCGCCTAAAATCCCTCTCGAGTGGGATAAGGAGGGAGAGACTATGGCTGCCACAGCATCCTGCTGCTTCAGCGGTGGTAGGTGTTGCTGCACAGCTCTGGAACGGGCACGTCCGGTAGTGAAGGCACAAGCAGATGAAAAAGATTACCCAGATACTCTGCAGCTTTCTCCTGTGGTACGTAGCTTATCCTGCAAATGGGGCAGAAGCTATTTCACTGTTATTGGGGTAGGACCCTACACATGGGCAATTGCCAGGGTGAAAGACATGCTGTAAGATGCAGTCATTAAGCCTTATGACATCTTGTCTGTTCCTTACAGTACGGTGGAGTATTTAGCTCTACAGTGCTTGTTTTTTTCTCCTTGACCATTATGGCTTGACACATGAAGACTCTGTTTCTTGGAGAGACAAACAGTCACCTTATTGTACAGCACAGAGAAGGGATAGTCTAGAGACAGGTTGTGACACAAACCACTTCGGTTTTTGCCCTGACATTCCAGCTGCTAACTACAGGTGCAGCTTGCTGCAGAAACCATTAAAAGCAATAACTCATTGGCATCACACTTCTGCAAAAACACCTACTCAACCATCCTGGCATCACAGATGCATGCAAGTCTCTCTCCTGTTGATGCCACAGGATTTATCCAAGGCCAGTCTTGGAGAGTGAGAGCAATGGTTTTGCATGGCCTCCATGAAGATACGAAATATCTGGAGAACGTGCACTCAACACCTCAGCCCCTCATCTGTAACGCTGCTCTTTACCATATGTTTCTGCCCAGAGAAACAAGCCATAAGAACAAGTCATACAGCCAAAAAAAAAAATAATCCTAACCTGTCTCAGACCTGTCCCATGTCAGGAAGACGATGCACACGGGAGCTTTCCCTGAAGGTGCTGCCTTTCTGTCTAGCACGAGCACAGCTCTGGTGACAGACAGGACAACCAGAGAAACATTAATGTAGGCAACAGTGGGAGATTTTCAGAAAGTACACCCAACACAGGGACCAGGTTTCCAGTAACCAAAGCAAGACATGCATGCAGTGTATGAAGCTGCACAGTAGATGCTGTCAAGTAGATTAGAGGCGGGTGGAAGATTTATCTCTGTGTACACAGACCGTCTGAGTTTTCTTCCAAAATTTTCAGGGGCAGTGAAGTTCCCTACCTCTGAGGAAAATGGATAATTTCTACAAGATGTATGTTTTGTGCTTGAGCTCGCTTCCTTCACATAAAGGACAATTATTTTTTCCCTTTCTAGGAAATTCTCTCTTCTCTTTTTCTTTTTTTCTTTTCTTTTTTTCTTCCCTGTTTTAGTTGTTTTGGTTTGGTTTGGTTTGGTTTTTTTTTGTGGAGAGGGGAGCGATGCAGACCAGAAGTGCCCAGGAGAATGCTTGTCCAGTGGAGAGGCCTCTACAGGGAATATTTTTGCTGCCACGTGGTCTCCTGCTTCTCAACTTTATGAAACCCTTGAAAGACCTGGATAGATGTGCCAAAGGTACAGATATGCACATGAGAGAGGGGGGGGTGAGTGGAAAGAAGGCAAAAGAAGAGAATTTTTTTTTTTTTTTGAGACAGATTTGAGAGGAAAACACTCTGGGAGTCAGGTTGCCTGCGGAGACTGATTCATTTCAGCTTGAAGCACAAATGTGGTTGCTAGCCTAATCCCCACAAAGCCACAGAGAACTTCCACTAAAGAGTTCATTAGGCTTTGACAAACTATATGCACCGGGCTGTGTGCGCTCGCTCGACTCTCCTGAGACAGTGGAAAGTATTTAATACACAGGCAAACATTGTAGAAGGAAGATATCCTTTCCTCATACATTTCCACGTAAATCATTTTTGAAAGATTTATTCAGCGTAACTCGATTATTTCCAAGCTGCCATGTAGCTCCCAGGAACTGCTCTGACCTTGACTAAGGGTGGGAGATCAAGGAAACCAGCTCTGAAAAAAAGTCTTTCCAAGCTGCTCTCTAGTTTGGTGGTGCAATCCAGAGCCTATGCAGGGAGCGGGGGAAAAGGAAAAAAAAAAAAAAAAAGGAAAGGCGTGTTTCTGTTCACCAGCTCAACCCTCACAAAGTATTACTGTGTTTCCTTCCCAGGAAAGTGCCTAGGGAATTAAGAGCTTATTTTCTTAAGGGGTACCTGCTTCCATTCATTCCAATGATCTATTTTCACCTCCCTTTTAGGCAGGCTGATTCACTTCATGCAGTCAAGAGAAAAAACAACAATCAAATTAGATCATATTATCAGCATAAGATAAAATAGCAGTGGTTTAATTTCTGGGGGTGTTTTTATCTCAGTGGCACAATTTGGATCAAGTCCAAACACTCAGAAATTCTGTAAATTTGCTTTTCAGAGCCCAGCAGGGGGTTTTCGTGGAAAGCGCTTCAGTATATGACAGAATTTGTGAACAGCCAAGCCGGTTTACTACAAGAATTAATGTGATATTTTTGCAGTGTGATTTGTAGAAGCCTAAGTTTCTGTTTGCTACTTCCCACCACTATGTTTTCCTTTAAAAATGCAGGAAAGTTTCCCTTTTTTACAAAAGTTATTGCACTAAATAGTAAAACAACCAAGCCTTTAATAGGATTGTTGCTCCAGCTTTAAGGACTTCAAGCTTGTGGGGAGAGAAACATCTTTTGTTAGCGCTACTGACAGGCCTTGGAGAAACAGACAAGTCATTTCTTTGGGCCTGAAGCAGATATCATAGCCCAATTCTGTTTGGCCTTAGCATGATAAACTATTATTTTTCTGAAAAAAAATTAGCATCCCAGCCCAATCGTGAACTCCCGTGGACATCTATTAGCAAGCTGTTCTCTTGATAGCTAATTAATCCTCCTTTTTTAGGCTCTGGTCCAACCCAGCAAGCTTGTCTAACTCGCTGAAGTATCCTCAGCCGCTGGTGTGTCAACTTGAAGGTGGAGGAATACCAATACTCTCCCACAACGATGAGGAGCAAGAGCTTTTGCAGTGGTTGAGCACCATACAAAAGCCATGTTGGCCTGTGTGCTGCAAGGCCATACTCCTCTCTTGGCTTCCACAGCTTCAAGCCCGCCATGTGGGTTGGACCGAACCCGGAGGGGTAGACATCTAGGAAATCCAGTCCCGCTCATGCTGTAAAACCAGGCAGCCAGGTGATGGAGAGACACACTGGTAATGCCCCACTGAAGAAAAGGCTTTGCAGTCTCTGCTCAGTGCAACCACAAATGCCCCGTACCCCTCAATCAGCGCTCAGCCCCTACTAGGCACCAAAGGATTTGCAGCTCAGGCTTCTGTAGGAAAGCATCCTTCATGAGCCCTGCTGGTCTCGGGAGTGTAAGTGCCTTCCTATGCTTATACCACGGGACTCTAATTAGGAATTAGTCCATTAGAGACGGCAATCTGTAATGCAAAACAGTACTTGGCTTTCAAACCTTGTGCTCACCCCACCATCCAACCAGCACAGCCCTTTTTTTGGCTCTGCTGCTGCACCCCTGCGGGAGAGCACTGCACAGGACATGGCCCCAGCAGTTTTCAAGTGCTGTTTGGCTGGACACCAGCAGATCATTACACTGCTCGTGAGATATGTTGGCATGGTGCAATCTCCTTAAGGACAACAGGAAAAAGTGCTTTTCACTGTCTATTACTTTGTATACATTACTTTGTATATATTTAAAAAAAAAATAAAAGAGCAGGAACACATTTTACTAAATTGGTATTTTGAAGATGCTTTTTTAAAAAAGTCATTACTTCAAGTAGTACAACAACAAATGCAATTGCAGGAACAATAATCTCCAGGCAGTGGAGAAACATGGCAACAACCATCTCAGGTTTGCCTTAGTCTTTAGCATCAGCTCTCTCCAACTGTCACCAGCCCTCGAAAGGGTGGGGGAAGAGATATAACCTGTCATTCAAAACCTGTTTTTTACTCTGAAAAATGCCTGCAAGTGTTAGTGTCTTCAGCTACCAACACACAAATCCATCTAAGCAGTAGCTTACCTTAAACTCATTAGCCACAAATATATATATAAAAAAAAAGTAAATAGCTTCTTTTTCCTTCACAAGGCTCTAGCTGGGTATTTTTCCCCATCATTGCACTCAGCTCAGAAAAAGCTAGGCTACTCATTCACTTTCATGGCTGAGAATATCACCAAAGCGGTAACTTACCCTCCAGCTCCCTGCCCCATCACTGTACAAAGAGCATCATCCTTAGGGAACCCTCCAGAGCTCAGAGCCAGGTCTGCAGCCCCTCAAAAACACATACTGACTTTTTCTGGGACAAGAGGGAAAGGGTGCCTGGTCTCACCCAAGCAGCAGGAGGTTTCACCCAGCCCTCCCTGCCAGGGAGCCATTGGGTCCCTTCTACCCCTCGCTAGCATGGGCTTGCTTTGCACTTTTGGGGTGTTTAGCATGTGGCTGAGGAGTTTTTAGCAACATTTGACCAGGGTATGGAAGGCCCAAGAGTGGCCTAGCTGCTAGGGATGATAGGCAGCTCTGCCATGCTGAGGGCCAGCTTGGCCATTTGCCAGGATCATAAGCGAAGCTGTTAATTTGCATCTAAATTACTTAGGATTTTAATCAGAGATTAATAAACAAAGGTTTCGGTAATTATTTATACAGATCACAGCAATAGTGCTTCGCACAACACAGCGGCCAGCATCATCATCTTGGGGCTGCAGAGAAATATGACTGGAGAAGAAAAACCTGCTGCTCCACTCGAGCCAACTTCTCCACACGCAGCTTGTGCTTCAGCAGTGGCCAGACACCTGCTAGAGTTCAGGCTCCCCCTTCTCCTGGGATATAGGGAACTTTCCTACACCCCTGCAGCTGGGCATCTTAGACAGGTCCCTGGCAGGCAGGATGCCACCACCGCCTGCAAGTGGGGCTCAGGCCTGAATCCTCTCCTCCTCATCCTCCTCCTTCTCCTCATCCTCATCCTCCTCACCAGGAGCCACCCTGCTTCATCACAGTGCCAGTGGTCCTGGCCTGCCATCCAGACCCCCTGAATTGGCACACTTGGACCCCCCTGGCACAAGGCGATCCTGCTAAACAGCCCCTCACTGTAGCAACAAGCTTCACTGCTTCTTCATACCACATCCACAAACGCTTCACGCTGAAATAACACAACAGCTCAGGGAGATTTATACTTCTCCATATTAGCCTTAAATCATGGATTTGTCAGTTGGTTGGTCCTGTTGATTCCCCCCTTACATTCTCTGGGTTTTTTGTCTTCATGCATGTGTATGCTGCAGTTCCGTTAAAAAAAAAAAATTAAGAGATTGGACTTCAAGTTCTCACAGTAATTGCAACCATTTAGCTTTATGCTGCTATAGTTAGTCATATAAAAATAGAGGATTTTAAGTCAATACTGCCTAGAAACTGCTGTTGCATACAGGAGAAAAGAAAAGGGATCTTTCTTATTCCTTAAAGAAATGCAAGACCAAAAAAATTCCCTGAGCACGAAGTGATCTGTTCTGCACATTCACATCAGTACACTGAGCGGAGCAAGGTCATGAGAGACTCTGTTAAGCAATAAAGCAGCAGCTCATTTTTCCCTTTTCAAGAAGCCACTTCTGTAGACATTGTGAAAGAAAATACCTGCTCTAGCAGGAAGGTACTGGAACACATCACTGGCATGAAGGACAGGGGTGTTTTTCCAAGAAACTTGAATCGGTCTGGGCTTTAAGTTTCATTTCCCCCAGCGATGCTAGGCAAGAGCAGGCACAGCAAGACTATTTTAGCTTACTTTTTGTTAGTGGCTTGAAAACGGAAGCTCGACAGCTTAACAGTTTAACACAGCTGGGGATATTCAGCTTCAGTGACTAAATATGCCTGAAAGATGTCGTAGCTGACTTGGAGGATTTATCCTGCCCAAAGATTTGCTGTAACACTGTTTGTCGCTGCAGGTAATTGGCCCTGCATTCAACAAAGAAAGGCTCCAGATTTTCCTGTTCATGGGTGAAGGAGAGAGTGTTTTTCAGTCCATCTCACTGGTGGCTTTCAAGATATCTTTTCTAAGGAAAAGAAAGCAAATAAGTTCACAGCTGCTTCTGAGAATGCCTTCCATGCAGGTACAGACTCACAGGGCTGAGCAGAGTTGTGGACAGGAGGGGAGAAAAAATTACTTTAACAGATTTGCAGTTTCCCTCTCCCATTACCAAGTCCCTGTGCATCTCTGGTCATACAATACATAATTTTTCTCCCTTCTTCACTTTTCTTGACCTGTTGAAGTTGTATTTGTCCAAACCATCAACAAGCACCTGCCATCAGCACCGCCTTTTACTTCTGGGATGTTTATGTCTGAGCTAGTGTCTCCCAACCTCCTCATCCTCCTGGGTCACCAGAGGGCCAATTACCCTTCCTCACCAGCACTTATTGCCCCACACTGAGCACATGGTCAATCCTGGCCTCAGCACAGGTGAGGATCGTTCCTAGTTCAGGCTACTGTGCTGAGGGAAAATCTCCTTTGTCTTTCTCACTTCAGTGTGCACCCTCTCAAAACCTTCCTTGAGATAATCCTTTGCAGCCTGGTGGGGTGCTGGGTGGGGAGAGTGAGAATAAGTGGATGAGATGAGTGGAAAAGAGCAGCCAGGACCTCTGGAGTAGCTGACAGAGGGGCTGCTGCCTGGTATATTTGTGCACAAGGACATGAAGTTGTGTCTCTTTCTCACAGTGGAAGACACAATGTAGTGAAAACACCCATACTGTGTGATCTGTGAAGAATTTTCCAGATTATAAAATCCCCAAGAAATTCAGGTTGGAAGGGGCCTCAGGAGGTCCCCTGCTCAGAGCAAGTCCAATCAGAAGCTGCTCAGTTCAGTTTTGTGTGTCCAAGGATGGAGAAAACACAATGCCTCTAGGCAGTCATCTTCCAGTGCTCAGTGCTGTCATCTTCTCTGTGATACTTTTTCCTTGCAGCTGATAAAAATTTCTCTTGCTGCAAACTGTGTCTGTCATTGCTTGTCTTTTCTCTGTGTTCCTCTCAGAGGAGCCTGGCTTTGCACCCTCCCATTCTGTAGCTGGAGACAGCAAATAGATCCTCTTTGTGGTTTCTTTTCCAGGATAAACTAATCCTGCTCCCTCAGCCCCTGCTCATACAAGTGCTCTTGCCCTCACTATTGACCTTCATGGCCCTCCATTAAGATCTCTCTAGTGTGTTGACACCTCCTTCAGATTGGAGTCCAACACTGGAGACACAGTTCCTCCAACACAGTTTCTCCATCAACAGCCCTAGGAGTGCCAATGCCTCCGTGGTAAGCTGTCTCACCACTGTGTGCTTGAGAAGGATGCTGGGGCAAGGACAAGCATCTGGTGGAACCAGTGGAGATGTCCCTGGCACAGACTGGAGGCAGCCCCCAGTAGACCAAGAAAAGTAATTATCTCAATTTACTCTTTCCCTGTTAGACCACATCTGGAGTACTGGATCTAGGGGCCCCTGATTCAAGAAAGTCATTGCTGGCCAGAAAGGAGTTCAGCAGAGGACTACTCATCTGGAGCATCTTGCCCTGTGAGGAGATGCTGGTAGACATGGGCTTGTTCAACCTGGAGAAGCAGCAGTTTCAGGGAGACCTTCCAGTACCTACAAGGAGGTTACTGAGAACATGGAGCACTTTACTGAGGTGCACTGTAGGAGAACAAGAGAGAGTGATGAGACAAGCAGGTGCCACAATCTCCCAGAGGATTTAATGTGTGCCAGCCCTGGACTTGACCCCAGTGGAGGGCCTGAGGGAAGGAAAGGGATAGTCTAGAGACAAGTTGTGACACTTTGGTTTTTGCAAAGGAAAGCCTCCAATTCCCATTGGGACTCCATTTACACACCCTGGCATCAAGGGTTGTTATTTTACTTTTGGGTTGTTTCTTTTTCACATCAGAGTGAGGGCCACTACAATCCTTGTGGCCAGGGAGAGGAGAGAGGTGCACCTGCCTCCTCATACAATGAGTGGCACCATGGGCACTGATGAGTCTAGAAGCTTTGGCATCACCCTCTAATCACTCCCATCCTTGACTGCCAGCCAGGGGTGCTGTCTGATGTGATGAAGGCCCTCAACACACTCACAATGGTCTACCTCATCCTCAACTCCAGGGTGAGCCATGCAAGCTCCTTTTTGGGGATTAGGAGGAGTATGACTCTCATGAGAGTGGGCCCTGAAAATGGGCCAGCAGAAACAGTCTACAGCAAGCTCCTGGGCTGTTCCTATGCATCCTGGGCTGTATGCACCAGCAGCATAGCCCCAACTGGCACCTTGTGTGGCCTTCACGTCTCTTGTCTATGTCCATAATGGAAAGGAATGGCATGCCGGAAAATTTCCTGCCTCCTGACTGTAAAAATAGAGTCAAAGTAGGACATTTCTTCTGCTACTTCAGGGCTCATTCTTTGTAACTGAAGCACATCATGTAACAGTTTGCAATTAAAACCATCAACAACATGGAAGGCCATACCACAATAGCTTTGTAGTCAATTATTTGATTTATAATTAAACATGCAGAATTTCAGCTTGCTGACTAGAAAGTAGGACAAGTACTGTTTGCCTGGTTCTAAGAAAAAAAAAAAAGCCAGGAATCCAGGCTGCAGTTTTTATAGTGTGGATAATTTCTCTCCTCCAGCATGGGCTGGCCAGACAATGAGCAGGTTAGAACAAGGTAAGTTTGGGGATGTAAATTTTAAGTATTACCATAGCAGCAATTAGAAACCCTCAAACAAACAAACAGCTGGTGGCTATGAAAGCCCCTCAGCCATTTGGGAAGGCCAGCTGGGTAAGACAGAGAGAGCACTGCAACACATGGGTCAGGTTGGTTTGCTCCCTTCACGTGGTGACATTCTGGTTTCATCAACACTGCCATCAGCTGGAAGTGGTAATGTTGTACAGTGAATCAGCACTTTGGATTGACGCTGAGGATAGCAATTTCCAGCTACTTTTTCACTCATACACCAATCCCATGTTGTCCATCCTGTCCTTCCCTCCCTGCCCCCCCTTGGATGTTGAAGAAGATTTTCTTACGTTGGAGTCCTCCAAAGGACATGACACTTCTGTATCTGCCAGCTCTGAAAGAAAAGATAGATAAGGAACAGGCCAGATATGTGACCATTCTTAATCTGACTGACAGACTGAACTTTACTTTTCTTAAACCTCCAAACCCTTGCAGTTCTGGGGCCAGCCAAACGTATAGTGAGGCTGTACTGTCTCTGCTAAGCGCATCAGGTGCATCTCTGTGGTCAGGCCTCGAAGTTCTTCATCTGGCTTTCAGTTTTTATGCACATAACGTGATATATAGCCTATTGCACAGCCATCCTGTGAACAATGTACAGTGTACTAGTGCTAAAAACAGGTTTTACCCAGCGGATGAGCAGAGCACTATACTGGATCTAGCCAATTCATGCCACCTTCTGTAAGAAGCAGTGAGCATATCTTGAAGGCTGTTACACTTTCCTAATCACTTCAGACAATTAGTCTTGAGGGCTTTTTTAGAAAATCTCTGTAAAATGTACGCTCTCCACTGCTCTCTTGTACGCATTAAATTTTTCTCTTCCACAGCTTTGTAAGTGGCCACTAGAAAATCACAGACACTCTCCTTCCACCTGGCATGCCAGGAGGCTCATGAGGGCCACCAGCTCCCAGTTCCTCTGGGATTTCCTTTCTCATGTAATGAGAATTAATGCTGAGTCACAGCTCATTGTCCAAGATCCCGAACATCTGTTTGTGGGATAGAGGTTTTGTATATCAGTACAAGTTATTCTAAAAGTGACTTTCATGTGAACACGATGTGATTTGTGCTCAAAACTTGGATGCTTTTTCTACCTACAAGCACCCTGTGGAGGGCTTGTAGCATCACTGGCACAGCAGAATGACTTCAGGTTGTGAGTGGCCAAACATGTGCGTATATCTGGTGTGTTTTCACACCTGGAGAGAAGACTGAGCTACTTGTGTAGACAAAACTATCATTACCTTTCCCATACTCTGGCTTTTGAAGATCTCTATTACTTATCCTTGAAAAACATTCACCCTAGGGTCGTGATACAATAGTGAAATCAGATCAGAGTAGTGAATATCTGCCTTTTCTACCCCTTCACAGTAAAAAAAAAGGGCTTTATTTGGTGATTTGGGTCATTTGTATGTCTGCTTGCCACTCTGCCTTCCTACTGTGATGGTGAACTGTTCTTCATAGGCAAGAGTACCCATCAGAAGAACCTACCTGCTTGTATGTGATATGTCAGGAAAGTGAGGCAATAATGCTTCCTAGGGGATTGTTTCCAGAGCCAGGTTTCAGCTTCATCAGTGCGAGGAGTAACAAGTACACCTTAGTGCAGAAGTAGCTCCTCCCTTCTCACCGGCCTAGCCCAAATGTAGTTTCCAAAGGCTGGGATTATTTTGGTGTCACAGTGGTTGCACATACAGAAGAGGTGGATTCTCATCTTGAGAAGGTTGCAATAATTGGCCATATACCTTGCAAAGGTTCAGTGGATCTCAGAGGTGTTCAGCTCATGGGTCAGGTTGCAAGACTGGAAAATCAGTGACATTTAATAAATGCCAATCAAGAAATATTATTTTTGTAGGTCTGTTGCAATTAGCACTAAAAATACCCAGCATGGTTACAGTTTTCACACAGAAAAGCAAACATGCCCAGAGTAGAAATAGCTGGATTTAGATGCAGGAAAACAAAAAAAAAAAAAAAAAAAAGGAGAAATTGCCACCTATAAAAACATGCATTTCATTTGAGGCATTCTTCCTACTTAAGCCTCATTCCTGAGCAGATAGTCAGCAGTGGATTTTTTTCCCTGTTCTCATGTTCAGTACACAGAAACATGTGCTCCTTAACCACAAAGATCAAATGGTACAGATCTAAATAAGGGTAATGTCCAGCATTACTACATCCACCAGAGACATCAATTGTTAAAAATAAAGTTAAGACCATTTAACCATATTTTCCTTACTTTGTCATCTGGCCATTTTTTCCCAAATTAACTTTTCAGTTGCGCAGGGCAGCAGTTTAAGTATGAAGCAACCAACTGGGATTTTCGTATGACTAAATGTTTCCCTCCGGGGTCTGGGAACTGTTTGCATCAGCTGTTGCCAAATCGTGCCTGCCTCCCAGCTAGCACAAGGCCATGGTCTCTTGCTGGGGAGTGACAGATGCTCCTCTGAGCCAACTACATTGGGCATGAGGTGACTCAGAGTGGCATGGAAGACTCTTCTTCTTCCCAGATCATTGCACCAGCCTAGCACTGTACTGAGAGTAGTTATTTACCTCTCTACGGTGGAAAACACTATTTTTCCATACAGGCCCAACTCAGCATGCAGTGAGGCGAAGGCGGCTTTTTCAAGCAGCTTAAGGGAGATGCAGCCTGAGCTGGAATCCAGGTCTTCTCCCTAGGCCTCTCCTTTGTGAAACAGGAGCATCCTTTTATTGTTCAGACAAATACTCAGAGCACCAGCAGAGAACAGAAGCCACTGGCTGGGTTTTGGTCTCTGGAAGGAGATGGTTGGCATATCTGGACTCCCAAGAAGGCCAGCATGCCTCTTAGCCATGCACATCTTTCAGCCAGGGAGCTGAAAGCTTCTGCCCAGCACTGCAGTGTCACATCAGTGCACTGTGAGGACCATCTTACACCCATCTATCCAAGCAGCAACTATGTGAGTTTTACTGATATACGTTTGGTATGACAAAAAAGTCAAAGAGAGCTTGGGGTTCACCTCCCAGCAGTGCAAAGAGTCTTCCTCATAGTGCACCTCTGGTGCTTGGTCCAGCCACAATTAAACCATACTGTCAAGGACATGGGACTGTGTTGGCAGGACAGAGCAGGGGGGCCCAAAGGTGCTGACTGCGGCCAGTGATTCTGAATGCTACTAGCCACCACCATAGCACCTCGCTCCTACATAGTGCTCTTTGCTTTCCTCAAACACCACCACACTTCTCCCTCACTGGCTTTAGGCCATTTTGTTCATAAACAGACAGTAGTATTTTCTGCTGTTCTTCCTCATTAATGCCCCAGCCCTTCAGTGAAGTACAGAGAGGTTTCCACTCAACGCCCTTGCCATTTCACCAGCTGTAGCCTGAAGCTGTGAACAATGGCAAGTACTGAATGTTTTGGTTTTGCCCCTTCACTTTCCTGTGGTCCATATTTTCCTATGCATGGATGCAATTGCCTCCTTTATAGCTTCCCATGTGTATCCCTAACACAAGTGCTGATTGCAGACCACCTCTATTTGGTACATCCCAGGAAGGCACTAAGTGGTATCCAATTCCTCCTCAAAGCTAGTTATGTATTTTTTTCTTCTGTGGCCACCGTGCATGAATCTTTTCCTGTAGCCAGGTATCTGAATCTTACCCAGTGCGGTCTGGCTCTCTCCCACAAGCCAACGCTCTCATTTCAAATCTGAAGAGCAATTTGTCTCTGAAAGCGTGCAGAAAGCCCGAGCAGTTCTCATCGGTAATTGGCACTGAAAAATGGTTGTCTTTTTTTCCACGATGCTTACTAGAACTCATTACTGGAACTCCATTTCTAACAGCCACACTGTTGAACACTGACTGGCACATTAAGAAGTATTAAAACTCATGCAGCAAGTGTCCGAATCCAGTCCATGTCACCAAGCCTCATACCTTGCTTTTTCAGTATGTTCATTCACTTGCAAAATTCACTTACGTATTTATGGGGAGTATGAAAGACATTAGGGAGAATTAAAAGAGGATCTGCTAAAACTGAGGAAGAAAAGCTTAAGCATCTGCAGAGAAGGGAGGGAGGGCAACTTCTGCACGTTGGTTTAGGGCTACGTAATTAGGACTGCACATACTCCTCAGAGAACAGAAATCATCTGAAATACAAGCCTGCGGTCAAGAACTCATCCTGGAAATGCTGGTCTTCGCCAAGGGGTTTCTCAGCCGCGGTTAGGGTAATTAAACCTGCAGACTCATGAGCACAGCGAAAGCGGGGAAGAATTTGTGGAAAAGGAGAGAGCCGCTCGCATTTTGTTATCGCTTGGTGGAGGTGGCGAGGGATTTAGGCTGATCACATGTGCTGCACCTAATCTTTCATTCCCCGGCACCTGCCTCTCGCAGGGGCTCTCATAGGATAATGAGGAGTGACACAGGGTGGGAAGCGCCAGCCCTATCTAATCGACGCTGTCATTGCCACTGTCACAAGGAAGCACTAAGGGAGACAAATTTAAGCCCGACTGGTGTTTAGAAGGATGTGGAGGCTGTTTGTTGCTATTTTTATGCAGATTCTCTAACAAAGAGGCTGGAGGACAACTGCTGAGTTACTGATCATGAGAAACAATTCCAGCTAATTAGTGTTTCTGACCCATATTAGAAGAGCATGCAGTTTTTTACCCTGGGTGATTTTAAAATGCATCTTGCAGGCTGTAGTCTGATGTAGAGGACTTGCTGTAACTGCTAGGCTTAGCATCTCACTGCCTGATTTAGGGGATCTGCTTTGTGGAACTCTCTTAACTCTTTGTATGCGGTTCCTCCAAATAAGCCTTGGCTTTCTGAAGGTCAGATATGAATTCCATTTTGTGGCACTATTTGAGCTTACAGGAATACGTACGTAACAAAATAAATGCATGAATGGGCAAACTTTTCCTTTAAGGACTGAAGTTTCAGTTTGATTCTTCCAAGAGATTATTATAAATGACTGTGGGAAAATGATGAAAAAAAATGCATGTAGACTCCTTTCATAGTACTTGTACTGAGAAATATAATAAAAAGAAAAGAATTCCCCCTTTGTCTCTATTTTTGTGCATAATCCTTGGTGTTAAACCTACGATTGTATCTCTAATCTCCTTTTCTTAACTGCTAGTTAGAATGCACCAGCCACTTTTGCATGGATAACGTCAGACCTGGTCACGTAGAGGCTTACGCTCGTGTTTAAACCCCTGTACTGTGAACAGCTTTCTCGACTTAGACGAACTGCTCCCTGTACAGAAAAGTTGAGCCTGTGCTTTAAGTCCTACGGGAGGACTGGAAGTCATGACCTCTCAAGTGGCCTCATCCAGCTCAGCCCTACATCATCTGTGCAGAAACCTCCTCGCTGCCTGACATTTGCAGAAGCCTACCCACACAAAAACAAATGGCATGATTTTGGCCTCAGTCTGTGGCCATTCAAGATAAAAAGTTAGAAAATGTTTTCACATTTATTTTTCCGGAGCCAATGAAAGAAGCATTTGACTGTCTATAATGCTAATGTTCATTTGCATTTTGGAGCATACACAGCCTTTACTTTGTTTGCAATGAGTGCAATTATTGTTTCAAGGACTGAGAAGTGAAATCCTTGGAAGATAAACTCTGTGGGCTCTCTCTAGCCCAAAATGTGCCCCCACATGTGTCTATAGGACATGGTGCTACAGTGGCTGTGCTCTGTCCAGAAACCCTTGGTGTGGGTTGCACAGGGATTGTGGGTTTTATCCTGCAAACGCCTGGGCCAGCAGTGGGGCGCTCACAACTGTAGGAACGTTATATCCTTCTGCGCCCTATTGGGGCGGTGTGACTTGCAAGCAAGGGCACCAAGTAAGACACTGCCCTGCGGTCAATATTACACCAGGGAGTAACAAAAAATCACCTTTGAGCTAGCCATGCTTCCCTATGGGAGACTAACAAAGCTCCCAGTAACCCCCAAATCTGAGCTGCAGTTTTTCCTGTAAGCAAATGAAATATGTGCAGACTACACAGGCTGTGGACCTAATGGGCTGATCTGCTCTGAGGTCAAGAACCACGCGGCTTCTGCGGCTGCAAATCTGGAAGTCTGAACACATTTTATGGAGAGACACAAAATCAAACCGGACTCTCAGAGTGATGGAGTCTGTTGGCGGACCACAGAGGGGGATTGAAGTCCTCTTCCTCATCCCCACTCTTACCTGCAGCATCCAAACTATGATTCTGGATGGTGAAAAAGATGGGGACAAAATTTTTAGTAGGACCTGCTGCAATAGGACAAGGGGTAATGATTTTAAACTGAAAGAGGATAGATTTAGACTAAATATAAGGATGGGAGTTTTTACACTGATGGTGGTGGAACACTGGAACAGGTTGCCCAGAGAGGTGGTGGATGCCCCATCCCTGGAAACATTCAAGGCCAGGTTGGACGGGACTCTGAGCAACCTGATCTGGTTGGAGATGTCCCTGCTCCCTGCAGTGGAGTTGGACTAGATGACCTTTAAAGGTCCCTTTCCAACCCAAACCACTCTATGATTGTATTCTGTTCTATGAAACCCTACTATTGAGTGGAGGTGCAGGTCCCTCGGGTCTCTCTTTAACAGAGAAAATGTTTAAAGAGGTGTAATCATATTTTGTTTCAGAAAAGGAAAACATAGAATGACTTTTTGATTTCTGATTGTGTGTTTTCTGTTGCTGCATAACATTTTTAAAGAAATATTCATACAGTCATTTTTAGTAAATCTATTACTACAGAAATTTTGCATAAAACCATCATGCAAGCTGTGCTCCCACTCGCTCTGGTTAGTGACTTCACCGATTGAAGACTAAACACTGATCAGTAGGTCAAGACCAACATGTGGATTTTTGTGTATTTCTTCAAATAAATAAATTACAATCAGATTACAATGCACAGACCTCACAAGGCCCATAAACAACTTCTCAGTCCCTCCCTTGAGAAAAAAGAAAAGCAAAGCTACAAAGCTATCGTCAGCAGACTTAAATTCCCCATGCAGGGCTCCCTACCCCCACAGAAAAAGTCTAAAAGCTCCAGAAGCCAACATACTTCTAAAAAACAGTTTTATAAGGTAGGCTTGCTCTTCTCCCTTGTGTCTGGGGTATGACCTTAATAACTGAGAAATAGTTATAATGTCATAAAGGACTCTTCTGCATGCAGCAGAGAGCAGCTTGACACCACATTCCCTGCCACTACACTTCTCCCATCAGGTGGGAGTCAAAACACTTGTTTCACATCTTTCTATTGGAACTGAACCTGAAGTAGAGCTGTAGGTAGGATTGCACTAAACGTTGTCAAAATATGACATCGTATGACTGACTGAAGGATATCCTAACATGCTCAAGCTTTAGAAAATCCAGGTTTCTTTGCATTCCCTGTGGCTTTAGGTGCAGCTCTACTGCTTTTGTCCTTCATTATTTTTCCATTTGGGCCATGACGTCACAGTCGATCTCCACTTGTTGGTTTGCAGGTAGTTAATTCTAGTTTAACAAAGATGGTCAAACACATGTTTTAATGAAAAATAGCTCTGTACTTTTCAGAGTTTATCCTCTAAAACAGACTAGCAAATTAGATCAGCACAAAGAAACCCATTTGTGATCTGTTGTGTGAATTGTGAGCGACTTCTTGATCCATACCCATGTTTCTACAGATGGAATTGTATTTGGGAAAATTGTGGTCCATAGCATATCATTTATGTCTCACAGAGGAAGAAAAGTGATTTAAGGTGGATTCCATGTTTATTTGTAAATACTCACAGAGCAAAGAAATCCTCCCTGTAAGCAATCTGTTAAGAACCCATAAGCTGAAATCTGCGTGTGAGATCCCTTTGCCCAGACTTTTTAGAAAGACAAGAAGCACCGGTTACAGCTGGTTCCTCACCTTTTTTTTTTTTTTTTTTTTTTCTGTAAATCCAGCCAAGAGACTTGAGTGAGTGAAGAATATGAGCAGTTGCTTTGGACAGGAGATCTGTATGGTTGCCTTCGAGCAATGGGGCAGAAATAGGTGATAGTGGCATCTTTAGCATCTGGTATGAAACTAAGCTGTTCTCATCCAGTGGGAATACCCAAGCTATTCCCCTGGAGAGATAAGGAGCTGCTCCTGCACTGTCTTAGGCAGAAGGAGGGTGTGATTTAGGCACAGGGAGTCCAGGTCCAGGCATTCAAAGGGAAAACCTGAGAATAATAATTTAAATGGATGTTAACACATTACTTTGTAAGTGATACTTTCAACGAGCATAGTCAGTTTTGGGACCACAAACTGCAGCGGTGTACACAGGATAAACCAAAAAAAAAAGGTAGACGACTTTAGTAAAAGCATTAGTCTCCCAGGAGAGTGTTGTGGTTTAGCCTTAGACAACAACCAAGTACCACGCAGCAGCTCGCTCACTCCCTCCTGTCCCAGGTGGGATGGGAGAGCGAACTGGAGAGAAAAGACAACATGTAGGTTGAGATAAAGGCAGTTTAATAGGACAGCAAAGGAAAATATAACAATAATAAATACATTAATAATAATAATAAATATAATTATATGTTTGAGGACATAGTCACAGAACATTCCAGGTGACCTCACCAAACCACTAAGTTTATCTCCTTCCCTATGCCAAACAAACTGAAATATGTGCTGTACTTGTATTGACATCTGTGACAGCTTCATTAACTAATTCTTGTGAGTCACAGAAAATCTGAGGGTAGATTTTCAGTCCTCTTAAATGGATTTGTTTCTGAGATACATTCCTTCTCCTCAAGTCCCTCCACTCAAATCTCAACAGTGAAATAAAGTGGATTAGACAAGCACAGTCACCTTTATGTGCTGCACTCTTACTTCTGCAGCAGAAGAAGAAACAAGGATGTCTTGGTGAAAATTAAAACACTCCCTGTCACCTCTGTTGTGTTTTAGGCCTAGTCACCACACAGTTTCTTGCTCTCCCTCCCCCTCCCCAGTGGAATAGGGGAGAGAACTGGGAAGAAAGGAAAATTCATGGGTTGAGATGAAGACAATTTACTAGAATAGCAAAGGAAAATGACAATAATAACAAAATATAAGGATACTAAAATATACAAAATTAACACTGGATGATTTCTCACCACGCAATGTCCCAATGACCAGTACAGTCCATCCCAAGCAGTGATCATGGAAACAAAAAAAATGAGCGGCAAGCAAAGGAGTGAGAGGGAGAGATGCCCCCCTCAGCCAACCCCCACTTATATACTAAGCATAGCATTTATGGCATGGGATAATCTCTTTTTGGCCAGTTTGGGTCAATTATTCTGTTTGTATCCCTCCCAGCTTCCTCTACCTGCACACTAGTGAGACCTGGAAAGCTGGACATTGTCCTTGGTCTGATTAGTACCAACTCATAACATCAGTTTGTTTATCAACATTCTTCACATATGAAATCCAAAACATATCAGCTACTGAGAAGAAAATTAGCTCCATCCCTACTGAAACCAGGACAACCCTCCTTATCTTCTCATAACCTTTTTAAGACTGAGACTGAAGACATACTGTCCCTATTTTTATTTTTTTTTCAAACTATTTTTCTTCCGTAAACAATGAAAGGCCCAAAAAGCTGAATGATTAACCCATTGCATGGATGTTGTCATGCTGCTGATCCCTATGATGAATAAGATAAAGACCACCAGGCTCAATTGGAAAACAGGGCTGAACCAGAACGAACTGCAAAAGTGTGAAAGTGCAAAGGACATTATGAAGCCAACTGCAGGGGTTCATCAGCTGTAGGAAAAATGAGTATAAAAGGAGCAGAGCTGCACTAAATTTGAGTCAAAGTTTAAAGACTTTCTCAGCCACTTGCAGGGACCAAAGTTGCTTCTGCTGCCTGAAAAGCTGACTCATTCCTGGGTATTGCTGGAGGGTCCTTTGAATGGGGGCAGCTATAAGATTAGTTTCTGCAGGGGGAAACAACCTACAGTGCAGACACAGTGATCTGTATGCATAATTTAAAAGAGGAGATTTATAAGAGATTAGTGCTGTCTCCTGGTTTTACACAGTGTATGCAATCAAATGTCAGATCTGTCAGTTTTTACGTCTCCGTGCACAAGCAGAACATCACTTCCCTGATCTGCTCTTTACCACTCATATCATGCTACCGTGATTAAAAACAATAACATGTGGCTAGCCAGGCAGCCTGCTGGATCACAATACATTAAGGAATGGGGTCAGTCCTTTTTTCTGATATACTGATTAATTCCTAAAAAGGAACATCTCACCCTACAGGGACTCGAGTACAAGCCAACAAAGGGACGCACTCACCTCTAACAATACGTATATCCTAAAGTCCTTAAATAAAACACCATACAAACCTACATGCACCCATTCCCCAGTGAGTGTAAATCTGCATCCTCTTATGTCCACCCTTGTACGTCTCATCACAACTGATCACACCCTTTTAAGACTCCCAGACTCTGTGTTCCCTTGCTATGTCTTCCAACCAGTTCTGCCAGGCATGCCTCAAGCAAAATTATGGGATCTAATCTGCCCCAAAATCAGATAGTTTGTGCAGCTGGAAATGACAATATTTTACATAGTGGCTGATGAATTACAGCAAAAGATCACTTTTTGGGGACCATCTCCAACATACTGGAGATCTGTATTCAATTCTGTTCTCAAACAACTTGAGGGAATGAAATTCGTTTTTATCTCGAAATGGACCACGCGGGGGAGAATAGCTCTTCTCACTGCAGAAAATTTGAAGTTTATTTGTCTAGAGAAAAGAGGATTCAGGCCCTTCTTCGAAAATTGTCTATAAATTTCATTTAAAAATACCCTGCCCATGATGAGGAGGGTATTTTTTCCTCTCTTCCTCACCTAATTAACATTTATTGTTATGTATAAAGTGCAACAGCTTCGAGTTTGAGAGATCTTCTCTTAGAAGTACTTTCTCACCGAGTGATTCAATAACACAGTTGTGGTCTAAATCTCTTCAGTACAGAAGGAAGTTGCACATCCTTAAACAGATCTTGTTTTACCACCAAACGCCCTATTGGTGATGGAAAGAATGATCTCTTCTTGAGTTTTGCAGAGGGATTTTCAGACACTTATTGCTAGAAGAAGGGCTGAGGAGTCTCAATCTGAAGGTTGAAGCCAACATCTCTGAGAGAGGCAAGTGTAAAACTTTCCCCCTCCATCAGCTTTCCCGCTGGTAAGAGATATGTCCTTTTGCTGATAAAAATCTGCTGCTGGAAACTGAAGGGATGGGTGTCAGTCAGCTGCCTCAGTTTCCTTGGGAAGACAATTGTGTGCAGAGCCTGCAATGGCCTTCTCTGTCTCTGCAGGCACTATGGACCAAAGTGTTCCTACTGGTGGACATCACTCCTTAAGTCACAGCTTTGGGCGATGCTGCTACCTTTCCGAGCAGCCTGGTGATGGGGTAAAGCTGGTGAGGGGTCTCGAAGCTGGTGAGGGGTCTGGAGCACAGGCCTTATGAGGAGCGGCTGAGGGAGCTGGGATTGTTCAGTCTGGAGAAGAGGAGGCTCAGGGGAGACCTTATAGCTCTCTATAACTTCCTGAAGGGAGGTTGTGGTGAGCTAGGGGTCGGCCTTTTCTCTCGTGTAGACAGTGATAGAACTAGAGGCAATGGTTTCAAGCTGCGCCAGGGGAGATTCAGGCTGGACGTTAGGAAATATTACTTCTCGGAAAGGGTAGTCAGGCACTGGGATGCACTGCCCAGGGAGGTGGTGGAGTCACCGACCATGGGGGTGTTCAAGAAACGTTTGGATATTGTGTTGAGGGATATGATTTAGCTGAGAAGTATTGGTGATGGTTGGACTGGATGATCTTTTAGGTCTTTTCCAATCTTGATAATTCTGTGATTCTGTGATTCTGTGAAAGGATGGGCTTTGGAGTTTTAAACATGAAGGCATCCTTCTTCTCAATGATCAGAGGTGCTCCCTGAGTGCCTGTACTGGTGAGGTGAAGGATGAGACACACGCAGCTTTTCATGAATGTCATTTTTCTCAGCTTGAGTTGTTTCAGTGGGCTTCTCACTCTGCAATGTGATGGCCACAAACTTGGTAGTCAGCCTCTCCAGTGCCCTGCTTTGCCTCGCTTCAGTGCTGATTACAGTATCCAGCAAGATGCACTGCTCTTTACGCCACACACATATCACCTCAAGGTCTATAGGTGGAAGCTAGTGGGAAGTTGACACGAATAATAGGGAGGTTGCCTACATCTCCAGCTCCTATTTTGATGTCTCGCTTGCGGAGATGCAGGCACCCAGCCTGCAGGTGCCAGGTTGTCTTCTAGGAAACTGCTCTCTTCACAGTAAAGAAGGCAAAAAGACACCACAGCTTTGCAGTTCTGCAGTGTCCTGGTATTAGCAAAAGGCTTCTTCCAGTATGAAGGCTGACTTTGGTCTTCCTTACTTAGCAAATCAGCCCCTAAATGTCACCACAATGCAACTGGGTTCACATCCTAAAATGCTCCAGAGACACCAGTGGAGAAAGGATCACAAAAGAAACATGCATAAATATGCAAACCAACCAACGCAAATGCTGGTTTGTGTATTTGCTAATTCAACAGTAACATACTCATATTCTGGACTAACTGCATGCTGCCAAGTGACTTAGCAATATTTTCAGCTTCAAACACTTATCTGATCTTGTTTAGTGTCCTGGCATTTGAGAAGTCCTTCTGAGGTGCTAACTCTCCTTACGTATGTTGCAGAAAAAATCCTGTCTCACCAGGATGTCTCTCATGCGATGCTAACCCTTGGCCCTGGTGAACAGATGTGGCCGGTAATGTAGGAACCAGATGTGGTGGGCTCCTCGATACTAACCGGTTTTGTCCTCCCTACCACCCTTTTCTTTCCATCTGGACTTTTGCAACCTCAGCAGTGAACATGTTGGTACCCAGAAGGATATTTGTGTAAGTCAATGGGATCCACTGCGACGTCCTGCAGTCTTTTGTACTGCACACCCGTGCTCCTCAATGCTCCTGCACTTTGTGTGCTCTGCTTGAGATTGGATGACCTGTGCCCGAGAAGCACCTGCTTCCTTGTTTAACTGGAGCCTGGTGTGACTGGCTCACACTGCAGGCTTTAGTTTTTATTCATCTTTAGTCAGATGGACTACATCTGTGCTATCTAAATTAGATATCTAGCCATGAATCTCTGCACATACACCAATGGAATGGGGATGAAGTGTCCCATTACCTCCAGCTTGAGTAACCACATATGCCAAACTAGATATGTGAAGAAACTGTTGCACCGTTAAGCCTGGGGAAGCTAAGGAAACGTGGCCTGATTTCCCAGAAAGTCTGCTGAGAGCTCAGATCTCCTGTTGAATTCAAAGGAGCTGTAGGTTCTCAGCACTTTAGAAAATCAGTTTGTGCCAGATTTTTATAACAGAATGATGCCATGCTGCACTTAAAAATAAACATTTCCCCCTTCTGCCCCCTCTGTGTCCCATTTTAACTTACTGTTTTCCACTGGATTTTATCCATAGCTTTCTCTGTATGAGCGAAGAAAAGAAAAAGCATGTTTTAATTAGAAAGTAATCTTTCAACCTACAATGTAAGCGAGGCTTTAAAACCGAGCAAAAAAATGTTGCAAAGCCTGTTATCCTTAGTTACAAAATAAATATGCAAACTATGCCACCGTACTCTTCATAAATATCTTTCAGCTGTTCTTTTTAATAAAGAAAAATATGAAACCTTCTGTATTACTCTGAGTTTAAAGCAGCTCAAATGTTTGGTCTACCACCTTTGACAATGTCCCTTTAAGTTTTCTGATTTTTGTGGAAGATCTAGCCCTGGGGTTTTTTGGCTTAGACACAGTACTTGTCAAAACCCTTCAGACTCTCTTACTAAAGTGGCTGATGCGGAATGTTTTTTGGTTTGGGATTTTTTTTTCTTATTGTTATTATTCTTTTTTTTTTCCCCAGAATGACCTTATTTCCAGCTCCAATTTCATGAGAAAATGTGATCGTGTCAGAATTTTCCTTTGGAGATAATTTTCATTTTACGGATCTGACAGATTTTCAATTTCATGCTTTGATTTGAAGTTTCTGTGATTCTTTTCCTCTTACATATTAATCTGACAGCCTGTAAGGCTAGGGGGACCTATTCTCGCATGGTTAAAGCAAAAGGTTTTGCATCAGGAGATCTGGGTTCTATTTCTGGTCTAATCTCCAGACTTGCTATGTAATTTCAGCAATATGAATATATGAGTGCGTGCGGGCATCTGTTTGTGTGTATTTTGCTGTGTCTTGTCCTATAGATACATAAATAGGCATTTAAATAGACAGCTATAAGCACAAAAGGCAGTAATGCTTACCCATCCTGTTTCCTTTAATGCTTTTAAGTATTCTAAGCTTCTTGGCTGTGAAGGAAAAAAAAGATATTAATGTATTTGAGCATTATGGTAGAAGTTAGCATATTCTGTTCAGCGGTTGAATTTTGACGTATTTAAAACTAATGTTTCATTTGCCAAAGTTTTGCATGTCTGTGCATTCATGCAACATCCTAAACACACTATTACTTCGGTGAACGGGTAGGGAGGGCTGCAGGCTGCATAGAGGAAAACACATGACTTTTGCCTGTAGCTTTGGCTTCTGCTGAGGTGGTTCCTGAAGCAAGTTTAGAGTCCCTGGTCAGTGTGGACTGAGAGACATCTCCCGCAGAGGCTCCAGTCAGTGCCAAATAGATGTCTCAGAGAGCAGATGACTATTACTAAAGTTTCTTATACACTGGATAGAGAAAAATATAGGTGCTTCTGTTCCATAGAGCATATCTCCTTGGAAGACCTTCAAAGGCATGTACTTCTCCATAGGGAAACAAGGTGGTTACTTTAAAAAGACTTTTCATCAGGTGCCAAAAATGTAGATGCAAACTACATGCTTATGTTGGCTAGATCCCTATCATAAGGATGTGAATATTTGGTTGTAGATCTTGAAGAATCCTTCATCTGCTCCTCATCTGGTGGCCATTAATATTTTTATATTTCTGTATTCATAAGCAAGGAATTTCTCACTAAGAAAGGTTATCTGAATTTTTTTTTTTTTTTTTTAAGAAAGAGGTCTGTCCAAAATGGATGACAGAACAAACTGTTGAACATTGAAAATACTGCTTCGTGAAAACTGATTATTAGCACTCCTGGACAGGCTCAGAAGCCCTGCGCTTGCAGGCTGTGTCATGTACTTGTAATTGAGCCCAAAGCTTTCCTCTTCCAGCTGTCAAACAGAACTGGGAATGGAATCTGGAAAGCCACAATTTTCTTTTTGCAGTTCAACTACATTCTCATTCATGAACCAGATAGGAACTATGGGACTATTTACAATTTGGCTATTACCTGAAATGTGATCTGTGTAATTGGACGTATCATTCATATTTATTCTCTCTCAGACCAAACAATCCCAAGACCATAAAAGAGGTTTCAGTCTTGTCCCACAAGCCTTGCAAGTGAGACTCCCCAGGTGATCACTATCAGATGTGTTCTCACATTATTTTCATTTTACAGATTTATTTTCTGGCAAAAAAAAAAAAAAAAGGAAAATTCATCTACTTGAATGTTGGTGGAAAGCACATAAAAGCAGATCTGATACTATAAAAGAGTGCTGTCAGGACCCAAAAGCCAAAAGAGGTCCTTCTTGGTCTCGTGGAGGCATACTAAGCTCTTTTTGCTGTGTTTACACCTGCAACAAGGTCTCTGCTGCAAGGGGCTAAAACATAAGGGCCATCAGTGCACTATGAGAGCAATACTCAATCCTAAAAATGCTGTCTTTTAACTAAGATAACACACACTGTTTCAACAATACTCTTCTCTCAAACCAGATGTTAAAAATGGCTGTGGTGCTGATAACCCGTTGCTGGCATTGGTCTCTCTGTCTCCTGGGGAGGGAGCAGATCCGACAGCATCCTCAGCTCTTGGCAGGGACGCAGAGCTACCACAGAAGGAGAGCAGCGGCAGAAACATGGCCCTTGAGGGGAACTTCTTACCCCTCAGTTAAGGTGAGGAAGTTTACCTTCCACTGGAGAGGTGGAAGCTATCTTGCTCTTACCATATTCAGCATGGGACAAGGGTACAAATACAGGTAGTTACTGAGGGCACATGTATCTTGTGTTTTTACAGTAACACTGCACTGTAACTTCCTGAATAGTATGCCACATATGGTAACTAACTTAATTATGCTACTTTATTTTTCTTGAAATATAGTATCTTCCTGGTTTTGGTTGGTTTAGCAGAAGTGTGGGGAGGTGGCAAGCAGGGATAGGCTTGCAGTGGGACAGTTATATATGTGTCTGGTATTTCTAGGGATTTATTTCATGCTGCGACCTTTTTCTCAACCAGCTATTCTTACTTCTCACTGAACTGTGTTCAATAAGCCACGTAAGCTATGTATGAAGAATTTCCCCCAGAGATACTGCAGTTCCCCAAGCCTTGATGTGCTCTTCATGTCAAAAGGCCTGGGTGTTCAGTGTTAGAACAGCACTGCTGACTGCACGGGACATCCTTCCTCTCCAAAGACGTGATGTATTTAGTCTCATATGGTGCAGGAAAACCTTAGAGAGTCTTTCCCCGTCCTGGCAATACAATTGCATTTTATCGATGTCTGGTAAGACCTCAAGATCAGACAGAAAAACCCAGCAGCCTTTCAGTTAAAGGAATGGCAGCTCACCCAGCCCTTTTTCCATTTGCCATCTGGCTCATTCCCTATGCTTCCTCATCACCATAGAAGCCCTGATGCCTTCACTTGTGGAAGGAGTTCAGTGAGTTGACTTCTTAAAACATGGACATCTTTCAGGAAAATCCGAAATCCCAGCCCATACTAATTTCTCTGCAACAGGAACTTCTTTGGCTGAAGCACTGGGTTTATTACAATACCAAGGGCAAACATCTTAGAGGTGCTGCTAGTTTCAGGGACAGAGTTATTTTAAGAATCACAGACATACTGCTTCATTAAAGAGCATTGCAATGCCGTGAGTTATGGCTGCTCACGGACAACTCATTATCCTTTTGGGTAGGAGCATGTCGTAGTTTAGCCCCACTCAGGACCAAGCTATGCAGTCTCTTGCTCACTCCCTCCACCTTCCAGTGGGACAAGGAGGAGAACTGGGAAAGAAAAGAAGGCAAAACTCATGGGTTGAGATAAAAAAAAAGAAATCATTTAAGAGAACAACAAAGGAAAAGAAAACAGAGATGGAAAACAACAACAACAAAAAGCAATAACAGAAAATATTGAAGCACATAATTTACAGTACCATAGCTTGCAGGAGATCCTGATGCTCAGCTCTCTCCTTAGTAGCAGAATCCCCCCTCAGCACCATCCCCACTTTATCTACTGACCATGATGTCACAGGGTATGGATGTCACATAACCCTTTGGCCAACTTGGGTAAACTCTCCCAGCTCTTGGCTAATTAGTGAATTTTCCCAGCTGTGTCCCCCAGCCACAGTTCCTCTGCCAGCTCAGGTGAAAATTAACTCCATCCGATCTGGAACCATGACCAAGCGGTATCACTTGGTGTTCATCAGCACTAAGCTGGGTGTTTGTGCTGAGGGAGCCATGCTCAGTGGTCATGTGGTCCATTGATGATCAGATGGTCCATGATCAGTGGAAAGATGGGCATGTGAAAGGACAAGGTCCACTTTTTGCTCCGTGGAGGAACGAGTGTCAGGTTGTCACAGCAGTGCTTTTACAATGGGATGCTAAGGCTGGGCACTGCGAGCCTGGGAGGTGTGCGGAGGTATGTGAGAGCATTAAGTCTGCCACAACGGGACTGGGGGACAGTCCCTGCAGATCCTGGGGCAAACTGTCCTGCCAGCAGTGGCCAGCGCTCCTCTTAAAACTCATTATAGTTAGGGGTTCCCAGCATGAATTACTGTGTGGGCAGTGTGCGTGATGAGGGGACTGGGCCCTGACAGCAAACTGGTAAGTGATGTGATCTGATAGCACAGAGGCACTTCAAGTCGTTAGGATGAATCATCCTTTGGAGGCATTTGCGGCTCCAGACAAAGTAAAGAGAGCCAAGAAAGCCAGGCAGAGCTGCACGGCCCACTTTCAGACTGCTATGGCTAGATGAGAGGAGTCCCACTGGTGTCTCAACCCTTTCCAGCCTCCACAGGTTTCATTTCTCCCCTCTTTTACTATGTCTGCTGGGAAATGAGCCAAAGCCACACAGAGCTGGATCTGCTCCTGATGTTCCTCATGTTCCCACCGTTCATCTCCAGGGCTTTGGGTTGGCCCTTCAGAGGAGCTGAGGCCAGGAGGGAAATTTGGAGCTTGATCAGCTTCCTGAAGAGGGGATTTTGGATTCAGGGGGCTGTTTCAATCCCATCCCCACCAATGTTTGCTAAAATAACAAACACTCATTTCTTTTCATTAGCTCAACTTGCATTTGCTATGTTGGTGGTCTCTTTTCCTCCCCTTTCTTCAAGTCTTTCCTTATAAATTTAATCAAAACAAGTTTCCTAGATTTGCTGAGCCATTCCATTACATTTCCTGACCACTGTCTTTCACATCTGCTTTACCTGTTTGCCTCTATTCCTCGCTGTCCTGCAAGGATCTTTAATGGACCCCCTTGAGCCCATTCAGCCACAGATCTTCAGTGCTCTCTTTGTAAGCACTGAAACAGGCTGAAGTAGGCTTGATTATTTAACAGAGTAAGGCTAGAAGGTGTCCCTTTGCTGCTCCAAGGGGAAAAAAAATCCCTTTCCCTGACACCCAGCTCTGATTTACAGCTCCTGTCCTACGTGACCAGCAGCTCCCCACCACCTTTCCCCTCTCTTTAGGTGTCTGGTTTCCAGGCAGCAGCTCATCATGTCTGTCTTGAGGTACCTTACAAACTAGGAAATGCATTGTGCCATACTGATGGATGGTAGTGGGAAACAACAGTTTTCCAATGCCCCAAGCCCAGGCAGAGGCATGCTCACCGTTTGGAGGTTAGGGTGCAGACCCCCCCGGCATCTAGGGCTTGCTCCCCAGAATGGTCCGTGTCACTTCTCCCTCCCTGGATAACCGTGACCTACCTTTCTGCGTCCTTTTACTTCTCTCTGGCTGAATGCCCTTTCTTAAACTTGCAAGAATGTGAGTGCGTACTAACCAGAGGGGATATATAAAACATGTCAGCCTGTACACGATACCATGTGAAGGTGCTTACCTGTGACACTGCAGCATGAAGACTACAGTATGCTGCTGGGGAGCAGGAAAATTTATTGGTGGCTTTAGGCCTAACAACCTTTGATGGCTGTCAGAGTGGCAGGGAATAGAGGTAGAGACGGATTTCTGCTTCACCCCTGCCTTAACTACCAGGAATTTATTGTTCAATCATTAACTCCTCATGTAGAACCTCCTTCTTCCAAAAGCTGTTGTTATTACACGGGGTGGGGGGGAAGCCCTTTGTGCCCTTTCCTTGTTTCCTTTAAAAAACCCTCAAGTTATATATCCTGTGGAGTGTTTGTTTTGTTTTAAAAGCCTCTGCAACACAAGGGTAAACAGTGTCAGAGACAAATCAATGGTTGTTTTTCGGTTTTCCTTGTTTCATTGTGTTCCAGCTGACCAGCTGCAGAATTCTTTTTCATGCCTTCGTTGTTGTTTTTACCATCAGGGGTTTTACTGCTTGATTTCTGCTCGGACGTTTCTCGCAGGTGTACCTCTAGGGGTAAATCAAGGCTGCCCTTGGCTCTTTGATCTGAGTCTTCAAATAACTAAACCGAGCGCTTATCTCTCTCTTTTATCCAGGTGGCTGTATACTTTGCCAGCGCTAATGAGTCCAGCCTCATGACACCAGGGAGACAAGCTGTAGGTTACTATTGTCCCCCTTTAGAGAGAGGTACGGAGAGGCTCAGCCGGCACTCGCTGTGCCGCCAGCACATCCAGCAGTGACTGCCAGCACAGGCTCTCTCAACGGACTCCCCCGACTTTGATAACAACACGGGAAGAGCAATAGAGAGCCCTGTCAGGTGTCATTGCTCCTTTGTAGATGGAAAGACTGGTCATAATAAAGAGAATACATAGTGAAAAAGCATGCTTCATCTTTAAAGTGCTTTTAAAAAGTAGTTCTGTAACTTCCCAGGCACACACTTAGCCCTACAATCACTGCTCAAGCTTACTGCCACTGCTTATCTGCTGTGCTCTCTTACTAATTACTCTGAGAGCTCAGGATGTTTTTCTCCAGGGAATTAAGGACGTGTGTAAGAGACAATGCGAGCAAGCCAAAAAAGATAAAGGACTACAACATCTCCCTCTTTAAAAATTGCCACTTGCATTGTGCCCAGTCTGCTGTAGAGCGTAGCCTGCGGAGCATCCTGCAGTACTGGAGGCAGCAACTTCACAGCTGGGGACACTGGAGGTCTAAAGGGGCTGAGTCGTCCGAAGCTGCAGGACAAATGAGCAGGAGAAGTAGCTGGGTTGCTGCCAAGGGGCAGGTCATTTTGGTTTTTGGTGTAGTTGTCCAAGCTCTCTCACTGCAATGCAGGCTCATGAGAGCCCCACTGAGAAATGATCGCACAATCTAGTAGGTGTCGAAATGCGGATGGTTTCAGATCCACTGCCAACATGTTTTTCCATACCCTCCAGAATCTTTAACTCCAATTTTAAGAAATGAAATGTTGTATACTCCTTGTTATGGTGTGAACCGTGCCCAGATATAGCTTAATGCACAGCTGTGCTTTTAGCTGGAGGGTATGGTTTCACAAGACACCTTGAGCTAAATTAATAACTCATGGCTCTGCTGTTTTAGTGGGCCAAATTGGCTTATCTTGGAATCAGACAAGTGACAGAGCCAGTGCAAGGAGAGTCAGGCAGGTGGGGAGTGTGTGGTGAGGGCCAAAATCTGGAGGAGGGCACAGAGGGGACCCAGGGAGGGAGGAGAATGAGCTCTTCCCTCCTGTGGCAGCAGCTACCTACTCATTCAGCTCATCCATAACCCAGCCCTTACTGACCAGAGAGAGATCAGATGGCAATCGTGCCTGGGTAGATGAGTCATTTCTACAGCTGCAGGCAGAATGCTTCTAAAGGCTCTCACGGCAAGCCTGGGGCTTCAGACCACCGTGGCGAGGACTCAGACAGCAACTGCAAGAGAGGTGTCAGCTTGGGAGCCCTGTTACTGGGGAGAAAACAAAGGCAGCCCTGCTATCAGGCTCCCGTAACAGTATTAGACTGGTATCATACTCCCACAACAAGGGATGCAAGTTTGAAGGAGCACACTGTAAAAAGTAGGGAAAAAAGAGGGAAAGAACATATGCATTCATGAGCTAAGTTGCTTTAATAAAGTAATAAGCACTTAATGAATGACGCTTTCAAAGCAAAAGCAAACGGGATGATGGAAAGGTGGGAGGAAATGCAAGTACATCCGAAGGGAACTGGATGGCTGTGAAATTCCTAAGCTGGGTCTGAGGAGGGGAAGGTAAAGGGAGGAGCGGGTCAGAGATTTCTACTGACTTCTGTCTCTAGAGTGCCTCATAAAACCCCACATAGCTCAAATGATTTCACTCCAAGACACATTATAAAGACAAACCTGTTATTAACGGGAAAATTTCCTGATATGAAAGGCGATTTGAGGTTGATCTTGTTCTTGCCATACATCTTCTGAAATGACAGCTAAAGACGGCTGAATTGCCTCTCAGTGCTAGGCAGTGGTTACTGACTAAAGAGATTTTTTTTATTGAGAAAATTATTATATTCCTTTCCATGATAATAAAATTATTCATGACACTCATTAAAAATGTTAAGACTTCCCAGGTAGCCGCTGTGCCCTTCTGGGAACATGATGCTCTTCCAGTGTTCAGGCAAGCCCAAGAAATGTGGAGAGCTGGTTGTGTGTTTTCAACATCTTTGCAATCCTCCTTTAAGAAAGTGTGATTTGAATAAGCCCAGGAGTGTCCTGATGCTTCTGAGCTGATTCTTGTGCTGCTAATCTTTGCTCCACTATTTTTAGATAATTTTCCAATCTGCCTGCTTTTCAGTTAAGTATTTGCTCAAAGCGACAGCTTATTTATGTGATCTGGGAGCATTTGCTTTTTGCCTCAATATGTTGGTCCAAGCCCTATAGACATTTTCTGACTTGAGCAAGCTCCAGTTCCCCTTATCGTTTGCTCCCTGCTATGGGAGAGGTCCCCATGGGGCGCACGACCACTCCCCCACGGGGTGCTGCCGAAGGAGGGCAGAGCTCAGCCCCTTTGAAGCCTGGTGGGTGCAGGAGAAAGGCTGCCATGTCCTGGTCACCTGGCCCCACAGGTGCTTCGGTGGCTGCATGGGACCCACTTCTGCTCCCAGATGAAACAAAAATCTCACCAAGACCAGCGAGCCACCCCACTGCTACAGCTCTAACGGAGGGAACGGGGACATAAGTTGGGGCTCAGAGGGGCTGTCTGTTGTCCTTTTCACCATCCAAAGTGCTCCCAGTCCAGGAAACAAAGATTTATTGCATTTCAGGCTTTATTGCATTTAAAGATTTGTTTTCTTAAATAGTTGGAGGGATTCAGAGCTACCTTCCAGGTTTGAAGCAGGGGCTCCTTGGCCTGCAGACAGCACTGGGAACTGGGAGAAGTCAACCTTGGCAGCGCTGCTCGTTGAACTGGCGTGTGAGTTGCCAGCGGTTGATGACATCCGTGTCGCCAGTACAAAGTGAGATTGCCATGCTGCTGTGAAAAAAATCACAACATTCTCTTATACAGGCAGGAAAGTTTCACCTTGACTATAAACTAGGACAACTCACATGATATTTGCTGGAGGAAATACAGTGAAAACAAAGCTGTGATGGTGATGGCAGAAAGACGGGCTGGACATGTTTTTGTCCCCCATCTCTGAGTTTATAAAAGTGTAGAAATCTCACTTAAGGTCATATGTGAGCATCTCCCTGAATATTCATAATATTCTGTCAGGTTTTGCTCAACAAACAGCACTGAGTTGTTTGACCGAGACAGCTCAAACCCACACTCCTCCTCTGGTAAAGGAGCTGAGAAGCAGCGGAAGGTTGGGGGAAGTGCATTTCAACTACAGTGCAGCAGTTTGCTCTTCACACTCTCATGCAAACTGTATGGGTTTGCACTTTTAGGAAGTGGGGCTGCCCTTGAGGAAGAAAGAGAGGTTTATCCGAGCTGGCGCTGCAAACAGCACTTGGCTGCTATAGCTGCCACTTTCGTTTAAGGCCAACATGAACTCACGTGTTTTACTCAACTGCAGATGCTGTGGGCATTGCAAAAAAAAAAAACAAAAACCAATCAACAATTGCTGACAATATATCTATGGATCAGCCCAAACCCAAGCTACTCCTTGAACTTTGGACGCTGAACTCCACTGAAGTGCCAAACACTGTTTATACAGGATACAGGCAGAATTTTAATTCTGAATAATCTTACAGCTAAAGATTTTCTTAAAAATGGATCCAAAGTAGCCAGTTAAAACCCCTCAGTAATTTGTTTATTTTGGGTTTCTTTCTTTCCCATTTGTGACTCAACAACCTGGCAGCAAAACGCCTCCATTATTCTCATTATACAGGGCAGTGTGTTTAAAGAAGTTGGACGCAATTATGTCAGTTATGTTGACCTTGCCGAACTACCTCTTCCAGCAAGAAATTACGTAGCCAAGATCATTTCTGGGTGTTAAATATCTCTCATTTCCTTCAAAACCACAAGTGCCTTTTGCCCAGAGAAGACTGGCCAGAGCAGCAGGACGGTGAGGCCAGTGAACCTTCATCTTCTGACCCAGCAGCCACCCATAGCCCTTGATAGGCTGCCTTGGGTACCTGTCCCCATGGAGGGGACAGGCCACCCTTTGCTGTTGGACCATGGTACCTGGAGGGTTACGCAGTCAGGGCTTGCATCTGCTGAGACCTGACCTGCACCTGACTGCAGGGCTGGGTGCAGCCTCTGGAAGCCCCAGTTTTCTACCTGGTGAAGCAGAGGGGATAGAGCTTGGTTCACCTTCAGGGCTGCTGGGTATTCTGGTACTGCAGTGACAGAAGTCCCAGGACTGTTATAGATTGTAGATTATAGATTGAGAAAAATTTGGCTGTCTATGTCATTACCACCTGTCTTTGCCATATGCAGGTGCTCTCAGACTGAGAACAGGAGCCAGCAAAGACATGTGAAAACCTCTGAATGGTTTTACCATACTAATAAACAAATGCCAGCAAACTCCTCCAACCAAACATGACAAGTTGAATGGCAAAACAGTATTCCTTAGTGCATCCTCAATATTTTGATGTGTATACATCAGGGCTTAACATCCATACATGGAGCTGCTCACTGGATATCATAGACTTGCAAGAAACTTTATGGCAGATCCCCCTTGTCCCCATCTCCCCTCTGTTCAGCCCTTATAACCTTCTTGCTCTTTCCCTGGTAGACCATTTGCCACCTAAATCTTCACAGTCTACTCTCCCTTCTCAAATTTGCTGCCTGGCAGAAAAGGACCTGGGGGTACTGGTTGACAGCCGGCTGAACATGAGCCAGCAGTGTGCCCAGGTGGCCAAGAAGGCCAATGGCATCCTGGCTTGCGTCAGCAACAGTGTGGCCAGCAGGAGTAGGGAAGTGATTGTGTCTCTGTACTCGGCACTGGTGAGGCTGCACCTTGAATACTGTGTGCGATTTTGAGCCCCTTAGTACAAGAAGGACGTTGAGTTGCTGGACTGTCCAGAGAAGGGCAATGAAGCTGGTGAGAACAAGTATTATGAGGAGCAGATGAAGGAATTTGGATTATTTAGTCTGGAGGAGAGGAGGCTGAGGGGAAACCCTATCCTTCTCTACAGCTACCTGAAAGGAGGTTGTAGTGAGGTGGGTGTTGGTCTCTTCTCTCAAGTAACAAGCAATAGGATGAGAGGAACCTTCCTCAAGTTGCACCAGGGGAGGTTTAGATTGGATATGAGGAAAAAAATTTTCACCAAAAGGGTAGTCAAGAATTGGAACAGGCTGCCCAGGGAAGTGGTGGAGTGACCATCCCTGGAGGTATTTAAAAGACGTGTAGATGTGGCACTTAGGAACATGGTTTAGTGGTGGACTTGTCAGTGTTAGGTTTGTGGTTGAACTCTATGATCTTAAAGGTCTTCTCCAAGATGATTCTGATTCTATTATTACCTCCTGCTGTCTGCTCCCATCTGCATGGCATGGGATCTGTCTTGGGCTTTATTCAAACAGCAATACTTCTGTTATGTTGATGGTTGGACTTGATGATCTTGGAGATCTTTTCCAACCTTAAAGATTCTATGATTCTGTCAAGGTGTGGTTGATTTGGGTAGTGGATTACATGTGGAAATGTTCCCCAGAGAGCAGAGTTCCTTGGTTTCAGATCATGAACTTGGCTTCAGGGAAGCTGGGTGATCCCTGACATGATGGGTATTTATAGAAACAGGTGAATGTTTTTAAACAGCATGGCGGCTGTTGCTACAGTTATTTTTTGTTCCCTGATCCCGCAATCCCATCTCAGGGCTCATTTCTTATTTTGGGAAGGGAATCCCACTGTGGGAGAGGCAGAGAGATACTGAAGAGGAGAGTTAGAAGAGGTCAGCTCAGCCTTGCCTTCCAAGCATGCAAAATACCCAGCCAGTTTCAGGGAGGTGACTAACATCAGGAAGATCACTCTTCAATGTGAAGAGGAAATGACGACCATGAGCAGTGATGCTGTCAAACAGGACACCTCAGTATTGATCATGGGCATTAAAGAGTCAGTCAAAGAAAAGAACAAGAAGGTAGAGATCTGCAGAGGACAGCTACTGTCAGCTGCCAATGACAGAGGTCCCCAAGTTGGTGACACGTGCAGCACACTCACAGCTGGGAAGGAACCACGCTGCTCCCAAAAGCACTCCGTCACAGGGTGCTAGGCAGTGTGGTCAGTCTAGTTTGAAAGCACTAGAGGTTGGGAGCTGCCCTCCAGTCTACACGTGTGCACACACTCAAACTCATTTGGCCATTGTGGGGCATAACCCACAATGCAGATCTGTAGGGTGGTCACAGAAGGCTGGGGAACATGGACGTGAACTTGGTTTCTGTCTGTGCAAAACAGACGTAAGGGAAGTAAGATGAAACAAGGAACAAAATGCAGGTTGAGATATCAAACACTGCCAAATTCTCAGTCTGTCAATTCAGATTCAGTGCTGTCTTCAATTACTGCAAACGTTCTCCCTCTTAGTCTTGGTTCTGCTGTAACTCAAAGGATACCATCAACCATACTTCATTGCCTCTCCTCTCCTCTCCTCTCCTCTCCTC
>WHYT01017384.1:630058-641244 GCA_009806455.1 Tetrax tetrax | reverse complement strand
GTTGGGTTGAGAGAGATTTCTGATGGAGGAGAAGGAGCTGCAGTAACAGGCTGGCTTTGTCAGAAATACAGGCTGTGATTTCTCTGCCCCCAAAGTGTTTTCAGAAAAAAAAGACCACTGCTCTGCTGCTTCTCCAGGGCACAGAAACAAGGATTCCACTTCATGAATTTTCCCCATAGACACTCTCAGCTAAATAATAATGACAAGCTGCTGCCTGAACATGAAATATATGCAGACTACAATACATAAGCAAAACACAGCAAGGAATGTCTTCTAATTTCTTTTATAAAGCTGTATATGATGTTTAATACAGAAGCGATGTTCCCATTTAAAATGGGATAACATTGATCTTGTGCTAATCACAGCATCACAGAATAGTTGAGGTTGGAAGGGATCTTTGGAGGTCACCTGCTCCAAATCCTCAGCTCAAGCAGGGCCACCTACAGCTGGTTCCCCAGGACCATATCCAGACAGCTTTTGAATATCTCCAAGGATGGAGACTCCACAACCTCCCTGGGCAACCTGTGCCAGGGCTTGGTCACCCTCACAGTGAAAAAGTGTTTCCTGATGTTCTGAGGGAATCTCCTTCTGTTTCAGTTTGTGCTCACTGGCTCTGGTCCCGCCACTGGGCACCTAATAGTCCCAAATACTCTGGCAGTCTTCTCTGAGAAGGTAAGCCTTGGTGCTAGAGGGAAATACAGCTCATGTACATTTTCTCCTTTATGGAATTCACAATTACTGAGACCTCCGTCACTGGAAGGAAGTTTAGAAGAGAAGCTGGAAATGCTCCTTCTGTTTATAACAACGGGAACTCCCCATCCAGGCATGCCAGTCTGGCAGCTTTCACGCTCTGTGCTTGATTCCAGACACAGGACCGGCTTGAATAAAATATTAGCCATTTTGACACTTCAGATATTTTGATTTATAACAAATAAAAACTGTGCAAAATAATTACATACTCTCTGAATGTTTTTTTTTCTTTGCTTTGGAGAACAAAAAGAGTAACATGAAAGCAGTTTGAGGGTTTTTTTTATATGGCTATTAATTACACATTAGACACAATGCTTTGGGAGGGCAGCAACACTGTTATGTGTGTATCAACAGCTGAACACCGCTGCTGCCTGTTTGCTCTCTCCGAGTACTGACTGCATTTCTTAAAGTTCCAACTGCTGGAAGAAAGGGATTTTTAAAAAGTATTCTTAAATTCTGAAAAATCTGTGGTCAAGCATTGAAAAGGTGGTCCGAATAAAGATTCAGGAGCCAGAAGTAACGTTGAACAAACTTCCCGTTTCATTTTTAGTTCTCGCTGTTTTGAAGCCCACCTTGTGATTTTGAAAGCTGGACTCATAAATTTCAATCATGGGGGCTTCTAACACCTCGGCCAACATGACACAGGGAAAGTGAAAAATCAAACCCTTTTAGATAAAGTTGTTTTTCCTAATAATTTCCCAAGTCCCTGAAGAACTTCTAAAATGTATTTTACCACTTGTGATGTGTATTTACTTTTGCATTTCACTCAACTTGGACACTGAAAACAGACTGAGCACCGTGGTCACTGTGAACTGCAGAATTACTGCTGTAAACCTTCAGCACCTGCCTACAGCAAACTTAGACACGCAGCAAGGAAATTCACGTTCCCCTATATGTCGTCCACTTCCCAATGTATTAAAAGATGTATAATGAAACTACTGCTAAAAAACCCCCAGCCACCGACACATACATCTAGGTTGAGGATTAACATAAATAACTTGTGCCCTTCTAACAGATGAGAGGATTATATGGTCTCCTATTGTGTAGGCAGTAAATAATCAACCTGTTTTTCTTTTAGACAAAAGCTAAATTTGAACCCTGAATTATTACTTCTTTACTGATTATAAAAGACAGCTGTGTAAGGCAAAATGTGCAGTGATGTCTGAGCACAAAAATGAGAGCCACTCTCAAAAGGCTTTGCAGAAGTCAAAGAGAAGCAATAAACACACCTATTTCAGGGAAATAAAAAAGGAGGTATTTATTAATTTTATTAGAACTAATTTTGATATCTCATTCCTCTCCTGCCTTTGATCCTGCTGCTTCTTCTGGAGACTAAATAGATTAGACTGCTAATGAGACACCTCTGGATGTAAAACTACCTACAAAATTCTCCTTCTCCCTGGGAGTTTCCCAAGCCCAGGCTCAGAGTTACCATTACCATAAGCTGCAGAGCAACTCCTGAGCTTGGGATTTGCATTCTCAGGAGATGCAGACAGTGATGCTGTTATCTGAGGGAGCGGAAATCAAAGTGGATGAGGTCAGAGGACAATTTTTATCTGTCTGAAGAGACATCTTTTTTAGCACTGTTTTTCAGGGAGATATGGGCTCTCAGTCAGCTAAGGCTTGAGGTTTCCTCTCCGGCTCATGCAGAATTTTTTCCATGTAGTTCTCTGAAAAATGCACAGCTACAGAGTGTGCCTGCTACAGGGCAGGGTGGCTCGCATACACTTCTCATGGTTTTAAAAAAAACCAAAACAATTACTTCAAAATGATGCCTCAGGTTCAATGCAAGAATCAAGAAAAGAGAGTGAGAGACAGAGATTCACATCTTCTTTTACTGACTTGTACAGTGTTATTTACAAATTCTCAGTACAGTACAATGATCCCACTCTTCCAGGGTGCCAGATGATGTTTTCAGGGCTGCTAGATAGAGGAAAACTAAAAAAGAAAAAAAAATGACCCCCATCCCTGCGCCTCTCCAAAAAGAAATTTTGAGTGTCATGATGCTTGATTTTAGAGAGGAATCATTGCTTTAGAAATGAGGTGACAACAAACTGGCCTCAGTTTTGGTTGGCTACTCTATTTAAAAAAAAATAATAAAAGGAGGGAGAAAAGTCCCAGAGAGAGGCAGCAAAACCAACTAGAGAAAAAGAAATGTCTAGAAAAAGACAGGTTGAACAGATGGGAATTCCTCTGTCTACACTGGAGAAAAATAACACAGAAAATGATAAAAAAAAACCCCAACAATCTATCAAATAATGAATGGCAAATAGAAAAGTAAAGCAGAAACTTGTGTAAATATGTTTGTATAGAGGTTATTCTGCCGAGTGTGTATTACAGGTACTTCTCTGTCTCAGTTTACAGAAGAGAGAAATTGCTGTGGTCAAAACTGAAGCAGAAGGCGGCCTTGAGCAGACTGCAGCGGTCCCTGCTTCTGGTTCCAGAGATGCCAGAAGAAACACCAGCATGTCAGCCAAAGCAGTGGTCATCCAAAGTCTATTCACTGAACCGTGTTTTTGACAGCTTTAGGGTTCTTCCCTCTTCCTCCAACACTTTTTTTGGCACTGCCCAATGGCAGAGTGACATCCTGGATGAGACGAGCCAACCTGGAGCCACAGCTCCGCATGTTCTGCCTTAGTGCTGCTATTAGTCTCAAATATTATTTCTGTAACTTTTCCCAAATTCTGTCAAGCACCCTCGGGTTTCTGCACTCAAAGTCTGAGCCGAGTGCAGGTTTCCACAGACCATTTCAATATCTGGCTTGCAAAGCCGCAAGTCCATGACAAGATGATATCCACCCAGCCACTGTGTCACAAAGAGTCCCCTGTGCCTTGTCACCTGCAGCCAAAGCCACCTCCAGAATCAACCAAACCCGAGCGAATTTATAAACCCAACCATACATTTGTATGCGAGAGCAAAAGCATGCCGAGTCTGAAAGCAGGACTGGCCAGTAAGCATCAGCACTCTGCTCAGTCTTTCCAGTTTGTGCAAAACCAACCAATTACAGGGTATTGGACAAATTTAGAAAACAAGACAATGAATCAAACTAGAGGTAAGAGTAAGAAATTATGACAAAGGGTCCAACCCATTAAAATATGCATTATGCTAAGTTAGCTCCATAACTAAGGTGGGGGAAAGCAAACTGCATTTTAATTCCTCAAACTAGAGCTTACCCGTGGCAGTAAAACTCAGAGCAGAGGAAGACGCTGCTGGCCTGCCTCTGCCTCAGCCCCTGCAGTCCAGTGCCTGCCCTTCTGCCTGCCACATCTGCCAGAAATACCCGCGACTCGCTTACTCTCGCTTTGGCATCGCTCCATGTGTGCTTGATGGCCAGCTCTATCCAGAGCGCAATACACCTGGAACAGCAGTTTGAAAGGCTGTAAGAAGAAATGTAGAGGGTTAAAAATATGTTTTGCTATTGTCACTGATGTGGGTGACTGGAGTAAATAGGTTGGGGTGAAACATGAAGGCCAACTCCAAATCAGAGCCCTCTAAAAGTCCCGGGATGCCTGCATCAAAGTTCCAGACTGAGGATTTTTGCAGTTACAAATTCCAAAAGCACAGCCCTGAAGAGGCACCTGAACAACACAATTACGCAGATATGTGGAGACCAATTAAAGCAACAGCTTTTTTTTTTTTTTGTTCTTCCATATTGTATGATATGAAGCACTAGAAACAAACTTTTTCCCCAAGGAGAGCTCTTTTAATCCCAGGAGGCATTTTGGTTGACAGCTTCAAGGGGCTGATGACTCTGGCAACACTATTTCTTTAGCATCCAAGCTGAGACACACCAAAAGGAGTTGCTTTTCTGTTGGTGGAGAATGGTGCCTCCCAGCACAGCTGCCCCTCTGAGGGTTAATCACTTCTGAAAGTGCACACCTCCATCACCCGAGGTGATTACTCTGAAGATAAATTGCTGTAGGAACCCATTAATGACACAGGAAGCCATTATTTCTCACTCAGTAGAGGGTGTACTTCAGGAATAGCACGGGCCTGGGCAGCAAGACCCAGGTGAGATCACGTGCTGGCTTTTCCCTCTCAGATAAGAGCATGAAAGCTGTAGTAAACAATGCACGCTCTGTGTCGGTCTGCCGAACACCAGTATTGCTGGCTTAACACACCCTAAACCTGTGACGGACAGCATGAACTACTGAATTCCTTCAGTGACCCTGGAAAGGAATAGCTTGTGTATCAAGTGGCAGCCTCCAAGCCTTCTGGCAGTGAGGCATCCAGCAGAGCTTTTTTTGAAGCACGTTACTCTGTTGTGTGGGTACTTTGCCTCCTCCTCTGCTTTCCTTCTTGCCGGGCTCCGCACGCCGTTTGCTGTCACGGGGCGGGACACGCTATCACTGCTCCACTGCCGCTCACCTCCGCAGGGCGAGCAGTCCTGCCACACAGAAAAGTTACCCGGGCATTTGCCAGCCATTATTATCCATGTTTCACTGAAGACCACGGCAGTGATGGTTAAGTTCCCTACAGGAACCAAGGATGGGAAGTTAAAAAATTATGTTTCTCGTGGAAATAGCCCAGTAAGGAAAAAAATCCTCCTCTTTCTCCCTCCCTCCTGCAAAAACCAGACTAGATGCAATATATAGCCTTGGTCTTGTCTAGCCCATCTCATTTCTGATGCATAAAGCATCCTCAAAACGTCCTCGGATAAGACATTCTCCCTACCTCATGCTTTTTAAGTTAGCAATCAACACATGTAAACCAATTCAGAATTTAACTGGGAATACTGATACGGCATTTACCAGGGGCACTACTGGGATAACACAGCTGGAACAGAGCTAATGCCACTGCTGCCAGACACATGCCCAGAACCGCGTGTGCTGAGGGACTTGAGAGCCTGCTGCAAACTGACTTCATGCACCCAACCTCTCCTGCTCCAAAGTGCTTGTGTTTGAGGGTACGCACTGCCCAGGGGGCTGGCAGGGGAGGAAAACAGGGCAAGCAAAGAGAATATCAAGTGAAAGAGCTCCAAGTCAGCTATGGGCTATGGAAACTCAGGGATTTTGTTCCTTCATTTATTTTCCTTTATTCTACTTTGCTGCAGAAGCCATGTGAGCATTCAGTCCAAGCAGGCATGCTTGTGAAGTGGCGCTACCTTAACAGCAGTGGAAGGATAAAAAAGGAGTTTTGAAGCTTCTCATTACTTTCTGTCCTGGTTTTGGCAGGAATAGAGTTAATTTTCCTCTCAGTAGCCAGTGTGTTTTGGATTTTGTGTGTGAAGAATGTTGATAGAAACATGCTGATGATATGAGTTGTTGTTAATGAGACCAAGGACACTGTCTGGCTTTCCATGTCTCGTTAAAGTCTCGTTAATGTGCAGATGCGGGAAGCTGGGCAAAAGACAGACAGAATAATTGACCGAAACTGGCCAAAGAGAGTATTCCATGCCATAAACGCTATGCTCAGTATATAAGTGGGGGTTGCCCATGGGAGGGGGCATCCATTCTATTCTGGCACCCATTCGGGCACCCTTGGCATCCTTTTCTTCTCTCTTGCTTGCTGGCATTGTTCCCTCTACCTTGCTAGCTTGCTCTCCCCACTTTGCTTGCTGCTTGGTGTCGTTTCCGGGATCGCTGCTGGGGCTGCGTCGATCATTCGGACATCGCGTGGTGAGAAATCATACATCGTTCATTTTGTATATTTTGTATACATTAATATCCTTATATTCTGTTATCTTTGTAGTTTTTAGTATTTTTAGGAAACTGTTTTTATCTCAACCCACGAGTTTTCCTTTCTTCCCAATTTCTCTCCCCGTCCTGCTGGGTAGTGAGAAACTGTGTGGTGATCCAGGCTAAACCATCACACTTTCCCACTTCCACAAAGAACTATTTTCTAGAGGAGGAAGATACATTTTTTAATTTTTAAGAAATATTATTGGGAATGTGGATTTAAATATGGAGAGCCAATCTAGAACTGCATGAAGGCACCCCAGAGTACCATCTGCTTGTAAAAACTAAGAATGGAGGAGCCATCTAAATCCATCCGGTTGCCGAAGCAGAATAGCTCCCTACAGGATATTTACAAGTTTTTAACTCCTTGGCCTTGTGCCTCACGTGCACCAGAGACAGACTTTTAGGCCAATAAAACATCCCTTGTCATGGCTTAATGGTGTAAGAATTAATTTATCACTAATTATTTCCTTTTTTAAGGCCCTGCTCTTTGCATAGCTGCAACATAATTCTTAAAAATCACACTAGTTGAAGAGCAGAAGTACACCATCCCCTCCAGCTCCCCATTCATGAAGGCCAGCTCTTCAAATGTCTTCCTTTTCCCAGTTTAATTTCAGCTCTTGCAGTTCACGAGGGACTGAAAACATTGACCATGGGGGTGCTTGAGTCCTCCTGCTCCTCCTGCCTGGAGACCCTCTGTCCAAGGATCTGCTGGATGCCTGGAAGGGCTTTTCCTTTGTGGTGCTACCGTCCAGGTTAGAAAAGGGCGCACCTCTTCGGGCTCAATCACAGAGCGAAGTCTGAATTCTGACAAAGCAAGGCCTGACAAAGTAAAGATGAAGCTGTGACTTAACTGAAGCCTAAGGAAATATGATTTCACTTTAAATAATTCTCTCTTGCACACACACAATCCCAATGTAAGTGATTTCATCTTTCATAGTTGAAGGTCAGCCATTTCAATGCTGTATTTTTTCCACAGGGAGTCACAGTTTCTGCTCTCCTGGCAGATCTGCACAACCAACATCCCAAATAAGCCACAAAAGCAAGGCAATTTAAAGTTATTGGATGCTTTTATTTTAATGTAGCACCCAGCTCCATATCACATACATTTTCCAAAATTAGATGGGCATAGTATAGAACACTATACATTTTGCAGCTTACCACGTGGACAGTCTGCAGCTGTGAAAACAAATTGCTTAAATCTGGCTATCTACTTTATAAGTTAAAATTCAAATATATAATAGCCTCAGGGTATTTTTTTTAGATTAACAATGATAATGCTTGCAATATGATTTTTTATATAAAAAAAAATCAGTAACAGAGTAAAACAATGCATATGTTCATAGCACATTAACATGGAGACAGCTGAAAAAAAACTTCAAAATACCTCATCTCTTCTCAAAGGTACTATATCACTTGGGTTTTTCTTTCCTGAAAAAATACTTTTACTCTTTATTAGTCAATAAAATATGTGGCTTAATGAGGGCCTCTTTTCCTTCTTTTATAACCTCATGTATTTTCTTGTCAAGGTCTGTGTGCGCTGAAGGCCGAAGGGCCGATGGTGCTGGAAAACAGAGTCCCCTCATTCCCTGGCTAGCAACTTTTACAGGCTCTCTTCCTCCTTATCTGGAAGCTCAGCTGGGAGAAAAGCACCACCAAAAGGCAATTTTCCTATCATGCCCATCCTAAGTGCTTTCTGTGAAGGGTTCCAAGTCCCAACCGTCCCTTTGGCATCGTTTTACTGTGCAAGTAGTCACCATCCTGTGCGGATTAGCCCCGGCAGTGTCAAGCTGGGACTGTCCAGGCGACAGGCAAACAAGTTCCTCTCCGCAATGTGGATACAGGATTCCCAGCAGCTGAACTACTGCCACACATGTAAAAAGGAGATTGGAGATAATCTTTTGAGTTTAAAAGGATATTTGTCAACTTACCAATAACAGGGCTGAACCCACTAATCACCAACATTTTTGCTATGTCAGCAAAACTCTGTGGAAGAGAGAGCTGAGAACAATCTGGAAAGAGGTGGCAATGTTTCCGCTGCATCCTAGTAGAAATTTACTAACTAGAGGAACATTGATCATTAAGGATTAATGTTTGTTCACAGGCAGTTTCTTTAAAGGAAAGCCTCTGAAATGGAAACTGTTCATCTTGCCTAATTACCAGGTCATTATTTTTATTTAAAAGCTCAAACAAAACAAAAATGGCTTGATCTGCAAAGGCAATCAGTCACTACACTTAGCTGGGCATAGAAAGGTATCAGGTGATATGAATATTAACAGATCTGTAAAGAAATGCATGACCAAAGGAAAGACATGGGAGTGCACACTTAAAGGTGATTGCTCTCCTGTAGCTCAAGAAAGTGCCCCAAACATTGAGCAAACTCTCTGTGAGGTTTCCACTTCTGACCAGATGGTCTGCCTTGGGTCTAGGAGCATCTCTCATCCAAAGTTTCAGAAAGTAAAGGTTTCTGCAAGAAATTATAATTTTGCTGTACCTACATTTTCCCAAAGGAAAAATATCTTCTGAGAAAATCTATGATACTGGATTTAGATGTGAATTTTGACCAGCCAGGGTCTGTTAACAGTAGCCACGAGTCTGGCTGTGTGGAGCAACTGCCAGAAGCACTGTCTACAGCTTTGTGATGCCTTCTCTCCCTCTCAAAATGCTAACAACCTCCCAAAACCAGACACACTTTTTCATTTTGCATGGGCTATCGCGAATGCTTACGTACCGAGACATATAGAAGAATAACTTCCTGCGTTGTATGTATAACATGCCAACATTTCTCCTTGAATATTTCACTTCACTCTCTATGTGAAGTAGTGTATCATTGTCATAGCCAACATTTCACCAAACAGAATACAAATCAACTCACGCCCTTGAAGCTGAGTGGGGTATTTGATTGCATCCCTAAAAATGTAAGGATGGCCAAATTTTAAATTTATTAAGTCCTGCCTGTGGTACAGTAAAAAATGAGTAAATATTGCATTGTTGGCTAACCAAGTATCCTAATTTCCCATGAATGAAAAACACCCCGTATGTTAGAAGGGATACATCTGAAAAAGACATAAAATAGACTTTTCCACTCTTCCATTGAAGAGCATCTATTACATGAATAACCCAGTGAAATAAATGAAGGATTATGCTAGAGCCCCTATCAAACATACATCATCCACTGCCTTAAAAATGCAATGTGCACATTTGTTTGTAAGCATTGAAAAGCTTTCCTTAAAAATCACCCATAAAAAACAAAGGTGCCATATGATTATTTCCTATTGAATAAGAGGGGTTTATTAACCAAATGCCAATGCAAGAACTAAAAAGCAAAGCAAGAAAGAGCACGATTTCATTAAAATCTCAGGAATGACTCAGTGTTGTGAACATATGAAACAAATACCGATAACTTCTGAACAGTACCACTACCAGCAAGAGGGCAGTGGCTGTTTAGCAGCTTCCCAGAAACGTCTGCAGTTCTCACATTTTGTCACTGACCAGGAATGGCTGTCTGACCCCAGTTATGCAACAACCGCACAAAAAAAAAAAGTCCCAAATCCAGATAAATGGTTGTTGCTTGTTGCTAGTGATGTTTAGCTGAATTGAAACTAATGTGTTACAAAAACAGATTTTCAGTAACAATTCTGCAAAAGTTTATTTTCACCTTCAGACTTAGAATCATAGAATGACAGAATGGTTAGGGTTGGAAGGGACCTTCAAAGGTCATCTAGTCCAACCCCCCTGCAAGGAGCAGGGACATCTCCAACCAGATCAGGTTGCTCAGAGCCCTGTCCAAGCTGGCCTTGAACTTCTAGAACCATGTCCCACATCCACATCCCTTTCAGCAAAAGTAGGTTGCTTTCTCATCACTTCAAACATTCCCGTTGATGTCTGTCTTATCTCTTAACAAAACGTTTGGCTGCTCTGGTGTCCTCTGATCCCCCACAGCAACCATTCCATGATACACCCTGAAGGAAGACTACCCAGCTGCTTCAAACCTGCTTCTCCTTCCTCTCAGCCCCAGGGCCGTCCTATAGCCACAGGGAGAAAGCACCACAGCAACAACAGCAGAAGGCTGCTGCACCGTTTCTGCAAGGCAAGCGTGTATAATTAAATCAGGTCAGAGAACACCAGGATATGAAACACGTGCAGCGTCACATTGAAGATGGATAACAGGTAGGGGACATTCCCTTGCAGTGAAGCACACATCACATCCACAGAGGGAGCAGGGCTGATATTGTTATGTCTGAAGTTGCCCAATATTAAGAGTACTGGCCCAAGAAATAAAGCACTATTACTCACCAGCTTCCATTGCGAGAACTGAGACCAAAGCCAACAACCACTGCATCCATGGGAAAAATCCCCATGGAATTCAGCTGACCCTGGATCACACCCAGGTAAAAATTTAATCTTTGCTTCTTCATTTAGAAAACAGATGGGCATGAGCAGCTTCATCCTATCAGTAGCATCTTCAGCGAGTCGCAAAGAAACCTTAACGAAAGCCTGTTGTAGAGGGCAATTACTTCCACCACACATTTTATAACCTCATACATAGCACTTTTGCTACCTTTCTTCTTTTGGAAATACAGTTCTTGTACACATCCTTAAAACAAGTCAGCAGCCATTAAGACAACAAAGCAGAGTAATACAAATGTACATAGAACAGCTTTTATAAAAATGCCCAGAATGAATTTTTAACTTCTTGTTAGAAATACACTGTTGGCTCAAAAAAAAAAAAAAAAAAAAAAAGGGGGGAAAAGATGG
>WHYT01017384.1:588206-620582 GCA_009806455.1 Tetrax tetrax | reverse complement strand
TTTTTTTTTTTTTTTTTTCACTAGCCAAGTGCTGTGATGTGGCTGTCAGCCGAACAGCTGTGGCAACCGCTGTGCCACAGGAATGTGCTACCACGGGCTGAGGTTGGGTCACTGGGACGTGAGGATGGCAAAGCTCAGCAGCCAGCGGGGCAGGGGCTGGCTGGAGCATGCAGGTAGTAAAAATAAATAAGTAGTTGCATTTGACCAGGAAAAAAAAAGAAAAAAAAAGCCAACACCAATACAAACGAACTAGTTCTGGTGATGCAGCTCATGCATAATGAATAAAACCAAGTGACTGCCATGTCCCTAAAGTGCCACCTAGTGGCATCTGGGATAGGCCATTTCTGAGTGCTTTGCTTAGAGGAGAGTACCGAAAAATAGCTGTCTGCACTGTTCAGAGCCTGCAGACTGAGCCTGCCCCCAGGGTGGGCACAGAGCCGGGCCGGGCACGGTAAGGCTCAGCTTTTTGGAGAATCTCCTTCCTCTCTCATGCAGAAGCCAGGTCTACGCATTCATGAGATGCCAGAAGAGCTGCAAGTTCTCCTCTACAAAAGATCTCCATTCCTCAGGGCGATGTGCCTCTTGACATAAGTGCCCAAGCACAGAAAAATCAGTATGCTGTTGCAGGGGATTTTGTTCAGGGACTGACAGCGTTTAACCCAGGCAAAAAAAAAATCTTTTGTTTAACTGCAACATGCATCAATGCAAAGAAGGTTTGCTGATTCAGCTAAGCCAACAAAGTCCTCTAGCCAAAGCCTGAGAGGCTTTACAAACATGTTTGCAAGCTGATGTCTCCCCACACTGGCCCCACACCGATTTTAAAGGAAAAATAACGCCTGCTTTTTCTTTTGTTGGAGGGACTCTGCACCGATTTCCTTCCCTTCACAGATTTGGATGTGGAGTGAAAACCAGACCTGATAGCCCTCTCGTCATGGGCAGAGTGAGACTGAGTCCAGGATACCCCAGTCCAAGCTCCTATACTGGAGTGTAAGGAAAAGGTGATCCACAAGGAGCAGCTGAGGTGGGTTCCCTTTAGTTCTTTATTGCTTCATGCTTAATATTGTCTTGGGGCAACTTATTCAGAAACCGCCTCCCTCCATCACTGCAATGCCATAGGAAGCTTCTCACCATTATATTAGGGTTTAGAATAATTCAGCACTGATTTATAAAACTGAGAGTTTATACATTATGCAATATGTCCTTCCAAAGGAAAATTCAGTTATAGCAGTGTAAAAGTGCCTAAATGGAAGCGTCTCATTCATGTCCACAGAATGGAGTAAGGCACTGACACGGGACGTGCTGCTGTGCTGGTACGGCTGGGTCCACTTCCAGGGTTATGCTAGTTGGGCAAAGAAAACCCTACTCGTGCACAACCAGCAGCGCAAAAGATAGTTTGCAGACCAGGCCCTAGAGTATCTTGATTTTGGGAAGAAGAGGAAGTGACCACAGAAAAGAACAAGACAGTGTCCTATTCCAAATCTCCTGAAGAGCTTCTCTGTGTGAAGACCAAAGTGCAGTTACTAATAGGTTGTATTCTCCTGTTTCCCCAGCAGTCTCATATTTTCTAGGAATAGCCATACCCTCCTTGTTCTTCCAGGTCAAAGATAAAACCATCCAACAAAATTTCTGTATAACAGCCGCAGCCAGAGACCAACCTGTGGCCTATGGCCAGTGCTGAGCATTAGGACAGATAATTCTCCATCGTTAAGGAGAGCATTAGTAATCGCAAATGCTCATTATTTCATCGCATGATCTTTGACCAGCCATTCATAATCTCCTCACTGCTCCATGTGACAATACTTAACAGTACCTTTCTGAAGGAATACGTAACGCTCGCTTAAGCACTAAGTGCTTTGAAAGCCTCAGATGAAAGATTTTCATAACTGTAAGAGAAAGCATTACCTTACTACTAGTTCTTCGCTTACACTTCCAGTTCTTTTGCTTTGCAATGCTGGATTATATGCAGACTTCACACCCACTTTTCAAGACAATCTGTAACTGATCTTCCAGAACAGAAGGTCTATGCAGAGCTTTCATATTTCTGTTACCTAAGAGCCTTTTTGCAAGAGGTGAAGTATATATTCAATCTTTCCTACAATTCAATCTCGCCCACGCTTATGCTCCAGGCTAACTTTACGCATGGAAATAGTTCCATTGTAGTCAATAGCACTACTCACAAAAGTGAAATTATATCTCTGTGCATTCACTGGAATAGCCCATAATCATCACCTATACAGTGCCACTGCTTAGCTTTAAAAAAAAAAAAAAAAAGTACTGAGAACAGCTTATCTGTAGGAAAAAATGGGATACTAAATACACTTAACGCTCAGTATGTGCCCATTGCAATCTTCTATCATCTCTAGGTAAATTCATTTAAGAGGTATTTTGCTCCTTTCTAAACATTCATATTTTTGCACTTAATGCCAATTTCTAAGAAGTCACGATGTCTCAATTCCAGTTTCTTCGAGTCTTCTGCACCTCACACTGAATCAACAATTCTTTTTATTGCTTGTTACAGAAAGACAGGAAAAAAAAAAAAACAAAAACAAACCCATAGAGATGCAAATGCAACAAGCTGCAAGAGTCTTAGTGTGCTGCCTGCTTTCTCAGCGCTGTGCAGCCCTGAAGTTTTGATAAGCTTTTTCTTTCCCCAGGCTATCTGAGGGACAGTAATAAGGTTGAGGAAAAAGGCAGTATATACAAACACATCGCTGCAATCTTCAGCCCATTTGCAAGAAAAGAATAGGACCCAGATGGAAGCATTAACAATCTGTTTCAATACTCTACTTCCACAAAACCAGATTAACATAAGCTAGAAAGGGGTATGTGCATTCCACTAGAGATACGGGCATTGGATTCTCAGCTTTCTTCATTGTTGTTTTTACAATAAATGTGAAGCCAAATTCAAAAATTATTACAACACATTTTAATTAAGACACTTGCCCTTCTTCTACTCTCCCAGAAACCTCTTTAGAAAAAATTTTGTGGCATCCATCAACTACTCCCTAAATTCAATTTTAACTGTGCTACTTCCCACCACTTCTTACACCATAATTTATTTTATCTAGCTGTTTTAGATTTAATATCTAATTTTCAGGAGAGGAAGATAATCCACTTATATTATATTAAAGTGGCAGATGGCAAAAATCTTTCGTGTTATAGAAGACTTTCTGTTTTATTAGAGTTACAGGCTTCTTCAGTACCTACTGCACAGATTATACAACATATGTTATTCTGCAGCCAAAAGAGGGGAGATGATCAAAAAGACCCACAATCTACTTGCACAGTGGTTGTAAATGCAAGCTAAAAGAGGTATTCCTTTGGTTTAACATAAAACAGTTGTCTGGGAGAATACCACCATATATACAAATAGAATGCTGCCAAAAGCAAAATCTTCACTTTAAAAAAAAAAAATCTGTAACAAAAAAGTTCCTTCCCGTAAAGCTCCAGGTGTCCTGCCAGCACTTGGAAAGTCCTCACACAATTTTACAGAGTAAGAACGTGCCTCAGCTGGCTGAACATTTTCTTCAAACAACCCCGTAACAGAGATAAGCAAACCTATCTCATCCTCCAAGTATCTTGGCCCTAACCAATGACACTGGTGGGGGGAGGGGAGAGACCCCCGGCCCAGCTCCCAGCATGGAGCCTGCAAGTGCCCATCCCACTCGGAAGGCTGAGAGGTCTCAGCAGTTCGGATGGGAGCCCTTTCCCACCTCTTGGCCTGAGGGCCTCAGATCAGCATGGGCACACGTAATTGACAAGTTACAGCCCCAGCCTGAGCGTACTCCATGCTTGTGGTTCTCCATGGGTTCACCAGAAGGTATGGAGGTACGTTACTAGAGACAATTTCTTGAACTGGGTCCAGGGTTTTCACTTGCAATTCTGGATGATGAATGGCCAAAAAAGCTTCAAGGAATTATGAAATATCGAGTAACATTTGGAGAGTGGAACATGGGATACATTAAAAAGAACAACACCAGGTGCCTGTGACTGGGCAGGGTGACCCACGCATCATCCCTCACAGGACTTTGCTTCCATGATTTCACCAAATCAATAACATCTAATGGTAACAATGGCCACTAAACTGATGGCCTAACTCTTGAGCTCACATCACAGTGAGATTTTAATCTTCAGAGCTGCAGTGTACTCAGAATACCTCAATTTGATAATGTTAGCAGCTGCCTACCTACTCCACTTCATCCATAATTTCTTCAGCACCTGTCAAAACTTCCAGCATGAAACCAGTGGGAAAACCAGGTCCCAAGGTCTCCAGAAATAAAAGTCCTGCACAAATCAGTCTGAATTTACAAAACCAATAGGCTTAAAATTTAGACTCTGGGAAAAGAGACTAGGAACATCAGATTTTTCAGCCAAGATACACAGGGTTTTCTTCCAGTCTCACTGTTTTCAGATCGTCTTACGTAGCACAGGCAGGATTGAAGATACGCCTTCATTATTGGACAGGAAGGTACCAAAATATAGTAATTTGAATAAAGGAACATTGATATAATTGGGTAATGTTGCAGATAGTGAGCTGATGTTGGATAAAATCCTAAAGTTATATTTGCTCTTCAGTGTTCACCCGTAATTCCTATTACAATAAATATGCTACTAAACCTCTCACAGTAAGCAGCTGTGGTAAATTACTTCTGTAGGCTTAAAAGCCAACAACAACAAAGTATTATTTTGTTTTCCATTTAAAAAAAATAACAACAGAGGCTTATACCAGATATGCATACATATGTCTGGTTTCAGTGGAGTGTTATTCATGAGCGCTCAGAGTTATTTCCTATCTGAAATCCATGTCACTGCAAAATAGCCACATATGCTATTGTGTCCCTATCATGATTTTTACTGCCTCCAAGTTATATAAATTGCCAATGTACAGCTCTGGGTCCACACAAAAGTTTGAAGACCACTTTTGTGCCATTTTTCCTGGACGACTTAAGTTTACTGTTAAGTTAGGAACACAGGATCAGCAATAATTACCTGAGCCACTGAATCCAGTCCTCTACAAGCCCAGAAACAAACACAGTAGGTATTTCAACAAGCTACAGGTTATCTGTTCTATATACCATCTTGTGAGGTGGGGGGATGACAATGGGGATGACACAAAAAATCCTAAAAACTTTTTAAAAACTTTAAAAAAACCCAAAACTCAAAAAAAAAAAAAAGTGGAAAAGCCATAACTATAGCGTGTCCTGAGACATGAGCAACAGAGGTAAGACATTGCCACTGTCCTGTCTGTACAGGAGCTTGCAGCATATTAAACATTTGTGGTCTGAAAAAATAGGGAAACTGATACTGATAAAATTATCCTTAAACTCAAGCAGCTACTGCAGACTTGCTAAGTGTGAGATGTGCTACGAGGGATTACACGAGGTGTCAGTGAAGTTACACACAGGCACATGCACAATAGTAAAAGGAAAACACTTCAAAATATTATATTATCCAAAACAAAACTCTGCTCTTTGTATAAACCAGATTCTACACTAATCTTTCTAAGTGCCCTTTATAGAATTTAGGCAAAACTTGAATTACTTTCTTTCCTTAATAGCAAAGCAACGTGATTTCAGTATTCTAACAGCATTTCATATTGCATTTCACAGCGTCTTACTGGAAACATCAATTCAAAATGGCTTGCAGTGCGGAGAGATACGGGTTGGAATTTGGGTAAAAGATGATAAATTTGAGATAATAGTGTATCCACATTATGTAAACTTGCCTTTTCTCCATTTTTATTTATTAAATGTATTTACAGTCACCATAGGGACCTCAGATGAAAGCACCACTACATCAGAGAAATGCCTGGTGAAAGCTCTAAGGAAAATCTGAGTGCAGTTCGTGGACCGATATGAAGTCTATACAACACCGACTTTGGCAAAGGAGAAAAAATCCAAGGAAATAGAGCTACCATAGCCTTTTAGAGGCCATCAATAAGAGAGAAATGCAGAGTTAATTCACCAACCCTTAAACCCATCATAGAGGTAAGAAGAGATGCAGTTGCACCTGTAAATGTGCTTATCCCATCAGAGGCGTGGAACAGCACGTGCTGGCAACAACAACCCAGAGTACGGAGGCCAGCCCCACTGCCATTTCCCCATAAACTGGCCAAGTCTCTGTAGGATCCCAAGACTCGAGCCTGTCACGGTAAGCCTGTGCATCCACTGAGCTTCCGAGACAAGGCCACAGAAATATTCGCTCCAAGTTTTACCACTCACCCGGGGATACAGTCTTTCTCCCTCATTATTCAGCTGACTGCACTATGGAGGCAGAGTTGGACATGGACATAATTTAATAAGTTTGTGATATGACTAGAGACGTTTGGCACACTCTGAATAACCAGTGTTTAAGTAACTTACTGAGCTTGATTACCTTGGAGGTTCTGACGGGAAAAATAATGTTTTCCTAAAGCTTGAAACAAATTCTACTAAAAACATCAGCAACCCAGGACCAAAGTCAAGATACCATTTCTATATTGCTATTGATTAAGCTCACAGAAGGACTTCTGCTCCACTGAAATGTAATACCTACCCCTTGGTACCTCTCTTTTATGCACTTTGGCCTTTACACCCCATGAGTCCTTTAATCTCACTCCAAAGAGCCAACCGGTCCAGGCTGCTTCTCAGCCATCCATAGAAAAACTGTAGTCCTCGGAAGAAATTATTTCCCTCTCCTCCTCCATCAACTGATTTCCAAAGCTGAGCCAAAATAATCACACCAGGAGCATACTCATATGGTGCACAGCCACCTGAAATATGTGGGGTTCGCTTCATTTCCAAGCTATATTTGTCATTCACAGTGATAACTGCGGGCATATAGCAAAATGCTAGGGCAATAAAAAAGGATTTTCAGTAACATTGTTGAAAAATAAGTTAAAAGATAAATTTAAGAAGAGTTTGGTAAATCCTGAAGCAGGAAAAAGCTGAGTGTGTCATTTCAGCATCATGGCTTTTCTTTAGTTCTTGATCCTGCCTTGGTTTTGAAAGCAGATCCCTCTATCCAAGTTCTTCATGCTCTTTAAAGCAAGGGCCTCACTGGACTAATGTAATCCATATGCTTCCTATTGCTTACACACTATTCATAAGGGTCAGCTCAGCTGAATTATGACCCCATCACTCATATTTCCCTACTGTCTGTTACCTTATCACAGAAAGGCATGCTTGGAGATAAAATAAACCGCATGTGACAAGCGTGACACTTATTATGCTTTCAAGAACTGGTTTTATGTACATTTTTGCTAGATGTCAGAACAAAAATATTGTGATGAGATATTTGATTAAATATCTTTAAAAATCATCAGAAATGAGTAAATTAAGTGATGCATATAAGCAAAACATCAGTTATGTATTCATTACTAAACAGACACAGAACCTACTTTTTTTTCCTTTCTTTCAGAAAATAGGCTTTTGTATTGGAGAAGACTGGACCAAGAATTTCACAGGAGAATCTTCTTGTGTTTAGTTTTAGAAAGGTCTTATACTCTACATGGCCCAGTGTAGGATGAGGAGCTGGTTCAGTATTTGCGATGTAGTAAGGAAGCTGCTGGACACACGTAAATAAATTCGTATCTCTCCTCACTGCCCTGCTAGGGAAATGCAAATCTATCACAGGACAAGAAAACGAACAACTAGCAGACCCTTGCTTGAAAACAATGGTGTTTTCCCCTAAGAACCAGGTTTATTATATTTACTGCTTTTCCCAATGGCAGTGCTTGCAATGCAGGAAGCCAGGGCGCTGTTACAAGTCCAAGCAGCGGCAGGAGGGCCGGCACGGATTGCCGCAGCAGCTGCTGTGGGCACAAGGCAGAGAGGCAGGGAGTCACACCATGGAATCCAGGGAAGCCAGAGGGAAACGCTGCTCTCCAGCAAGCGTTAGACAAAGCAGGAATGTGATGGGTGCACTAAGAAGCATGTGGTGTTAGCAGCATGGCTAATGCCATACAGAGTCAGGGGAAGCACGCAAGCTCAAACCAGAATGCTCCGTGGTCCTCAGGGTTGAAACGAGCTGCACTCAGACGCTAAGAACAGCTGGGGAGAGGACGAAAGCAATGAGCTGCTGGTGGTGCTGGGGGGTGGCAACAAGCCTTTTATAATTTCTATCATAAGCACCATGCAGCAGGAGGTGTTCAACAGCAGACTTTTAAGAATAGATCCAAAACTCAAGTGAGGACTGCTTCTGGCCCAAGGAAGGTGTCTCACCAAGTTTCTATATGTAATGGGCCATTAGCTCACCGATGGACTTGTTTTCTATTATACACCTCACCTAAAGGAGTAAAATATGAAGCACATGGCTGCCTAAGATTTAACACAGCCAACAACATAAAAAGAACAAGACACTGATCCTCCATCATTTCCTAAAACATGAAGTAAGTATCTGGACACAGACATGCACAATTTAGTCAATTTGCATTGTGCTGTGGTTGTGTGATGCTCTAGAAACAAACAAACAAAAACCTACCCAAAAAGCAAAACAAAAGCACACCACTAATGGTTTGAAACTTAATAACACAACTGACATGGTATTATTTCAGCATTATTTTTTAAACCCATGGGTGAAACAAACTTACATGGGGTGGCTCCTTTAGTAGACGCCCTCTGAGCATCTGAAGCTTGAGAAGCAAACAGCAAGTATCAAGCCCATGCCTTTGAGGCATGAAACTCTTATTAGCAGACTAGCCTTACTAGGCCTTAATTTACAGTTTTTTTTTCTAGTGGGTGCATGTCAGCTCCACTACAAAGAGATTTAATTAGCCAGTAATTTGACATGGCAACACACCAGCTAGACAGACGAATGAAGAAGGACGTGTAGGGAACTGCAGAGCAAACTGCAGATTTGCATTAACTTAGAAGCAAGAACAGCTGCCATGTCCAAGCCAGCTTGTGCTAACCACCACAACAGGAACATAAATAAGCAAATAAAACACAGGAAAGTGCTGAACCACTGTCCATACCTGAGATACAGAAGGCCGAGGGGGCAGTGCAGGCGGTGGTGGGGGCAGCCAGCCAGATCTCACAGCTGAACAGTCAGAAAAGAAGAGGGGGGGAAAAAAAAAAACAACAAAAAACCACAAATAAAACCACATTAATTTAATTCCACATAAAGTCAGAATTAATTTTCATTACAGTTCCTAGTGAAGAGGCAACATTCAACATTTTAATAACAGAAACCAAACTTGACCTCTACTGAGCAAAACTCTGCTTGAAATAACTTCATAAGTAGTGATTTAATTGCTGTAAAAACCCACACTGTTATGACAAAAAGCAGAGATGGAAGCCAGTCAGCCACAAAAGCTGGAGCTAAAGCAATCCAATTCTAGTTAAAGAACCCCAGAAGCAGGGTCTACTCATCCTTGGGACTTTGCTCTCTGTCATTAACATTACTGCCTTTTTAAAAAAAAAAACGTGATGCTTTAGCACCCAAGGTAGACATTAGTGTTCACCCCAGATAAAACACACTACATGACAGAGTGCAGCCTTAAAAGAAAACATTTATCATGGAATTTATAAGAACAAAAGCTCAAGCGAACAAAAAAGAAATGTGTTTCTTTGGCTTTATGTTTTGTATTTGCATGTTATTACTCACTGGAGGTGTTTCGGAGGGAGGAAGAGAAATAATGGGTGGAAGACAAACCCTAATGGACGGTTCAGGCTCCCCTAACACAAGACAATGTCAGCTTTTAGTTTGAGCCAGCACAAAGGGAGGGTAACAATCATATAGATCCAGCCACTGTATTTCTTGGTTTCCTTAAGATACCTAAAACCCATCATGGCACAAAATTGCAGGACAGATGATGGCTTCCAAAGGCAGCTGCAGAGAAGAGAACTAGGCTAGCAGAGACATCAACCAAGACTAGTGGGAGTCCTCCAAGCTCATGTCACATTGAGTGCTCAGCACTTGCACTTGCAAAGATATAAGACAGTCCATCTTGCATTGGTGGTTATTTGTGTAGTTAAAAAAAAAAAAAAAAAGGCAATATTAAACTTAGAAATGCCTTTTACCACAATAATGCTAGCAAGCAATTACATTTATGCACTTTTTATTTCCATATATATTTTAAAAAGCCACAAATACCATTACGAGTCTTGTTACAGCTTAGTCATTTATATAATTTATACACCAAGTCTAAAAATGCCTACATAGTTGAAAACACAGAGACAAAAGATATTATCCATTAAGGACAACAGTGACATGATAGCAAAGATGTGTGGATGAAAATATTGAGGACAGTCATACTGACTACATACAGCTCCGAAGAGGTTTATAATACATTGGGGTTTTTGTATCTTCTGTATCATCATCTCTTGAATCAGAATGAAGCCTAACATCACTGCACATAGTGCCAAAGAGGGACATAGAACAATTAAATCTAACTTAGGTTAAGCAAGGGAGCCACTAAAACACCTTCAGGTGTAAGAAAGATTGGAAAAAACATGGTCATTAGGATCCTTTCTTTTGCATTTCATTAGCTCTGTTTATAAGGCCAGTGCAATACCAACATGATGCTGTCATTACATTCTCCATCTCCTCTGTGCAACTGATTTGTAGAAAGGAACAACAGAGCGAGAAACCTTCCATTCCTTTCATCTGAACTTCAGGTTATTACTTCATTTATCGGAGCACTGGCGATGTCTTTGGCAACTACAGCTAATAACAATATTTGAGAACAGCATCTAACTCAAACAGCAGCACTCCGTAGGTCCATCAGCTGCACGCACAGCAGACAACGTCGTATGCTCAGCGCGATATGTTTATCGTCAGGAAACCACGCGGGAGCTGTGCTTTGACATTCCCAGGAAAACCCTGCAGGCACCTTACCCTGCCACCACCACCAGCGATTATCACTGCAAGGCTATCATCATCTCTGCTCTCCAAACAGCTCCAACGTCACGCGGAGCACGAACCACGCACACTTCCCGGCGAACCCTCGGCAGCTCAAACGCAAAGCTATGGAGCGCGCTGCTGCCACGAGCACAGGGGTCTCTGGGAAGGGGCACAGTGTGCTGGGGTCAGTAGTGCTGCAGGCAGGCACCAGCCCCAGCAGCTCTCTCGGCCCTTCCAAATATACGTAGCCCCCTCCAGGGTCCATCATCTTTGTGTGTGCTGGCTTATGCTCCGGCAGGCCCTCAAAATCCTTAGGGCAAGAGCTGCATCCATTGGGAATTGGCTTTGATGTCAGCTCTAGAGGATACAGCAACTTACTTGCTCACCGATTCTTCAAACCAAGCAACGTACTCAGGAAAGCAGCAGTGTTGCCTTTATGCAGAAAGGTGCTGGGCTTGCTGGAAAAGCATCTCCTGAAGCGGTCACACACACTGTGAAACTTCAACAAGTCTCCAGGGATTTGGCCCACAAAATTCCAAAGGGAAAAGTAATTTTTCCCTAAGACAGCCAAATTAAAAAAGAAAAAAAAAACCAACCAAAACCCACCCTCAAAAAACTGCTTCTTCAGCTTTCAAATATATTAATTTAGCATTATAGAAGTTAGATGCTTACACCATGTGCATTTGACCTAGTTCCTCTTTTTAATCCTGCAAATTCTAACTTAAGCTACTCATGAAATATTCATAAAATTCCTGCTGTTGCAGAACATCTTCAGCTTGTTGTTAGAAGGAAATCATGCCTACGTGAGCACAATTGCTCGACAAAAGTTAGTTGACTTTTGAGGACTCATAACAACTCAAAAAAAAAAAAAAAATCACATTTTTCTCCACAGGGCAATGAAAAAAAAAAAATAATCTAATGACAGATTCTTCATGCTTCAGCCTTCTCTAGTGTCACTACCCTAAAAGATGGCAATAATAACAGATACTCATAGGTTTTTATGTGAATCAGCAGGTGACTTGTAATATTAGGCTATTCCAGAATGCCTGCCTTCCTGGGAGACTGCCCAGCACAGACTGGCTCTTGCTGTTAAGAGATGGCATTGCTACCTTAGCTCTGCAAGTGAACCCAAATACAGGGGGAGACCCATTTCCAAAATGTGAGTAAGTATCCTGGGACCAAGCAGCCAACAGACAAACGTCATATTTTGAGGTGCGCACCTCAGAGCTTGGATAAGCTGCTTGCCATTGCTCTTTGAAAACAAGTCCTCGCTCTCTACACAAAAGCAGAGGGAGCTGGAGGGAGCAGGACGCATCTTGCACAGGTCACCTTGTCACCATGCAGCTTGGCAGCGTTCACACCAGGGTGAGCAACGTATAGCAAATCTCAGAGAGAGAGCACTGTGGAAAGGCCATGCAGGTACCAGTAAAACAGATGAAAGTACATCCAGCATCCCTATCACATGTATTACTGTATTTCCACACACTAGTTACTCCTACAAAGATAGTGATAAGGCCTTCAGTTCAAAAAATCATGGCTCTTTACTTCACATGTTTACACTTTAAAGCAGATTATCAGCATGGAAAGCTTCCAGGACCATTTTTCTGCCCTATTTTGGCAATCACAAAGGTCTGATAGCACCAACAGGACACAACACTAGATAAAAAAAAAGCAGGTTTTCCAATCTGAAGCTAGATTAATACTTCAAAACAAACACCAGGCTGTAACGCCACACTCCGAGAACAGGCCATGCCATCGTATCTGGCCTTGCTGCTCTGCCTCCAGCCTCCCTAGGAGACAGCACAAATCCTCAGCCCTCTCGTTACCCATGGCAGTTAAAAAGATCAATCATGGTGACCATCCAAGTAACTCCTTTACCTGACTTATTTGACTTATTAGGAAGAGAAGACCAAAGAAAAGACATAAAATTATCATAGTCCAGTCAAACCTATGGAAAGTAGGTCTTCAGCTCACCAGGCATAGCAGCAGGGGTGGATGCCAAAACTAGGGTGGAACAATCTGGGCCCTCAGGATCCTTTATGCAGAAGTAACCTCTCCCACCTAAGCTGTCACCTGTCCTTTTGGTTTCTTTATTGAAGAAAACTGCCATAATACACTGAGCTGCTGGATGCATGCTGTTACTAGTACTGGAACAGCAGCACATAAATCTATACTTCTTGAAACATTTCCCTGTCAGGTATTTATTTCATTTCCATTCTTTGCAGATGTCCTCCTTCTCAGTTTTATATGTCTGTCACCTTACCCTAGGTATCAACTCAGACAAGTTAAAAGCTTTGGGTGGAAAAAAACATACTCCTTTTCCTCATCTGAATACGTAAATAAGCTCTGCCCTGAAAGAAGGATGGTTTTCCTGAGTCAAGGGCCATTTTGTACCTTTCTAAGCCAAAGCAAAACTAGGAACTGCCCAACAAAGGAGGCTGACCTCATCTCACTTCAAAACCCCCCACACCTTTCATCCCATGATGAAAAGGGCACCCAGAGTTTGGCCACTCCTTGTATTTTGGTCACTGTTCCCAAAGGGAGAAAGGGCCTGGTGTTTTTCAGTTCATACAGAGGGGGCAGTCCTAACCAAACCCAAGCTCTCCTGGATCTAGGTGGCCTAAATGCAGGTTCTTGCTTCTGTTCTGCTTCCCCACCACCATCATCACTTCCTGTAATGGGGTGGGGACCATCAGGCAATTAAACTGGGAGAACACTCTGATAGGGTTCCTTGGTAGAGTCTGTCTAATGTGTTTGGTATTTCTCAAGCAGATGCTGCAGCCAGTCCACAGCATGACACCCATTGCTGGATCAAGGGACACACCGGTGGCACGGCAAATCTCCATCAGTTTACGCTGCTTCAGAGTGCTTAGCTCCCAGATCTGGTTTGACAAAAGACCAACCAATTCATTTTAGCAGGAAACAAAGGATCTGCAATAGTGAAAACAGTTCAAAAAAGGCAAGCCCACAGAATGAATTATCCTTCAGTTCCCCAAACTACTGAAGGCTTCGATTCCTCAGGTAGTTTGGGAAGCTGGCACTTTCACCCTTCCACTCTGATGCTATTTTGGAGAGTTTTTTGAGATACTTTCCCTGCTTCTGTTGTGAAAGGTAGCCTGCAGAAAAGTTCTGTGTCTAAACTGGTTTCTGTTCACCTCCATCTTACAAACTTTCCCTTCTCGCTCACCGAAATTGGTACTTGGATATCCCATAATACTGATAACATTCTCTGCATTCCTTCATTTATTTACATTCCTGACAACAGTGTTTGTAAGGCAATTGTGAAGTAACTGCTTTTCAAGAGATCTGATTTATTAATTCTCACTACTATGTCTCCAGAAAGTTGCAACAAGGGAAAAAAAAAAAAATTAAAGCTGTAGCCAGGAATGTAAATTTAATGAAGGACTCTAGTAAGGTGCTTGTGAAATATCTATTCATCCAGGGAATTGTTTCAGTAATTCTTACTAATGTCTCCTCAGAAGGTAACAGCAATGTGAAAAAAGATTTTAGACTCCTGATATTAATTTTGTTATCAGGTTTGTAGAAAGACTGTAGAAAGGATCGCCAGTGCTAGAATAACCTCGCTTCTCACAGTGAGCTTTGGGAACATGCTCAGCAGCAAAGCTTCGTGCATCTCAGCGAGTGATACACACACCCGATGTCACAGACACACTCTTGTGACAGCTATGTTTCATAGAACATCACTCGTACGTCAATTGCATGGAAAATTATCCAAGTACTTTCCAAGTAATCAGGGAAACATATAACCAGACCATAAGCAATTAATGCTTCTGCACTATGAACTCACAGGTGTGAATGATTTAGGACATTGGTGTGCTTACATATTTGATGGGTCACATTCAAATCAAACAAGCAAGACACCATTAGAGGTGGTTTTTTTTATGATGTCTTTTTTTAATGCCCCATCCATGAAATTCAGCATGTTTTAAGTAAAATCTGTAAAACAGACTTTTTTTTTTAACACCTATTTTCTGTTTTGTGTCACACATCCACAACTTCTGTATTTTCAACTTCCTGTCCCTCATTTTCCCTAAACCACATCATTTTCTAGTTACTGTTTTCTCTACCCCTTCCTTTTCTGTGTGTTTGTTTGGGGACCGTTTCTCCCTCCTTCCTCCAAACTATTAATGATTTTTTTTTTCCCCTCTTGCTTCATGTTTAGCTTCATTCTCCACCCACAGGGAGGCACAATCCCTCCACTTACCTCCCACAGATCCATGTTGCCAGAGCTTCTCACCCCAGGAATTCCCATGGGAGTACTAGAGGCTCCAGCACTTGCCACCTGTGACTTTCCAACAGAGATCAACTTGGAACAGGCACACTGGAGCCGGGAAGAGCAGTGGGCTACCACCCACCACTCACCACCCCTGCAGTCCCACCTCTGGCTCAGACACTTCTTCTTGAGGCCTCCCGCACCTCCAGGGCCTCCCCGACAAGGGAGGCAACTTACCCCACTGTTCCACGCAGAAGATCCCCTCTTGTTTAACATGTAAAGCTGTTCTATGATAGACCAACAATTTTTAATGGAACAGAGTAACCCACAAGGGATCATGAAAATAGGTCAGTGGGCCTATAGGGCCAGTTGAGAACATGTCAACCTTCACAATTTTCAATAGGAAAGAGTTTTTGGATTAAAATTTCATTTTTATCAACCTGCAACAGAATGAAAACAGACCATTCCTCAATCTCAGAAAGACAAGAGTTAAGATTAGAAAAATGAGGAAAAAAAAATTAACAATTCCATTTACACAAATTGTCAAGAAACAGTCACATTTGGTAAGATTTATTCCAGTTTGCAGGCAAGTAGTCTCTGGACTGAGCCCTTAGAGACAGACATAAAAATTTTAAAACCTAAAACTACAGAAATAAGTTTCCCCATCACATTCCTATCATGTAATAACCACTCATCCCTTTATGACCTCACTATTTTTTCCAGCCCGTTCAACCTTAATTATGTCTTTGTCCAGCTTGGCAAAGAAATAAGTTATAGTTGTAAACACATAAACCCTTCATAAAAAATTCTAAAAGGCCGAGGGGCATAAAACTCTTCCATTCAAATCAGAGGGAAGACATCCATATTTTATTCAGAATAAGCTCAGATCAGTGATCGCATATATTCTGAAGGGGAACAGGACTAGAAGGAAACAGTAGTTCCAACAACAGATCAGAAGCTGAATCCCAAAAGAAAAAAAAATTTCTATTCTCTGCTTCAAAAAAAGGGGTTTGCAACATTTATGTTAAGAAAGCATTTCACAGTATTTTCATTGCAGTGATACAGTGCAAGAGAAGAGTATGAACAGCAGCTCAATTTTGCATCTTCTTTGCTTTATGTGTAAAAGACATTTTGAATTTAAATTGCAATTGTTGTTATAACCCTTATAACCAAAGATGTTAACTTGGCTCTGCACTCTTGACTCGATGAAGCTGGCAATGTTAGAGCTCTTGCATTGCAAACAATATTCAGCAAAATGGCATATTTTGCTGATGGTATTTGCCATTACCACTACTCTAAAATAAAGGTCCTTCAGAATTGTCATCTTCCTAATTTAATGTTTTGGTCTGATTAATAAACACAACACAGTAACATGCAAGACAGCACAGGACTACAGCATGAGTAAAATCCAGCCCTATTAACTAAGAAAGTAGTTGCTGCATTTTACTAAATCAAGACCAATACAAGAGCAATGAAAATTAATTATTGAATTAAATTTACTGTGATCTAAATTCAGCATTAAAAAAAAAAAAAAAGGGCATTACTATGTTATGTTCCCTTTGTCACTTTGGCTTTGAACCAAAAAGTTAGTTGAGAAATCTGTCTTAATGGTAACACTATCAACATAACTCCCTGCATAACCCCTTAAAAGCCCCCCTTTAGTTACTAAGACCTGCAGATAGCTAACCTCAATAGATACAGGTATTTCCTAGCAAATAAAATTAAGCATAAAAGAACATGGAAGATGCAGTAATCATATTTACCTAGGTTAAGTTTGGCAGGCTTTTTAGTACCCAGTTCCATGTGCCCAAAAGGGAAAGTCACTTGCATTTGCCCACTAAACTAAAAATACCACGCAGCTGAAAACAGATAGCTGAAAACAGCTGGAAACAATATTAGAGTAAATATTTGGACCTGTTTGTATCAAAATGTGTATGACAATGTAGTAACAATCATTTTAATTCTCCAGATCCTCTTTCTTACACCATTACAGAACTGTTTTATTTGATATACGGACTGAAAATATTCAGAAATACATAAAATTTAGCTGTGGTTGGGCAAATACAAAAAACCAAAGACACTTCACCACACGCTTACTATTCAGAAACGTCCACATCTGGCAAATAAAACCCACCAAGCCTGTATGTTCAAGGAAAGGTTGTGCTAATTGAATGAAGTAATGAAGGTCTGATGAAGTAAAGGAAGCAACAAAGAACCTTCCTCTTCAAAAAAGAGCATAAAATGTGATGCTGAAAACCAGTATTCCTCTATCACTAATGGAAATGAAAGAGTGCAGAAAGAAGTTTGTACTGACTGAGTCTCACAATAAAAGTGCCACTTCAAACCGCGTGGGAAACGTGTATATGAAGGAGTACAGAAGCGATGTGGGGACACATTTATACCAGTTACGGGAATGCCGATGAACAGCAATAAATGTGTTCCCTTGTTCTTTTTCTCTGAACACTACACTGAGAGCAGAGGGAACATCATCTTGTTTGGCAGCCATCACTACCCCAGCAGAGATAAGTAGAGGTTACGGATCTGACTGTAGTCAGGAAAACATCACCCACAACAGAAAACACTGCACTTAGAATAAAATGATAGTGTGTTTCCCCCTTACCAAGTGTGGTACTTAACACCTCACATTTTAAAAGAGGAAGAAAACCAAAAAACACTAGCCCTGCATTGCTGGCTGAAACCAGCACCCCCAAAGGGGCAAATCCAGGATAGAGGAGTATTTGCTTACAAGCCCATGTAAGAAACGGTGCCCACATTCCACGCGTTCTTCACTGCAGGGGTAGTCACAGCAGGAGGCGAGTTTCCAAAGCAAATGAGCGCTGAAAACTTCCAGTCAAAAATTCATTTGTACATAGTTATGTGGCTGTTTTGATGAATTACACAGAGATAGTCAATCTTCCTTCCCTATCAACATGAAACTACACTCTTCGTGACAATTATGTTGTTTCATCAAAACAAATTCTCTTTTCCAAACTCTGTGCCTTTGTTCCACAGAACTGTTAATTAAAAGAAATTATTCAATTCAGAAATTAAATTAAATGGAAAATAAAATGTATGTCAGAGGTGTCTGTATCAACCTAACAAGACCCAGACTGCTGTCACTGCCTGTAATTACCCAGAAATAAATTCTTTAGTATCTGTCATGGGCAGAAAACACAACCAAGCAGGTGGCCAGAAGACAATGAATGCATTTTTGGATTTCAATACTCAAGCTGAGATTTGCCCCAGCCTGGAGTTACCCTGAGGTAGACCCTTGCTTACTGCTGCCATCGAGGGTAAAAGGGGGCTGGAAGCCTTGCTGCAGGACCACTGGGTTTCAAGCTGCAGCAATTTTGGCTGCCTCAACACCTGTTCCCTCACCTAGATCACAGGGCAGATAGAAGGGAGCATGAGGAGCCCCAGAGAGCAGCTTATTTTGCAAATGACCTTTGTGAACAGTGCAGGAAAGCTCCATGGGCCACGGGCTCCCAGGTCTGACTCTGGGAGCCCTTAGCTTGCGTATGACTAGAAGGTGAGCTAGAGAAGAAATAAAGATGTAAACCAGGTCATGTATGTATTTAAACTGGCATTTTTGTTTCTCCTTAAAACCTGCTGTTGTCTTTGCAGGAATGCATAAACCTAGCCAAGTATTTTCTTAATATGTACAGAGGCCAAATGCCAGAGAATATATATTCAACAAAAATAAATACATTGAGACTCTAGCAGTACTGAATTTTTCCTCAGATGCTAATGCAAAGACTACATGACTTAAAAAAAATCAGAAGAGACTTCTGTCTCTTAACATCTCTTAACAGAAATTCACATATGGACATTTCAGAAGGTAAGGCTTTTCAAGAAGTTCTCTTGGTTTGCTAGGTTTTTCCTGGGTAACACTAGTTACAGCATCCCAGAAGAGTGCAGCTATGGAGTACGAATGAAGGCTTCTCCTTCAAGTGCAGTTATGTCCCAATTCAACCATTTTAAAGCACAGGTTGTGTGGCTAGTGCATTGCTGGACATCCCAGTCACCATGGATAAATACACACCTGCCAGAGGAGGGTCTTCGTAAGGTGGTGGCAAACATGAAAACGGCAGTTTACTGGCAGCAGTAAACGAAAAAACAAATAAAAAACTGCCCCCAACAAGGATCTACCACAGTCTTTGGCTGAATTTACCTGAATAAAACAAATGTTTCTTTTTCTGCCCTTTAAAAATGAAACAAACAAAAAAAGAATGCCCCAAACCACTGATGACTTTACAGTTAAAGAAGTGATACCTATACACATCAACATGACTAATAAGGAACTGAAAATAAAACTCAATACTGCTGGAGCACGCCTTTGCACATGTGGGAGCAGATTATCCACCAAACTTGAACTATTTCTGAACAAGATTTTACAGTCTGGTTTTCTGTGCTAACACTAGGCAATACAGTGGTGCTAGGAGGGATGGTCATTCCAGCTGCTAATTGTTGTGGCTCAGCCACAACAGTGAGACTATCTTTGAATACCTAGGAAGGAAGGCAGGGAGAAAACGTAAAGCAAAATTCAGTCAAGAGCACATTAGGACAGAAAGTAATAAACTGACTTGTGGACAGGAAAACATCAGGTTCGCTATTCATGCCAGGCTGTGTTATCCCAATAGCCAAGAAACCTAAGTACTGAATAGTACCACCATGTCATCTGTTTTGTAAATCTGTAATTGTGTCTTCTGATGGCAGATGGAAACTATTCTAACTTCATTTTTTATACTGTCAGCAGAAATAAGAATACAGCTTGTTATTATACAACTGTGTGCAATTTACTTCACACAAACACACACACACTCTTTCTTTCTGGCGAGGCTCTTTGGTTTAAGGTGACAGTGCACAATCTCTCTGCTCTCCTACAAACCATCTTTTTAGAAAGAGCAAAGTGCATCTCAGCAAAGAGTTTGGCTCCGAAACAATGACCACTCCCTGAGGAAGAACTGTCTCTAGATCAAAAAGATTACCAAAAATGATGAGATTGGAATTTCTCCTGAGAAGCAAGATCAGTGGGGAAAAGGATGAAAAAAGGATGAAAAAAAGTGAGGTGATCAAAACAAGAGAAATGGAAGAAAACAGCTGTATAAAATCACATTATCAATAGCATGTTGCAGAATAACAACTATTTGGGGTTTAATGACAGGCATGAGCATGCATATGTTTCTTCATAGAACGAAGAACTGAAAACATGATTGCCAATTAAGACATTTCACTTCAACACAGAGCAAGGTAAATGCACCATGGTACTTGGGCACGCTGGGATAAATTGATTTAATCCCCTCCTTCTGATGATGCAGATTTATTTGAACTGAAACCCTTCTTTGGGGTGGGCTACAAATTGTTTAAAAAGTTCTTCCTTAAATCCTCCAAGGCTACAAATTCCTCCTTATACTTTCAGAACAAGTATTTACATTTTTGACACAAAATACAACAGCTTAATTAGAGAAGACAATCATCACAAATATTTAGCACTGCCAGAAGGGGACATTCAAGAGAGAAAAAAATTACACCAAAAACTTCCTGCAGATGTTGAAGGTACAGGAGGAAGTTGAACCTCTCAGAGACCTTACACATTTTTGCCGTTTGGTAGCACACTATACTTCAGGTTTTGTCAACTTAGAGCCAATTCTTGTTCCAACTATAAATAGCCATAAATTTGAACTGAATATGACGAACAGCTTTAGGGTGACTAAAGCACTTTTTTTTTTTTGCAAGCAATCAGCTACCTATCCTTACTTAATTGCTCCATTTCCAGTGATGAAATCCTCCAAAAAGTATCGATAGGATGAGTTATCCTTTCGTGCCCTCACCATAACACTGTCAGTTTAAGTTCCCCAGAAGAAATTGTTATGTTACTTCAAAAGTAATGGTGACTTTCAACACGATCCATTTCAAAAGCAAGATGTTACTTTTCATTCACAGAATTACTTCTTTGAGAATTTACATTCTCCTTCCATTTGTGTTCCAAGGCAAACTTAAATGCAGGTTTAATTCCTTCCAGTTATACTTTTTATCTGGATTCTGAGAGGATTTGATGCCTTAGAAAATGTGTACTTGGCTCTGTTTGAGTTTATATTTTGTTGTATAATGAAAGAAAAATTGGAAGCAACAGATCCTTGAACATGAACCACAGTCAAAAATCAGGAATTGCTACTCTGTGTAAGGCAGAAAAAAAAAAAAATGTTTATTCCTATTGAGTTTCAGGGTTCAGCACACATAGCAGGACTCGAATTCAGTCTGGTGTTTGCACAGAAAAAAGCCCCATACAGCAAGAGGTGAAACTCTTTGCTTTATACTCCAACAACCACATTAGAGAGCCCAGTTAAAACATTCCTTGACACAAACCCTGGCTTTCTTCTGAAGCATAAACATGACCATGTTTACCCTAGTCCTTGAATCAGATGATTGGTGTGCATCGCATACAGCTCTGGTCTGGTTCAAGGGCACCGCTAAAGCACAGCAGTGCCGGGTGACTGCTGCCCTGAACACACAGCTCCTCTTTTCCACCGCTCACCGTGCAAGTCAAAAGGATTGCTCAAACACTAATGTGCTGGAGAGCCGTTTTCCTTCAGTTCACTCCAGCTACTATTCTACATTTTCCTTCCCTCCCCTCAACACGCACCTCAAAAGAAATTACCCTTGCTTTTTTTTTTTCCACTCAAAGAATGGTTTCTGGTTGCCCCCACGCATATGGAAGACTTTAACATCAGAAATGTTTGCACACAAGAAATGTCACTTTCTCCCAGTTTAAACATTAAGGGTTTTCTTCCTGCTTCTGAACTACAAAAAATAAATAGTAACAAAAATAAAATATATTGTAGTTACTGATGAGAATTGTTTAAACAGCCAGACTAGTTATAAACAGTCAGTGATCACAGGCTACCATATGTTAAGCTTCCCTTTATCATGCCAGAAAACATTACAATCACCTTAATTATAGAAACAATGATTTTTTTCCCTCCCTCAGTGGTAATGTAACGCAAAAAGTGCAACTTCTTCTGTTTTGTAGTGTATTACTGTCTATAGCAAAGGGAAGCCTATGCAGATATTGTCAAGCATTTGTGCAAACAGATCAAGCTGCCAAGTATGCAGCTAACATAAATGGTCTCAAAAGGAGGAAAGAAAGAAACCTTACCTTGTGTGTTTTGTTGAAATATTTTGTTCAGATCCAAAGAGGAAGCTCTGGAATGTGATTTTTGTGGCCTTGGAGGCGGAGTAGGGGGCTCTTCTCCCTTTTTCATGGCATCTTCTATCGATGTGCTAGAATAAGACCTGAGGAAGAACAGAGGGAAGAAAAAAGCAGAAAGTATTTCATTTCAGAAATTAATTTCAAACAGCTACAGTGAATAGTATCTAAAAACACACTGACCACAACTCAGGTTCATGGTGGAAATTGCCTAATGACTAAAAGTTCCCCCTTATAACAAGATAGATTTATTCGGCAACAGAGGGACATACACATCTGGGGAAAGGAATAGGTCATGCCTACAGGGCTAGTATTTTTTAAGGCCTTTTATATCACAGTTTCAGGCCTTCTTGCATAACTAACTGTCAACAGGATAATTGCAGCAATGACTTTGAATAGACTTGAGTAAAAAAACAACTTCCCGCTTACAGATTCTGTTGCCTTTTCCAACTGCAAGTGTAGTGTTTACACAGGTACAGCTTCCACCTACCTCTTGCAAGTACAAATTTTGTAATTTATAATATTCTGCCAGAACAATTTTTTTTCATAGCAAACAGTCACTAAATTCTACAAAATCCCCAAAAATTTAATGGCTCCAGAGTGAACACTAGCCAAACACATGTCTCAGTACATCTTTCTAGGCTCTTCCACAGCCCGTTAATCCCAATGCAGTGCATTTGCTGCAAATTTTGATTTTGCTGAATAGTGTCCAATATTTTTCAGCTGTTATAGTCACCAGTTTTTCCACAAGACCGAGAGCTTTATTCAAAATGAGCATTGACAATGTGAGATGTTACACTTACTGTAACACATTATGCATGACAGGCAAGACCAAAAACACATTCGAGTAGAACAGAAATAACTCCCACTAATGGGAAACGGATCCTTTTTTTGCCAAACAGGCTGTTGTTAGAAAACAGCTCTTTAGCGGGACAGACGTTTGGCAACACTGACCCTATGTTTCTGATGTAAACTTTAATAAACACAGGAGTGAAAGCTGTAATTGCTTCAAAATTTACGTGTGACACAAAAACTTCTGCTGATGCTGAATTTTTTTGTCTTAGTAGAGTTTTGAATTCCATACCCTTACTATATCAGACCTAACCCAGCCCCCCTGAAAGAAAGGGGAAAGCTTTGAATCAGGATCTTAAGGTTTTGTACTTATACTTTTCATATTATGCGGTGTATATTTTACTTGCATAGAAATTGTACAACCTAAAAGTTTGAGATTTGTGTTTTAAAGATGGAGTAAAATAGCAGCTACCAGGCAAAAAAAAAATGCCTGCCCCAGCAGTGCCAACACAGAGCCCTGTGACAGCAAATTGTTGCTTGCAGCAGGCAGACCTGTCACCTAAAAGTCAGTAGCTAAAAATCTGCACAGCTTAGGCTAGAAAGCCAGGCTCCAGAGCTGAGAGCTGTAACAGACTTGAATCACAGCCTCTGATGGTCAGGCACACGTGAAGACAGAGATCCTCAAGGTTACAGAGCCCTCCAGGCTATGCAGGAGAAATGCAGCAGCAGGTTTGAGTTCAAGGATGTGCTCAGGAATTTTTAGTCTCAACTTCTGCATTGAAGTAGTGACACAGCAGTCACACTCAAATGACTTTTTTCAAACTTGTTTAAGCATTTGCTATTTTATGCACTTTTGCATAAAATACTTTTCACACATTTTTGGTATTTGTATTTTATGATTCAGTAACACGGCAAGAAATTTTAAAACAGTACAAAAACTAAAAATCTTTGACTAGCAGCAGAAAAAAAGGTGCACAAGGCAGTTCAGCCTTCCTAAGAATACAAGATTTCCATCTTCATTCACCATGCTTATAGCTGATCCTCTCTTATTAGTAGACCTTCGACAAGCTTGTAAGGAGGGAGCTCCTGATTATGCTCTCAGTACCCAACAGAAAGAAATGAAGCCCTCTAACTAGCTCAAAAAAAAAAGAAAAAAAAAATTAAAGTTTGAAGGTGAATGCATGATATGGCTATACAACAGAATGGTGAACAGTCAAAACCAAACATATCATCCGTTTATACACAATGTTTTCTGGCACAGGTCTCCTTTTTCTTTCAAATATCCAAACGCAGCCCTTCCATCACACACCAACCAGCCGTAGTGAAGTACAGGCCAACGAAAATATTCACTCACCCACATCCGAGAGCTGAGCTACTATTGCTGTTTCTGTGAGAACGTGCAACGTCTTCCCCCGTCTGCAAGCACTACGCAGGTAATAACAGCGCAAAATTGCTGAGAACGTTCCCTGCAATGGGGTGGTCCCCGCCGCCCCACCACGACACCCCTGACAAGGCGGCGGGGCTGGGCAGACAGGCTAGAGTCCCAGTGCCTTACGACCAGAGAGCACAGGGCCCCAGGGCACTGCTTTTGTAGGGTGTGTAGCTTCCACAGCCCTCCTGGTAAATCTGTCTGATCTGAGCTGTACTTCCAGCACAATACCAATTAATTTATTTTTTTTTTTAATAAATAGAACACCATTTCTTATGCCTCGTGTCTAACACCAGAGGAATGTACATCTTCTCCTGAAATGGAAATGAAAGCAGTACCTGGATCGTGGTCTGGCTTTAAGTGCATTAGATTCCTGAGCAGCTGGAACAGAAAAGAAAAATAGAGTCACTAAACTATCATATTTTAAATAAATGTCTTTAACTGCAGAATCAGTGTTGATTAAAAATGTGAGCATTACAAATGTGGATGTGAGACTGTACTCACATGAGCAATGGGGATTGATTTTCACTTCTCCTTCCCCTTTGTTTTTCTAGTGTATGAATATCCTAAGAATTCAAAAGCCCACGTGTAGTCAGAGCTTCACCTTTTAATTCGGTTAGCGGAACGAAGGAAAAGCAATAGGTCTGATAGCTGTGATCTGTACTCCTGGATGTACTAGTTGTGACAAAGCAACGTATGGAATAGCATAAACTTTCCACACCGAACACCTTGCTCCTAGTCCAGATATCTACTAGTTGTCCTGCTTCCCAAAAGTTTATGTCCTTCCTAAATACTTTAGCTAATTAATATAAACATATATCTTATCACCCGTAAAAAAAAAAAATTTAAAGCATCAAGTTGAGACTCCTTTGACATTAGGAAGGAAAGATATTTGAAGGTAGAAAGCTTTACAGGCTAAGTGTTGATCAAACACATTTCTATCAATGTAACAATGAGTTGCTTTTATTTGGATGAATTCCAAACATCCTGCCACATGCAGGTTTTGTGTTATAGGAAAACAATAGTACTGACTTCTCTTCTCTGGGTAATTCCTCAAGGCTGTTCCTTGATTTACATAGTCTTGTTGTGACTTTTTTGTTACTCTCCTTACTAGCATCAGATAATTTTGAGAAAAACTTATCTGTGTGATTGCTTTCAAATTCAGCCCACTGAGATACCCTCAAGGTATTACAGCAGCATCAATGACGCCAATGCACACACAAAATGAATCCTTGTACCTTTCCCCTTATTCTGCTAATCAAGGTACAATACTTAAAAGAAGTAAGTAGGTTGGGGAAGAAAAAAAAATAATTCTCAGAGTTTCTAGCTTCCCTCAGATCTCTGTCTACTTCCAAGTCAAGACATTTATCACCAGCTACTACAGGGCACTATCTGAGAATACAACAGATCCTCCAAAACACAGAGGAGGAGCTACCTCTGGTAGCAGCTGGCCCATACTGACTTTCAATGGCTTACATTGTACTACTGCACAGACCCTCCATAGGAGGCCTCAGCCTCACAGAGGACAAGCAGCAGCATATGGCCCATGTATAGCAACACACAGTTTCCTCATAAAGGAAACTGCTTCTAGGGTCACACAGTGCTAGTTGGTGCTTTGGACGGAATAAATCCAAATGCAGCTGGCAGTGACACAAACAACCACTTACAAACCAAGTTCTGGTAGATTGTTGTCACCACCAAATTGGCTCATAGTAATTTGTGATTCCTGTGCAACAAACTCCTCCTAGCAACTAAAGGAGGGAGAGGGAATTATTACTAAAATATGCAGTGGTGATAATCCTCCACTCTCTGTGTCAAACTACCAGAGAATACAACTTTAGACACTGCCTCCCTACAGCCATACGATCCAATTTTTCCAATGCTGAAATTGCTGATTATTAAATTACATGTATGATTACTAAATATATGCCACGTAGAAACAGGAAGTAGAAATCCTTTCCAAGCTAAGCCATGTTTAAGAACCTTCACATTTTCCCTCTTTTATGGAGACTGCAATTCTGTTCATACTTCTTTTAGAAAACCTTTCGTCTAAAAATCTGCAGGTAAAACTGACATTCAAACTCTCTGAGGACATCTTGTTGAAGTAAACAGGAAAGCACACAAGGAAGAGAGAATCCTGAAATGACTACTAATAAAAAATGATAGCAATAGAATGCTACTGCCAAGGATTTTCTTTTAAGCTTTTGAAAAAACAGGAAATTCAAGGTGAAAATTACACAATACCCAGACTTAGCTTCACCTTTCAAAGAAGTCGTACAATATAAATTAAAAAAAAAAAAGTAGGTAGTTCATTATTAGGACGTACAAATAATTGTGGCAGGATTTCCATAAAACGTGCAGTTATTTTGGTACGCTCTGTCTGTGCATAGTTTGTGCCTGAGGTGGAGGTTTAAACACATACAGGACATAATCCTTCAAGACCACACAAAGCTATTTATGCAATTTATGATATTTCCATATTTCTATTGCTAGAAGAAAACAAACCTACATGAAACTGATAAGAAAATTAAAGCTATTGAGTAAATTAATTACATTTATTATTTAAAAGTGTACGATTTCTGGAGCAGTAGAGCCTGATGAACTCAACAGCTTGGTCTGCACTAACTGAAGTCATATATGATCATGAACTCTTATGTATTCATTCACAGGAGAGGCTGAAGGTTCCCATTTTGGGTGTTTAACTGCTTCCACCCTCCTCTCCCAATACAACTTCATTTTAACATTCCAAAGGATGCCGATTCAGTAACATTTGGCTGTAGCCTAGTACTTTATATTCAGCTAGTGCCTCCTTGCTTTACAGGCTGAAGATTAGGTGGAAAATTGTACCATAAAAGGTGCAAGTATGCCACATGGCTAAAGAAAAAAAAAAAACCAAAGAATTTCCCACTAGTCTGAATCTCCCCCACCGATTCATCTCTTAATGGTAGCCTAGGCAGAAATGAACAATTTAAAGGCTCACAAATTTGTCCCTTAATCCTTTAGAAGTCTAAGGCCAGCAATGATCTTGCACTTAGAAACCTCAATAAACTGGACAGATATTAGGAGATGGTAAGCATATAGAGTTTTTACTGATTTCAAATTTCTAGTCCTTCTGTTGGCAAAGAAAACTTTCCCATAATGAATCATGGCAGTGTTACCTGAATTTACACAAACAGTCCAAATGAATAACCCAAGAAGGATGTAGAATTTCTCCCACTTCATCTCAACTGAGTTTTCATCCTGAAGGTTAATGATTACAATATCCTTTCAGAACGATGACCTATTCTGAAATAACCACTCAATTACTGTGCTGTATCTAGCCCACTGCATAGGTACACATTTTAACTTCTAACATCGATCGTACCATGCAACCCGCGAAAGTGCTCACTCAGACCCTCAACGTGCAGGACAGAGGGTGAAACCCTAACAGCGACAGGAGTCATGACAATGGAGTGGAACTCTGCCACCATCTCCCTTGGTATACAAACACAGCAATGCTGCTGGAGGTGGACAGCAGCGTTGGGAAGACCTCCCTGACTAGGAGATGAAAGAAGTCAGTGGCAAAGGAGATGTGCAGGTGACAGTAGGGTTTGGTTTTTTTTTTTTTTTTCAGTATACTGAAGATGGAATTGCTGAACTGAAAATAAAACTCCTCGGGACACTCCTGGGCAAAAACAGGGAGGAGGAAAATAGAACTGAAAGTCTTGCAACCATCCTCCTCTCCTCCTGAGAGGGAAGTGTAAGAGTGTGTGTGTGTGTGAAGGAGAAGCAGCAATCATTTGAGAATAGGAGCTGAAGATAGGAAATCTGGCAGCTGCCAAGTGTTTGGGAAGAAGCCAGGAAAAAAAGAGTTGGGAAATGAGGCATGCAGCTGTTGAGCAGCCATGAATAAATCAAGCTATAAGACAAAACTGCTGTGACAGACACGTGGGGTCAGTTTCCTTTATCAAGGATATCTTCATAAGTAAAAACATTTATGCAAAAGAAAAAGAAAGCAAGTCCAGATTTTAGCTGGACTGGGACCAGGGAGGGCTTGCAGACGCTCTTACAACTCTAGGAAAGAGATTAACAAAGAGGAAGGCAGGGGATGAACTAAACGGAATGCACGGGAAGTTTCTGGAGCAAATAAGGAATTTTGACATATGCTATTCCAGAAGTAACATTTTCCAGTATGATAGGGACATGGAGAATATGTTGGAGTTGTAGAGAGAAAAATCAGGAGTGGTTTCAACAAAGAAACGCCCTCCAAATCAAAAGCTTGCATCAGTGCTGTAAGTGCCACAAGGTCTATGTTTCCAAAAGACTACCTACCCTTAAACTCCTTGACAGAAAATATGAAAGCTCAGATTTTATAAAGAAACAGGCCATTTTAGAATATTTACTGAATAGTTATTCCATACTTGAGAAGAGCTTTTATCAAGAGGTATAATATTTGTGCTTTGGCATCTCGTTTGTTATACACAAAACCAAAATTCAGAATCCTTACAAAATGCCACGTTAAAAACATTTCCCACACATGAAGAATGTACATACACTAACAACAAAGGAAAGAAAGCAAGAAAACCTTTTGACAACCAGAAGCACTAATTAAGATTAACTTTGCACTAGTAGTCATTGTGAGGTAAAAGCTGATTTCAGCAGTAAAATAGTATGAGATCAAAAGGATCTTAAAAAAAAAATAAATCATCAAATCACATTCATTTTGGCTTACTGTGATACAAAAATATTTGATTGAAATTCTAATGGAAGTAATGTGTCAATTTTTTTTTTCTTACCTGTTTTCACAGTCAAGTGCTGAAATTCCTTTGGTATCGTTTTGAGAGCAGTGCTTACTTTAAGAGCTTAATAAATAAACAAAACAATGAGAATTACTTTAAGTATGTGCAGGTAAAACGTACAGGTATCAGCCCTGAGAAAGAAGCATCTTAACCAGGATTAGTTAGAACATCTAATAACGCCAAACATACTTGAAAAGAACAATAGCCAACTACCCTCAGAACACCCAAACACTCAAAAAAGTAACAATTTCTAAGAACACAAAAGTCAAGAACAGAAAGGCCTATGCTCAAATTGACAAATAATCTCAAATTTTGAGAACTGAGGGTTTAAGTGCCAAAAACTTCTGTTTCAGAAATGTAGCGCTCTCGCAGAGACAGCAGCCAGCGACACCTGGCAGAGCCTGGACTCATCTCTCCCAGGATACAGACCTGGAAAGCCAGGGCACATGAGAGACCGGCTGCTTCTGGCAACTGAAACCTCACCAGCCTGCCCCAGGGAACGTCATACAGCACCGAAAGAGCCAAGGTTAGAATTTAGGAGATCTCAGTCTTCATGCTTATTCCCCATCCACCAATGCCTACACATCCTTTATTAAGGTGTTATTAACGCACTATAGCATATTTTAATGTAGTGTGATACACTATATTATAAATGACCACTTGGAATGAAATCCCTCATCTTCATCTGCCTTTATCAAATAAAACATGTGGGAAAAGTCTGGTTCTTCGGATCCAGATGTGTTTACATTATCTTCAATATTTTAACTATATTACAACCTGACAGAGTGGAGTTAAATTACTTATAAAATTTTGAAAACATGGGAAAATTTGCTTCGACAGTCCTGAACTACAGGTTCAGGACTTCCGGGGAGGTGTCCACTTTCAGTCAGGAGAGCGATCTGCTCTTTCATTTCTCAGAATAACAATAAATGGTAGAACAAACACATTTGTTCTTCGGCTGACAATGTAGGAATCTTGTCATAAATACAGCAAATCTTCAGCCCTGAAGGACTGCATGCACCAAACCCGCTTCCCATCTGACTTAACATGTCAGCTACAAAAAGCAAAGCACAAAGTCTTCACATAGAGAAGAAAAAAGATTCGCTTAGTAAAAAGTAAATCTTCCCTAGATACTTCAAAGTAATAACCTTCAAGGTTCAAGTCCTGCTCTGGTTCATTATGAATTTTACAACAACACAAACCTTGTCAACAAAACATTAATTTTTTTGAATATGCTGACTTGTCAAAATGTTTTACAAACGCCCCTCAACTCTGACAACCTTTCTTTGAAGCAGGGACACTGGGAATCTGCCAAACTCAGTCACACCTGAGTGTGGAAGGTGACTCAGGAATGCGGACTACCTGGTCTCACAGCTCTGATACAACCTTAACATGTGGACAGCTGGGAGGCCAAGATTTTTTTTTTTTTTAATTAATGTATAATCCACAGTTCTGAGAATCAAACAACAAAATACCCAAAACTGTTTTGTTTCCACAACTGAGGGATGGCAGATGAGAACATGAAAGGTTGGGAAAAGAGAATGAATGACTGTGATGATCCAGTGCCAATTCTGACAGCCCTGGAAGCTACTGAATGGAAAAAGAAAAAGATCACTTCAATTTCACATGGGCTTCCTGCCGATGGATTTCAAGTGAAATAAATGAATCAAGTGCCTTCAATCCAGCTTGTCCAGAACTTTTATTTTGCAAGAAAACATAGGGATTTTTTTAAAAATAGGAATAAAAACTGATGTTGAAATGTTGCTATTTCCTGCAAAAAAAAGGAAATCCAAAATTTGGCACAATGTAGCCTTTACTCTTACAGAATTCCTGATAACAACTACAACTTATTTTAATAAGAAGTGCAACATTAATTGCCTTAGGACCAGACCTATTTTAGAAGATGCATTTCGTATCACTCAAAGCAAACCCATCCATTTATTTGTCCTCAGCTCCGCTCTGTCAGTGAGTTGTCTCTTTAAATCTACAGCAACACATAGCTAGCTTGGAAATTAAACATACCACTGCTTTTGTCAGCAAATATATGGGATTACTAAAAATACAAATAATTTAACCCGTGATAGGAAAAAACAAGTTATTTATTTGAATACCTTGTTTGTCATCTTTCTTTCCATCTTGTAACAAGGCAGAGTTATCAGGTACCTCTTCAGCTGATGTCTTCTTAAAGAAAGAAGATTTATTTATTTGACTGATTGGTATAGCTCACATTTCCACAGTCAAATATTTAAGAATACAGATCAACACAAATAAAGGCGACATTCTCTCTTGCATCACAATTTGCTTTCTCAGATAAAGCAGCATAGAGGACCTACAGAAAGACAATATAACTCTGCTTTTCAAGATACAGCAGTTCCACACCTGAAATTAGTTAGTGAAGCACTTCAATAGCAGATCACAGGGAGCTAAGGACTATATGCAAGGAGAGACCTCTCACAACAGAGCAATGTCATTCTGTGTTTTCTTTTCTCTTTTTGTGCAACACCTGTGTTAGGTTTTTCCTCAAAAACCTTCTCTAGCCCCTTCACAAGAGTTAAGAGTCTCCACTGGAACAGTCTTTCTAGCCAAAACTCCAGCTGTACCCCAGAGCTCAGCAGTTCTGGATTTTAAGTCTTCTGACTGAGGTGGCTGATCCTTGAACTACCCTTTTGTTTCAACGTGCAGTCATTGAGATGGGAAAACAAATTTCATCAGCATGTCTGTTGGAGGCCTATTCAGGCCGCTGATGGAAAAACAGGGAACTTCTCCCCAGTCTTATTCCTTAACTTTCCTTTATTTCAGTAGCAACTTATAGGCATTTGTTGTTCTTGTAACTTCTACTGCATAGCTCACAAGGAGGAACCAGGAACAAATTCTACCTCCATTATCTGTAAGAACAAGGATATACTCTGCAGCCAAAACAACACTGAAGTAAATGCCAGAAATCCCAAGCTTCTCTAAATAAGTGATGTTGGGTTTTTTCCCAGGGAGCATGGAAGAGGTTGGACCTAAAAATGTCCTGAAAACCATTGGACCTAAAAAAAAAATGAATTCAAAACCATGAATTTTGTAGACACTTAAAAAAAAAAAAAAAAAAAAAAAAAAAAAAAAAACC
>WHYT01017384.1:551481-584918 GCA_009806455.1 Tetrax tetrax | reverse complement strand
AGGCCAGGCTGGATGGGGCCCTGGGCAACCTGATCTAGTCAGGGAGGTCCCTGCTTCTTGCAGGGGGGTTGGACTAGATGACCTTTGAAGGTCCCTTCCAACTCTAACCATTCTATGATTCTATGATTCTATGATTCTACTGTACAAAATTTGGGATAGTTTCAGTCTCCAAAGGAGCAAAGTACAAGAAATCAGGACAAGCCAAGACATTTTTCTCCTCACCATCAAAATTCAAGGAGTGTGGAAATGGAGCAGCGTAAATGGAAGAAACATGCAAGAGCTACATGGTGAGGAGTGCCTGACTAGAACAAGGCCTGCATCCAAAGCCTGACATTTGCAACCAATTCAGATTCAGGACAGATTTCACCAGAGCACTGTCCTCGTGCCACAGCGTCCTTCCTGCAGCGTGAGCTCTGCCCCTCATCGCTGGCTGCCAATGCCAGAAGGCCAAATGCAGCACCGTGGGACACAAATAGCTAAGGTGCATTCCTCTGCAGACTCCACCATCACACAAGGCTAGAGTCCCTCGATGACTACTGCACTCTGTTATGCGGGAATATCTTCTGAAAAAACCTGTCAGTCCTTTCCCCACACACTGAAGGAATTGCTGAGAGAGGGGGTTGAGATGGTTTAATGGTACACTTAGAGACTCCTAAAGTCCTCTCAAAGACTCACAGTTCTGCTGCTACGTATGCCACAGTCACTGTGAAGCTGAGCTACTACTCTGCCCGGTGCCTGCTCTGTTTACGCCTTCTTACCTCCGTCCGACTGAAGTCCCGAGCCTGCTGACCGCCTGGCGACGACTCTGAATAAGAATCAAATAGTGTGCAGTCACGCATGGGCTTCAAAGAAGCTGCAGGGGAAAGAAAAAGAAAGAAAGAAAGAAAAAAAGGAAAAAAAACCACATCAGAGACATGCCAAGTCTTTAGTTAATACATACTTCTTAAAAAACCCGTTCCAGTATAATTTTGCCCTTCACTTCTACATATTAGAACTTATCTATAAGCCACAGATGACAAACACCATAAAGAAAATCTCTTTTATTTTGAATAATTCAGTGGCACAAAAGGGATAATGTGTAATTTCTGTTGTAGAAATAATTGTGAAATTTGGGAAGAATGATTGTTAGTAAACATGAACTGCCAAAAAGCAAGCATTTATTTGCATTTTTCCTCCTCATAGTCCAGCATCAAATTAGTTGGCCTTACAGTTTCCATCTTGCTGGTTTAGGAATGTTAAAGGTACTTACCAAGCCTTCAAAGCAATTTTTGACTTTTTGAATACCGAAAAGTACAGTAGAATCTACATTATATACTAAAATTGAAGGCCAGTAAAAAGCAAGGACAGTAGTTGCTGCAGTATATACCATCTTTGGTACTCTTTAACCAAACAGCATTGAGAGCAGGAAAAAAAAAAAAAAAAAAAAAAAAAAAAAAAAAAAAGGGAAAAATATCAACTCTAACTTCTCACAGCAACGTTCACAAGAACCTTTTTTCTATTCCATAAACTCTGGTCTTGATGCTGATACCATTCTTGGATCAGTTCTTCTGAGATAAATCTGTCTTAACAGCTGGAAAACCATTTTTCTTTAAGACCAATGTACTGAAAGGCAGAAAAAACAGTTCTCGGGTCAAACTTCTAACTTCTGGCTGACATCTAGCTTACCTGAATAAATTAAATTATTACAAATCTGTCTTAATTTACAATACAGTGGGTTACATACAGGGCAAATAGCTTTATGGATTCTGAAAATTTGTTTCAATAAAAACTTTCAGAAGAGAAGGTTGTAGGTCAAATTGTCAATGGAGCTGTGCCAGGATAGTATTTGGCCCTGCACTTGTAGTTTATAGAACAAACCATAAAACTAGTAAGATTAATTCATTCTTAAATGCTCTTATGCTCCAAGCCACTTTATTTGAAGCTTTAACACTCCTATCAGACACAAGTATTTAGCTTGAAGCAAATTCTGCCTCATTCTGAAATTAATACAACAGCCTAATGAAAAACATTTCCAGTAATCTTTGAGTTCACAATAAGTTTTAAAAAAAAATCACCTAAGTTTTACAGAAATCAAATTATGAAAACAAAACATTTTTGCTTGAAAATTTCTTTTGACATTTTAGGTAAGTGTATGAGGCGCTTACTTATCAAGGCTTTCATTTCAGAAGTTGATACAATTAGGGCTCGACGCTTTCTTGTGATTCATTGTGTTAGTGTGTTGAGATGTTCCTCTTTTTATTAATGCAAATATTTCAAAAGACAGATTTCTGGATCTTGACTAGGCAGCAGAAGGACTGCACACTTTCAGACCCTCAAGCTCACCAGAACGAGCATATTAGCTGAGTTATTTAGAGTGCCCACAACAAACAATTAGTCCTTTCACCTCTTCCACAAAGACCAGCTTGAAATGCTTGGTTGTATGCAACACATGAAACAATAATCACCTAAGAAAATGGTAAAGACCTCAGCACTGAAAGGGACAAATTAGGGAAAAAGAGGATTCCTAGGGAACAACCACAGCTTACCATGGTCTTTCTCCCATGGACGTAATGATCCCCTACTACTAGAGACAGTTCTTTCCATTGCAGTTTTATCCAAAAAGGCTTAATGTGAAGACACACCAACAAGAACCTGCATGGAGCAGCTTACAATCTAATTTCTGATGAGCACAGGAGTGAGAGTAGTGAACACAGTGGTGGTCCTGGAGGGAAAAGGGTAGTTGTAATTATGGCAAGAGACTAAAAGTGATGAAGACATGGAAGTGCAGGTTTTACAGGAACTTCTCCTCTTGGGTATGAAGACAGTGGATTATAAGGAACATGACTCCACTAGAAATTACTTCACAAATCTGATACAGGGTGAACATTTAATTTTCCTAACTACAGGTTGATTTGCTCTTTTCCTGTCTTTTAGTATATTCAGTGTCATCAAATTTAATGGAGATTTTATAGATATTAAATATTATCCCTTAGCACTGTAATTATCATCTGTGATTAATCCTCCTTGCCCTAGAAAGTCATGCACATTTTTTAAATGGAATAGCATATATTTCAATGTTCATCTATAACTAAAAGAGACATAACTGAAGAGAACAAACGAAAGGGCAGGTATCTAACTGCACACTGTTACTGAGATATGTTGTATTTTGGATTAATTTACACTTGGGCTACACAAACCATTGTAAACCCCCCATCACTACTGCAAATTACTTATAGAAGAATCTGTGGATTACATAAAATGAATTACAAAACACCTTTGATACAACTGGTAACTGCATCTAACAAAATCTATTAGGATAAGAAGTTCTAAAGCACTGCAGTATCATTTTCAACACGTCTTCAAAAGACAGATACTTAAGGGAAAAATCATCAAAGGAGTTAAAAGCCATATTCATCTTGTTAGATTATCTTTGCTACAAGTAATCATCTGCCAGTTTAGCTATACTGGCAGCTGTAGCACACTAGAGCAAAGACACAGACATTGAGAGGCAAGTGATGCTATGTTTTGCATCACTATTTTGTGCTTTTATACATTCCTTCTTCAGCGATCACCTCATAAGCCCAATTAAAAACACAAATGTTAAAAAGTAACTGGAGAGCCATTACACAGCGTAGAACCCCGTCCTACCTGCAGGATGGAAAATGAAACCTGCCTTACACCCACCTTGGGTTCCTGAGATGGCTACAGGAACACGACCTGCCGCGGGGACATTACCTGCTTGAATGTACTCGGGCAGCAGCGTCTCTGGCAGCGTCTCTGGCAGCTGGTAACCATTCTTCCTTGCAACCACGAGGTGGAAAGCGGCACAGAACTCTGGGAGTGTCAGAGCCCCATCGCAATCCACATCGCTCAGCTCCCTGCAGGTATGACAGACACACATTTTCCAAGCCGTTACCTGAGGGAAAAATACTTGTGCAATCACAGGGAGACAGAAATGCAGCTCTGAGAAGGGATATTTTAGTACAAGACAAGCATCTCTGTCATTTACACTCGATCCTAACTTTCTAATACTGACTTGCTGCTTTTTTCTCTTTTAATAAAGTACATTTTTCTTTATACATCATACCATACAATATGATGGCATGTAAATATTATAGCATGAAATACATATCTGGTACTTCCAAGGGTAAAATTAACTTTCCAATGGCTGGAAGCACTTTTGGACAATCCATGCAGGATCTTAAATGAGCTCAAGCAGAAAAAGTTAAAAAGAGAATTCAGCAAATGTTTACTGAGCACCATAGACCACCTTCAAGAAGGGAGTTAAATTAATGCTCTTAACAAGTTTAAATGTTATTGTTAACTGCTCACTAAAGCTATTCTCTCTTTAATTCTAGGACGCTTCTCAAACAATAAAACTGGACTTCAGGAATGCAATAATTCAGCTTCATAAATTAACTCTTTGCAAAAAATGAGTAATATTTTATCATGAGCACACAGACTAAAACAAATAAACATATAACCTCCAACTCTTTGAAAGTAATGAACATTTTTCAGCTGCTGAGGTTATAGTGGCATATATACATCCCATATGTTTAACACAGCAACACAACCTGTTAAATCACATCATTACAAAATTACAGTTATCTACAAGAAAGGAACAATTTTCTTTAAATTATGCACAGAGAACAATTTGTATTAGCAATAATAATAAAATGTGTTTTGTTAACAGATTGAGTTAATCCATTCTTCTTAAATAACCTTAAATTCCACTATTCAGTTCCCCAACACAATGTTTCTTCAGTTATTTTTTTTTGTTTTCACAACTGACAATCTGCTTTGAAAAGATTCCAGACATATTCTTTGACCCTGACAGATGTTTAGCTTCTTACAAGCTTTTCTTCCCATCTCTCCTCATAAAAGCACATATGAAAGTAAAAACTCTATCAGCGTTTTTTATCAACGTTTAAAACTGTCTGTTCTTCCTATCTGAGATGCAAGGATGACACCAAATTAAAAGCATCACCATGTTGTTTATGAAAATATAATAGAATGCTTGTCAAATTTTATCATGTACAGTTCCATCTGCAATCGTTTCTAAATAAGCTCATTAAAAGTAAGTGTGCTGGTTCATTAGAAAAGCACTGATGAATTATGTAGTTGTACTTATTAAAAATTAGGCATTAATTAGGGCTCCTCTGACAAAACACAGCCAGAAACAGAAAACCAACAACACATCTAAAACATTCCAGAGGTGCTTTTCCTTTCTGTCATTTCGTGAAAAAATGTCAGTTCCTTGAGCTAATGATGCTGCTTACAATATACTTAAGAACAGCTCTCAGTTATATCGCTGTTCAAACCTTCCCTGTCCTGCTGAGTAGGCAAACATCTTTACGGAAAACAAGTGTGTCAGGAAGATCAATGAGCATCCTGCTGTTTAGGCCTGAAAGTGATTCTGGAGATAAGAGCAATGATTATAATTGAAGACGCTTTTTAAGATTTAACAAGAACTCTTGAATCAAGCGTCTTTTAGGAAAAACAGGATAGACATCCCCAGTGCTATTACAGTACTTACCAGATGTGAGAAAGCTCTGGGATGGGCAGCTTTGACTTTGTGAAGAAATTCTTTGCCACGGAACCTGTTGGGAAGCCATGCTTTATCAACCACTGGAAATCAATTCGGCTACTTAACTTTGGCCAGGGCTGCTGCGCCGGGAGCAGCTGGTTACTTCACATCCAAGAGATGCTCAGATTAACTGGATGCTAATGTAGTTGTTGGACCATTTGTCTCTTGGTGGATAAGCGAGAGAGAAAGCCAGACAGAGCTGTTGACCTCATTTCCCCATTCCCTCCATATGGGAAAAATAAAGGCAAACACGCGTCAGTACTAGTGATTCTAACCAGCATAATTAGTATGTCGCCAGTGATGAAATAACAGACACAAACAGCTCTGCTGCACCCAGAAGCCATGTGTGTGGCAGTACACTGCTGTAGTGTCTGCACTGCTCTCCCAAGATGCTGCTTCAACCATGACTTTTCCCTGCAGTGGCTCCAATGTTATGAGGGGTCAAAAAAAAAAACAAACCCAAAACCCAGGAGATTCAGACAGCACATAGCTACTGTCCTGCTGCAGGCATACAGGCATCCTCAATCACTCTGCCACAGCAGCCCTTCTCATTCTCCTAGCTAATAAATCCATTATTTCACCATCCCATATGCACGGACTGTAGGGGCAGCACAGGATCCCTGTACTTTGGAAGCCCTTCCTGCACATAGGGTTACAAAATGCCAGGCAATGTAATGTAAAGGACTCCTAAGGTCTATACTACTGCTCCCCTTGCGCATTCAGGTCAGATCACCCACTGCAGGTCATAAGAAAAGCTGTAACTGGGGCAGGTCCAAGACTCACCTAGCACACCATATCCTCTCCCAAAATGGATGCCAAGAGAGGACTATGTGACCGCGAGAAAGTCACGTGATAATAATGTAACTCCAGAATATCATCCAGCCTCTGATCACCTGCGATTCAGGAACTTTCTCAACCAGGGGTACCACTTAAATACTGAATAATTTCTGACAGATTTTTTTTCAATCATAGATTTCTCAAATAACTTCCCAAACCTGGACAAATCTGTAGCATCTGTATTACCTGGCAGTAAGGATTTCTACAGCTTAATTATTTTAGGATGTTGTGGAAGCTCAAATTTATCATACATAAATAGTAATTCTGGATGTGCAAAGACTTCGGAGAATCTTGCTCAACATAAAGAAAAATGCACAGCTACCTGTGTGGCTATATATGCATATATACACACATACACAGTTACAGACATACGTAAGTCTGTGAGGAATTAAAATGTTTTTGAACAACCATTTTCCCTTTCAAGCAAATCATATGAAGGAGACCTAACTGAGGCAAAGAATTAGTGAAGCGCTAATTTTTATCAGTAGCAGCTGATTCATTTAAACTTGTGGCTGAATCTGAGCCTCCTAAACTCCAGTAATACGATAGGGCTCAGTAAAACCACCCCAATTTAAAACCTGTAACATTTTCCTTGCCAGACCAACTGTCTGTACCTGCAGTGATCATTCCATTCAGGATGGCAATGCAATCTTAAAACACTGCTAACAACACTTTCACCATATGCATGGTCTCCAGCTTTTGCTTTTAATTACCTAAAGGTCAAAATCTCAGTCCCTCAGAGCGATAAACATGCAGGCTTGACCACACAGGACAGTTAACTGTATGCTTCATTTTCATCACATGGATGTTGCCACATTTCTGCTAGGAAAGCAAGCACAAGCCTAAGGGTTTTTTCAGCTCTATATACACTGCAGGTGTGGTCCACAAATACAGTCCCTCAGAGTGGGAGCTCATTTTAATTTTTACTGAATTGCAACACTTTTCCCTCAGATGCAATTATTTTTCTAAAATCAGGATATTCAGGAAAAAACATCATGCCCACAGTATCGATGTGCTCTTGAGCTGTCTGCCTTTAAAAAGAAAATGAAATCAACTCTTTCTCACAAACTTACTCCAGAGAGAAAAAAAAATAAATTCATTTATCTACTTAACACTTCACACCTCTCAGCCTGGTCCCTCTACTCGACACGCACAGCATTTGGCAAAGTTACCTGAAATAAAGGAGTTCAGATCAGGCTGCAGGGACCTGAACTGGTTGACGTAGTAGTCTCGCTGCTCCTCCGTTATCCTCCAAGGGTCATCTGAGTAGTGGGCACTGCTGTCTGGCTGCTCCCGCTCCACTGAAAGAGACTGAAGTGGGGGGACACTGGCACCAGCTGCAGCCAGTGGTCCAGAAGGGCACTGGGAACCTCTAGAAACCAGATGCACTCTCTTCTATTAGCAGATAGTATTTTTAAAAGATGAGAAGCAGAAATGGCCACCCTGATTACCATGCCACAGCTTACCTGTTAAAGCTGAGGCTGATATTAGGTATCTTCACCCAGGCAACTAAAGGAAGTTTACACGACTGAAGTCAAAAGAAAGAGGAAATCTTACTACCGCTGACTGCAAAAAGGAAAGTCCAAGTCATACCTTACTACCTCTGGATTCATTTTGGGCTTCATTTTGGCTGCCATGCATTACAACCCTGAACTGCACACTATACACCTGAAATGTATGGAACCAGTGAAGGACTTAAAGCTGTATTTATGCAGCACAGTGCATGAAAATTGAGCTCTGGTAAGAAGCTATGTATTTAGTTTAGGAGTGATGCTATAACTAGAGAGCTAAACCGCTTCCAGACCCTCCATTCCGAGGTAGCCTAGCATGAATTACGCCGAGCCAGGGAGATATGCAAACCCCTAGAGACCTCCTCGACCTCCTGTCACTTCTCACAGATTAGGTAAAAATTATTCTTCAGGAAAAAGAATATTCTGGAGGAGGACGATGACTTTTTATTCATTTATGTCTTTGCTTTCTGATTGACTTGTTTAAGGGAAGTCTCTATGTTTGATAGGTTGGGCGGTGGTGTTTAGAAGGGGGCTGCTGGTATGTTTACAGTCTTTGTTAAAATGGAATGACTTAGTATTTCAGATGCTTTAGGCCTGAATGTTAATACTTCTAAAGAGAGAGAACAAGAATGAACAATAACCAGGCTCCAAACAGCTCTGCAACCCTTTCTCTGACATACCTGTCCATTTCCTAAGAATCAAACACAAACCACCAGTTCTGAAATACATCAAAAGATGTCCAAAACAGGCAACATCATAAAGTTGTAAATTAATTTTCACTTCAAAGTGCTGCACAAATGCACCCAATTTCATTTCAAGTTAGCACAATTATGCAACATTACCTGTAGATCTTTTCCTGAGGCTCACGTGACATTTTATTATGGGTACAGGGTACTAAGCACTCAGGAAAAGGTACAGAGTCTCTGAGTACCACTTATTTAGGAAAAGCTCTCCCCTAGGAGAGCTTTGTCCTCCCTTAGGGCAAACTACCTGTTTGCATAATAAATGCACAGCAGGCATACTGGAACAAGCTAGATGTGCTTTTGCAATCGGCAGGGAAACACAGGACCCACCCCATAAAAGCAAACAAATATCCAGAAATTTGTTTATTTTGTTTGAGATGGGATTTAACCGTTTTGGGTGAAAAACAGAATACTCAGAATATTAGGCCATAAATTCTGTGCATGTATTACAGATGGCATTCTAAATCAAGTAGGAATCCCTGTGAAATCTCATATTTTAAATGAAAGTGTTTTACTTTTGCTCAGATACCTTCAATTTTTTTTTTTTTTTACCATTGAACTGAAGATTCTCAGTCTAGTTTTCCTATGTTATTTGGTGCTTCTCATTCTACTTAGATTCAGCAATTTAATTAATTATTTATTTTACTTTCTCCTTCCCATCACTTTTGTTTCTTTCTTTTTCATATACTAAAAAAATGTGCTTCAGTCTCTAGTCTAAAAACACCATGGAGAACACTTTTTACTTTTGAAGTGAGAATTCTTCTATCTTTTTTCTTTCTTTAATTACTCTATTGTTCTATTAGTAGCAGTACTAAAGAAAAACAGGCAATTCGTTACCCGATTAAGAGTTGAACAGGCGAGTGCAGGTTTGGTTCCATAATTCCCTGATGATGGTCCATCTTGCTGGTGAGTAGAGTGTCTGACTTCATAAGGAGCTACAGGCATTTAAAATAAAGTATATAAATGAAAAGGTAATAAAAAAGATTCTACTAGGCTAAAGGAAATCATTAAATACTGCAAGGTCAAGAATTAGCTTGTGAACTCTGTATCACAGTGTCAAAGTCCATTTTGTCTTCTGCAACAAAGTTCCAGCGACATACTTGTCTTTCACATTACAACATTCTTCTTCAGACATTACTGAGAGAAACTGTCAGTTATATATTACTAGATAACAGAAATCATTGTTCATTATATTGAATTATATATTTACACAGCCTGTTCATATATTTAACATTTTATATACTTATAGCCATATACAGTAAAAGAATGCATTACAAATAAAAAGAAATAATTCAACTGAGCCACAAAAAAATATGCTTCGACAATGGTAGCAAAAGGTAAATCACTAATTTTCCATATACTCTTCTTCCCCTTTCCCTAATTTCTCTTGAAGATCAACATACATGACTCACCACTTTGCATTCGTTGGAGTAAATAAAAGTACAATTACTTCTTCTGCTAAAATAAGTCACTTACGCTCCACTGCAGCAAACGTAGTAAGCAGTGACGTAACAGCACGTTTAAGAACAATGTTTTAAAAATAGGTGAAGTATGCAAACACAGAGACAACTCACTTGCAAACTCTGACAGAGCTGAGAACTTCTGCTGCCAGCCCATTTAAAGCATACTACTACAAAGTCACTCTGCATTAGACAGACAGAACTTAAAAGACTCTTGATGAAACTGAGATCAATAAATCTTAAAAATTTTGAGCTGAGGAAGACCTTAAAGATTATATCCCTAACCCTGTTACTTTCTTGAGTGATCTTATCCTATGTTGGTATCTATTTTTATTCCTGTGTAAGTAACTTATAATTACAGAAAAAACACAGGAAGGAAGTTGGGAAACATACAGACGCCCTTGGAGAGAAGATTTAGGCACAAGGCCACACTGCTGCGTGTCTGCTACCAAGAAAGAAAAAAAAGAGTACCTAGTCAGGGTTGTTGTGTCAAGTGCTGGCCTTGAGGACACACTGCCCAGTTTCAGGGTCAGGGCCACCCAGGTCAGCACGTGATGCTAGCACCTCCTGGGCCTTCACCAAAGCGGTCGCTTCCAGACTCACCCTTTCAAGTGGTCTGCAGAAAACTGGGAAATTTTAAATTAATTTTAAAGGCCAGGAAGAGCCAGCACGTCACCGAGCCTAGCACTTGGCAGAGCATTGGCCATACGTTACCCGCCTACTGCCACTGAGAACAGGTTCAGCTGAAGTATCCCCAGTGTGATAAAAATAGGAGACATTCCCTTTCTGGAAAATAAGGGAAATACCCTACCCGGAAGATAACCGTAATGTTCTACACCTCTAGGATTTTATCATCTTAAAAATTCAAGCAGCTGAACAACTAATTTTAGAAGTAGTTGGCAGTTGGATTGGAGGCTGCTGCCTCTACTCACTTTGCACAGCCACTAACTCCGTAAGGAATTTCACTGAAGTTATGATTGCAACCAAATTCAGCTGTAGCAGAGCACACGTCCGACCCAAAGACAACGTCACCAGCACTGCTCATTTCAAAAGTCAACCATCGCTGTTTTAATCAGTTACACCAAGGGTGGTGTGCGTAAAAATCCCATTTCTGAACAAAAAGCAGACTACCTCACCAGCAAATGAATGAATGCCTGTGACTCAGTACTGGTATGATTTTTCAGGTGGAGGCCACCTGATAGTGTTGAACACATTCTTATCATGGCTGTAGTAGTTTCAAAATGTTGTAATAGCTCTGTTTTTTCACTAATTTGTATACCAGGAGGGTAGCTAAAGGACTAGCACTCTCCACTCCTCACTCACTGCACACACACTAACTGAAAGCAGGAGGGATGGCAGACATCAGTGCCTGCCGTTGCCACCATCTAGGTCAGCAGACATTGCAATTAGGAGAACATCAGGCACCTCCCTCTTAACAGAAGCTTAAACTGTCTTCTGCCCCACTATCCTCTTACTAAAATCAGAATCTTTTGCCACCTACTCTAATGCCAGAGAGATCAAGGACAGAGCATGTATGTAGTCCCTTATTTTTTACTGCTTTGCTAAGTTCCATCATGGGATGTTTTTTATATTCATGTCTTATTGTTATTTCCATTAAGAAACCAGAGAGATTATTATCTTTTCCTGCAAAGGAAGGTTCACTGCCAACGTGAAAACTAATATAGCAGCTACTGAAATCAGGAGTGAGCTTTTCTTCCCCTCTAATGAAACCAAAAGCATCAGGCACTCTGAAAATACAAACACTTTGTCACTGGGATATACTGCAGATAGTCTTGTCAGAGATTAGGCATTACATTTATCTGTGAGCAGTGACACATAAATCTAACTAATTTACCAGAAAGCAAAGAGGATTGAACAATCAAAATAGAATCAGATGACTGAATCACTTTCCAAAATAGAGGTCTAGTTATATGTTAAAATCATTAAGCTGATTGTCAGATGCATTTGAAAAGAAAAAAAAAAAAAAAATTAATAGTGTGCACACCCCAGTTTTTATCCTACCTCCGTGCTGCTGCTCCAGCCCACTTCTTGATTTACCATATCCATAACTTAAGGGTATTCTCTGGTAGGTAGATGGAGAAGCAGGAGGCGAGCAGATTGGAGACATTGGTGGAGACTTGGGTTCCTATTTCAAAAACACACAAACACAAAATGAAATTCTGTGAAGACAGCAAAACAACCAAGTAATCCTGCACGGCGATCTGAACATGTACAGCACAATGGACAAAGAAAAGGCAAACATTGTAGTTCCCTGAGGCCCTTTATTACCAAGACAAAGCTCCTTAAAAACCAAGAGTTGGTCAAGACGGAAATTAGTATTGAGCCTTCTAAGGGGAAAGCATGGCAATGCCATAGCAAAACTTTACAACAAGCAGCTTAAGGTATTTTACTTCCAAAAGACACCTGAAGAAGAATACGTAGAAATGCTCAATGTGAGCGGGTATCTTCGAATTTGCATAACACATTTAGTTAGGATGAGTGCATTCTTTGTGGGAGAGCATTCTTCATAGAAAACACTTGGAAAAAACTAAAATAAATCTCCCAATTGGTATTTTAAGCACTCTGTGGATTTGTAGATGTTACTGGGTATCTATCCTACAGCGTTCTCTTTACCTTGACTTACAGATTATTTAAGAAGAGGATGCGATCCTCAAACAGTTTACTGTATAAAAAGGAAAATATAACACAACACCAATAACCTGGAGGGAGTCAGGGGTTTAAGGGCAGTGTTCTGCTTCAGTGTCAGTACACACAATTCCACCCAGGTATCTTGTCATTGGCTCATTCCTGTTGGTTGACCACAGGCTGGGAACATCGTTACTCATGCCAACACACCGTGTGATAAATTCGTGTGCACATTACGGGCAGACAAAGCGCCTGCCACCACGCATTTACAACACGACCTGACACAGTACGAGAAGAGAAGGTGTCAGGCCTGGGGAAAATTATGCACATCAAGGGTGTGCTGTGAAGTCGCTTATATCTGACTAAGTGCTCTCAACTCTCTCCTAAATACAGGTAATACAAATCTCCCTTAGACAGCTTCATTAAACTGGCAACTCAGAACAACAGACGCTGGGATGATGTTTCACTGAGGACAAAAGAAAAGCAGATTTCTTATGGAGTTCTCCTGGGGGAGATTAAAAGGGAGGAAAATCTGGTGGCCTTATCCCACCCAGAAATAGTAGCTCACAATTCAACAGCTCTTCTCCAATTGAATATTTCTGTAGTGACTAAGGATCATACTGGCCATGAGAAATGGCTCACTTTCCTGTCTGTTTCACAGACAGACTTCTATTTGCTGCTCCTCCCCTAGTTCTCTCCAAGAAACAGCGCTGAACTAAGTAGGAGGACAATATGGAAAGAATTTATAGAAAGTATAACATGGTTGGCAGCTTTATACAAGCTCATGTAGAGAAATTCCCTTCAGGGATGCAACTGAGATGCACCAAAATCAGAGTACAGCCCTGATGGGGATTATTTGCATGTCAGGAGTTATCTCCTGTCTAGTACTGCAAAAGTAAACCCACGCGAGTGTAATCATTTACAGGACTGGACCCAAAAGCAGGATGTGTAACAACATATTGGTCTGAAGGAGACAAGCCTGTTACCTGTTTGTCCCCTTCATCTGTTCTTTTGTAGGAATTTTTTTCCAAAGTTGCATGTGGGACCTGAAATTTAACTCCGTGGAGTTCTGCTGGAGTCCCGTAACTGTCATTTTTCAGCGCCATAAACCGTGGCAGAGGCAATTCTTCATTAAAAGAGAGAAAAATTCAGTTGAGACTACAGAACATTAAAAGTACTTTAAGTAGTATCGTCTTGTAAAACCAATGAAGTTTATCTATAAAAGAGTACTATTTATATTTCATAAAATTCATGAGTGTAGAACTCCTTTGATTATTTTATGTCTTAATAGAAATGTGAACATTACACAAAGTTACATTCACTAGCTTAATATATAATCTCTCCATGCAAAGAGAAAGAAATAAGCCTTGTGCACGTTATTAAAGCAAGTGGCAAACTAATTTCCTGCCTTCAAAATGTTGTCTGTAATGAAAAGAATAGTTTCCCACAGAAACTGTGAGACTGATTAATTAATCAGTCAGGATCACAGTATCCTCAATGCTGCCATCATAAAAGGAGCAAATTAAAAATGGTAGGGTTCAGAGATCACACCAAGGCCTGGTGAGGCGACAGTGTTAAAAGGTCCTATGCTGCATCTGCTCCGCAGAGCAGAAGAATGACACTTTGTCACTCTTTAAGATAATTCACCATTATTTTGAAGAAACACCATTTATTTTTGTGCACAGTCACCCTGAAAGATCAATAAATTAAAATTAACAGAATGCTGAAAACTGAGCAAAGCCATACATCACCTCTATAATCACTAACACCTACAGCTACTACCAGGAAGAAAAAGAAATCAATTGGAATTCGGTGCATGTTACTCACCTGACTCTAAAGGCACTCATACATTTCAAGAGAAAATGTAGTTAGCACTGGAAGAGTTTCAGTAAGTAAATCAATACAAGGACCACAAGTACCCTTCTTCAGTCAAATTTGTGGATTATTTGGAGATGTTGGACTAGTAAAACACACAGTAAATCTCACTTAGTACACATTTCTAATTTAATTTGTTGGGTTTTGTTGTTCTGTTTTTTTTTTTTTTTTCCCCAATTAACATCCTTAAAAAGGACAGCAATGCAAGAGAGTATGCGCAACCTGTCTGTAGGGAAAATTGTCAGACAGATCCAGGCTGCCCCATTTCTCCCCTCTTTTAAACTCCCACGCCAGTGAGCCACCAAACTGAACCATGCCAGCTGCATCCAATCCCCTCCACTTGGCCAGGGAGCTCTGTACTGCAGGAGCTCAGCTCACAAAGGTCTGCATGTGCTTCCCAGCCCGGCTTTCCCTCCCCAGGACGGGGCAGACCTGGGAACCCCCTCCCTGTGCCTTGTAACATAGGTGAATTTTACATTTCCTTGCCCTCAGCAGGGATAGCAGAGCAGAAACTGCGCTGGGAGCAGTGACCTGACTGCAGTCTATGGGTAGGTCCTGCCTTTCCTACCTCCTCTCCTCTCTGGTCTCATGGCTGGTTGTGTGGCTGCCTTCAGCAGGACACTCTTGCCCAGCAGACAGCCTCATGGCACGGTTCGAATGCTCACCTGGGATACGACAGCTAAGGGTTCAAACCTGCTCAGGCTCAAGCCCAAGCAAAAAGCCACATCTTTTGAAGACTGAGCCCTGCTGAGGCAGAGCATGCATCACCAAGGCAAGAACATCAAATTCCTTCCATTTAGTTGCTATCAAGGTTTTGCAGCTAAAAGGGACCTGCTTTCTCTCTTCATCGCTTGAGTCTGATAAGCCTCTTTTAAGAACCATTTTTCTCCATCAAAAATGGTACATTTAATATTACTGTCAATTCACTGGGAAGAACAAAGTCGGTTTAAATTACACCTACTACATTTTCATAGCTACTGATAGAAAGCATTGTGATTTAGTCACCATTACCCATTTATTTCAGCAGGATTATTTGCTAAAACAGATGAGTGTTGAAAACTGCCCTCCACAGGGGGACCCCTGACCTGTCCATGCCCCCCACAACGTGCCTCCACGCGAAGCAGCTACCAGCTCCCCCTCTGCACAGCTGTCAAGATTAGAAGCTGGAGGTGAGAGAGAAATGCATCCCTAGCACTGATCAGCTGTCATCCGTGCCACTCCTTCGGCAACATCTTTTCCAGAGGGGGACATCATCACAGCTTTGCCATATATGTAATTCACTGCAATTTTCTACCAGTCACGTAGAGAATGTAACATTACCTTCTACTCCTTCTCCACTCCTTAAAATACAATTGTTTCATAGACATGTTAGAAGAAAAGTTTACCACCACGGAGAGCTGACAAGCATTAAAGAAAGTGAAAAACAAGCACGGAGCGCTGCAAGCAAAATTTGCCACTTACCATTCTTAATGCTCTCAATCCGTACTGGGAACCCTGACTGTGCTGCCGCAATTAACTTCAAAGCAATATAAAATTGAGCAGGACCAAAATAACCCACACGCTTGGCTCCACAAACTTCTGTAATCTAAGAGAGAAGAGACACATTGTTGGTTAAATGCATTTCACTCTTCCAGGGAATGTAAACACCTCTACATAAACCAAGAAAAAAATGTAAAACGCTTGTTGTATTTAAAGTTTTCTATGAAGCCTATTTGTTTCAATCAGGACACTGCTGTCTGATCACATTCTCCTTAGCAGATCAGAGACAGGCAGTTAGCTGTTAAGCTTTTCAGAAGCATTGCCAGGTAGCACTGCTATCCTAAAACCACTTACAGGTTTTCATAGTAAGTCAGATTTTAAGAGCAGGTGAAATAATAACTTGTTAAGTATATGGTCCAGTAAAACATTTCCATCATAGACGCTACAGTATTTACAGAAAATTGTACTTAATATACTTAATATTAGCCCTTACAACAACCGTTCAGACAATTACTGTAACTGGAACATCAACAAGAAATACCCCATCATACCACTTCAGTAGAACACTCTTATTTGTGAAAAATTAACACAGTCTCAGCACCGAAGCTTAATTTCTATATATACTTCACTGTTTGCTTTACTCAAACAAGCAGCTCCACATTCACACACTCAGACAACAGCTAAACAAGCAACAGCTATCAGCAGGTTTTAAGCACAGGCGCCAATTCTCCCATGCCTGGAGCTCCCAGATGTTCACAAACAAACCGCAGCCAGGCATTGAGGTCAGAATGAAATCCCATTCCCTCCAGACGTAAGAGAAAGCCCCAAATTATTAATCTACGTGTATTTTCAGGAAAACAATGTCTCCTGGTCGGTGAAGGGCATCGCCTGCATGCAGGATGACAGCAGAACCGTGCCAGTTCTTCATGGGTAAGTGCCACTCCCCAGAAAACCCCATCCATGGATCACTCCCAAGCTACAACAGCATGACAGAAACTATTCCCCTATCACATGTATAAACAAACAGCACAAATGAATAGTCTAGTTTTTTCTAATTTATTTTTATGCGTATATATATATACACACACAGTGGCAAAATGTCAGGTGAAACAATTACTGAAAAAACAAATGTTTTTGAATGGTAATTCTTGCTAATCAAGAAAATTATCTTCAAGCGAACTCTTTCTCCTCTGAATGAGGCTTCTGCTTTGACTGAATGAGCTCTGGTTTCCTTCTCTTCCTGCGAGTTTCATAGATGCATGGCTTAATTCCTTCATCACAAGATGTATCAAGCAGCTTTCTTTTCTCTTACTGCTTGATGAAAAGGGAGATTGATTCTCTGTACAAGGACAGCTTCAATTAACCAGCAGCATTTGCCATTCCCTTTCCTCTACATATCTTTTTTCTGAAGTCACTCTGGCCTTTCAATTTTTTTTTTCACTCCCTCCCTCTGTTGCTGGTCTTACTTCTTTTGTTTTCCGGTGGGAATGCAGGGCACTTGGCACGTGCCCGAGGTGGATGGTGCCTCTTCTCCTTGGAAGAGTCCGGGGCCCAGGAAGGAGCCGAGCACATCGCACCCACCTCGGTGTACAACACTGTGCAGATCCCAGCATTGCAGAGGTCTCCCCAGTGCCATAGGGAGCAACAGTGTCCACTTTGGGGTCCCACTGCACCAGTGGGTTCTCTGACAGCAGCTTACTGGGGTCTCCTGGCAGGAGCCGACACCAAAGGTGGATGCCCACTGTGCTGCAGCACGCTGCTGGAACCGCCAGTTGCAGCTTTGGCACTGTTTTGGGCAGAGCATTGGAACCTATTCTGAACTTCAAAGACGGTTGCTTCCCCTCGTCCCTGGATGCTCCTAATTCACTCAAATCCTTCTCCTGCACAGCCCTTCCCCACCAGCCACCCTACCTCGGGGGTCGGGTTTGACCGAGGACACAGAGCATGCACCATGGTTGCGGCCCAGCCGGCTCCCCATGGGCGCAACCACCCAGGCACGCTGGACCCCCACAGCTCTGGGGACAACGCTGCTGTGGCAGGCACGCAGGAAGCCATCGGTCAGGGGCTGGCTGCATGTCCCAGGGCACACAAGTTCAGCATCCTGTGGAGAAGGGGCACAACCAAGCCAAAATTCAGTCTGGGTAACGTAGCCCTGGTTTGTTATGGGAGAGAAAGGCCAGCACTGAACAAGGCAGTTCACCCTGCCTGCACCCAGGCTCTCCCTCCCGTGGGGAGGTGCTCACCTCCCGCGTGACCCATGGACAGAGCCCTGGATGGCAGCTGCTGGGGCACAAAAACAGCATGCAAAATCCCTGGGTGTATGAGGGGTGTATCCTAGAGGGATTTTCTCCTCTTGGGCTCCTTTCTTGCCATGGCATCATATGCTTGCTGGCATGAAGCAACGGCATTACCATGATCTGTGTTTTCTCTTGCTGGCTGCTGGAAAGAGGAAACACTGAGCAAATAGGACTTCCACACAGAGATTTGTGATGATATCAGCTTCCTGAAAAGATACTGAGGGGTAATTTTTCTGTATCTTTTTCTATACTTCAAAATATTAACATTGCTGAATGCTGCAAATGCTCAGCTTGCTCCAGATATGGAGACATGAACATTTTATTGGGATCAAGCAGAATACAAATTTTTATCAAGGACACACGATCTCTCAAAAATACAGTGTTGTTTCTCAAGTACACTTACAGCCAACCGACCTGAAACTGCCTCTCTGTAATTCTGCTCTTCAGCGGTAATAACAGAAATATATTTTCTAGGAACAAGCTCCTCTGTTATTTGTGCAATTAAATCCCGCCCTCTTTTTTAATGGCCCAGAGTAAAAGATGCAAGCCAACAGAGCAGATAATTTATTATGCAATTAATCGTAGGTATTCATATAGATTAATTGCAGGTACAGACATTTACTCTTACCGGGTCCCTTGTACAGCTAAAGGAAAGGGTCTCCTGTTCCCTGCAGACAGCATTTCATGCTACCTACATGAGGATCCTGCTTAGGGCTGCTAGCAGGAGCAGAGGTAGGTGGCAGATTAGCCTTTACCCAAAATTAATTCCTCAGAACACACTGCCTGCTCAAATTTCCACAGCAGCTTAAACTGAATACTGCATTATTTTTTTGTTTCCCGGTTTTACCTTTCGCGGGGTCAGTGCACATAGCCTCTTGATAGGTAGATCACATTTCATGATATGCAACACTGAAAGTAAGCTAGTTTGTGTGACTAGTAAGAGTTTCCAAGATCCATCTGATTTAAACACATTGTATATGAACATGATACGGTATTTTTTCAAGCTGAAACTAGACTCTTTCTCTAATAAAACAGAGAGCACTTTGGAATTAAGACATATGAAAATATCCCCTGAAATCCAGGGGAAACATCAGTTTTGCTTTCATTCAACTGATGTTTAAAAACAAATTATTTTCATCCTTTCCTGTTGTCAGTTTGGGTTGCATACCTCTCAGGAAGCTTAGCAAGGGACAAACTGATATCTTCTATTTGTGCACTGCTAAACAGACACGCATATAAATCAAAACTTGCATACCTTGGTACTTCAAGGGATTTTAATACAGAACTATTGACAATCAATTTTCATTGCAATTTTTTTTTAAATTCTTCATCAGAAAACTGTAATATGCCAGTAATAGCAAAAAAATTGAAGCAAAATTTTAATGAAGAACATGTTGGAAATAATTTTTCATGGTGGTAGGTTACAGATGATACCTGCCAAATCTAACTTCAGGATGATAAACACAATTAGTCAAAAATTGATCTAGTCCATGGTTTGCAAGGCAAGATCACAATGCTGAGTGGACTAAAACTGAGTTTAAATTTACTGCAAGGTGTAACTCCTTATATGAAACAATTTAATGGGTCATTTGCCAGTTAAGGAAAAAGGTTCACATCGCACAACGTGTGGAAACAACACTTCTCTGAGAAGGAGAGAAAGCTGTAGTGTTTAATCTCATGTCTGTTCCCAGTCAGTCCTGGAACAGGACTCTCAGTTCAATGGGATTTCAGCAGGTAGCCTTAAAACGTTCTGAACACAAATCACACCACCTTCCCTACCACACAGTCATAAGAAGGGGAGAAAGAAAAAGATCTAGATGCCCGCACACCCTTCTGACAGGTCAGAAGTTTTTCTATGGTTGTAAAAATACATACTTTTTTTTCCTTTAAAAACAAATCTCCAACGCATCAACATCAAAATTTAAAATGTAGCTACGAGCTGCTCGGAAGACTGGCTGTTTTAAATTACCATTCCTCATGCGAACTTCTAATAAAAAAAAAGCTTTACATCTTGAGATGCTGGAACACAAAACAGATTTTTGTATTTATTATCCACTCTCTACTCTGCGCTATCGGCTGACAGCGAGTGTTATTTTTGTAATTGCTCCTTGAAGACATCCCACAAAAAGCAGCTTTTCCCAGCACAATCTGACATCGTTCCAGCTCTCCCCAGTTCTCTCCAAACAAGTTTCCACTGCAGTCTCTAAGTGCACTGACCTCTCAAACACCCTGGGCAGGTCTAATTTAGATAGCAAGATCTAAACTTCAGGAACTGAACATGAACCTAGAGCTGAAGTTTGTTTTACATAAGTAGAAGAGGTAAAATCAGAACCAGCTATTCCATAATCCTATGGACAGGCTGAGATGACCATCCAGCAACCTCAAGGGAAACGTTTTCAGCTGTAAGGTAAAGGTAGAGCTGGGATTTTCACTTTTTCATTTAGCCATTAATGCTGCTACAGCACCCTCTGTATCCAGCCAGCACACAGTTTTTATCTGTTCTGCCCCCATTGCCACCGGCCACGTAGATGCTCACTGCTTGTCATTTGTGGGCAAACTGAGCCCAAAGGCGCCCAAATCTCTGCATGTTGTGAGACTCCATGAGGAACACATAAAAGCCAAACGCATATTCAACTCATTCAGAAACAAAAAGAAAATGAGCATCACTGGCTCCTATGTTAAAGGAAATTGTCTCGCTGCACCTTCCATCTCGGCCCAACCCCAGAAGGCACAATTATTTTATTTGTCCTAGCTCAAGCTATAACAAGGTAGAAAGATTTTCCAGCTCATCAACTGCCTCCGCATTTTAAGGAACATGTCGAAAAGCTCCTGCCGTTAGCCGATGCGCACTTCGTCCAAGGCTCTCCAGAGGACGACTCACCGCGACACCACAGCTCGGACCTTAAACATGGAGCAACCCCAGGCTCCCTTCTGCATCAGCCACCCTCTTATAACTGTTTCAAAGACAAATATTTGCAGTGGCGGCTTATCAACAGCTTATCTCAAAATTATGTCATGCATCTGACCCACTTCACCTTTTTTTTTTTTTTTTTTTTTAATTTGTGTTCACAGAGTCTTTGATCTGCTTGTTACTGATGGGTTTTGCTACATTCTTAAATAGGTATTTCTTTCTGAACAGATCATTGTTCAGGCATCCGTAACACTATCTGGAGCCCAGGGCTACATGTCTATCGCTTCATTATTTAAAGCAAAGTGAGAAACAACACACCTCGAATCGAGGAGGCATACTTCCAGGGAAGGCAAGAGGAAGAGGTGCTGGAGCAGTTACTTACCCAGCTGTACGGAGAGGAAAAGGCTCTGCTACGGACCCGTTCTTTTAGATCTGTTCCTTTATTATCAGTGGTATTTCTGTAACTGTTTATTGTATTCTGTCATCTTGTCTTTTAAAAACAGATGTTTTATCTATGCTAGACTTTTTTGAAACATCATCACCTGAAATGCTTACTAAAAATCTAGCTGTTTTGAGTGAGCTGAGTTCCAACATCTAAAACAGCAGGAACTTAAAACAACTTAGTTTATGGCACACAAGACAGCACATACATGGTATATTTTTAAAGACCAAACTGCAAAACGTTCTCACCATTTAAGCTCTGCACAATCATCACTTCACATTAAAGAACATCATAATCTTAAGTTGCAAGGCAAACTACTGAGAAACTGCCGAAGCTTAGCAACTTCAGTTAACACAGCCATAAAAGCAGCAGAGAGCAACCACATCTGTTAGGCAAAAAGTTGCTGGTAGCACTGCCAGGGTTCCCCCAAACTCCCTCCTCCTGGCACATCCCAGAACCATTTTCACATCTGCCTGTGCCGGCGCTCCACGTGCCATCACGCCGTTGCACATCTAGGGGGGAAGCACTTCACTTCAGGAACAGGGAAACACTTTTCCAGCAGCTCTAAGTAGAACATTTCAGACCAACACCAGAACCAAGGCTTATGATTCAGTGCACGCTCGTGTGCAGCCAGGGATAGAATTGCACGAAACCAACACTAAAACTATTTTCAAATATCTTGAAGTGTCACACTGAAGCCCGATAGCAGAAGTATTTTATATATTAGAAAAAGCAGATTCCTGAGCAGAGGTTAAAAAGGAAAAACCCAAACCCAAACACAACTGTTTTCAGTCAGCAAAGAGCCTTGTGAGCTGGCAGGGCAGTCGTGCTTGGTCAGTGCACGGGTCAGTTGAGTCCTCTCTCTTCTACCTGGCAACAGCCAGCTGCAGATGCCTGCAGGAACTCAAGCACACAAAGCACGCAGTCCTCCTCTTCAAACAGGAAGATTGGTAACCCCAGCATATCCCAAATCACAAAAAAAAAAAATTGATGTGAATTGTGCAGCTACCAGGACATGTGAGTCAGCATTGTTAATCAAAAGATTTCAATTATTAAGGAGTGTTACCTAGAAAAATTCTGCCAGGGAATAAAGGCTGCTGATGGATGCTAACATTTGTAAGTGCTGAAGTATACCTGAAAGAAATCCCATCTCCTGTGCTCAACCTTTTATTTTTAATATACAAACACTAATTAATCTTATCTGCATGTGACATGGAAACAGCGGACACTTTCATCTGATACCCGTCTTATTGGGAGGTTTATGAATCACCATTCCTGAGAAATATCTGGAAGTCTCCATGCCAAGTAAATTATTTTCACGACAGCAGTGCCTACAGAATTAGGTCAGAGGTTGTTCTGTACATTTGCTGATGCATCATTCCGTCTTTCCTTTGAAAGAAAAAAACTTAGCATCATCTTCACTAAACACATGCCTTTAGGGCTGTGCAAAAAGCCTGCAGGGTGAAAGAGATGAACCAAATTCTTTTCAAAACCTTCTTGCCTTTTTCTTCTTACTATCTGGAAAATGAACACTCAGAAAACAACATTCAGCTAGCTAAAATTGTTCTCACTGTGTTTCATATGCACTAGACCATATCAAATTCATATTAAAAAAAAAAAAAAACTATCCAAGTCAATAAATACAGCTTGTGCCAGTAAATTTGTATAGGATTATGTGTGAAATTTTAATAAAGCTTATTACATTTGCAACAGAAAGATTTAAACCCTAAAAACTCCAGATTTAAGAAGTTAACATAAAAATACCAATAAGCAGTACAGATTTCTATAAAAGTATGAGTCCACGTATTCACCAAACTGCTTCACATTCTTTGTAAGTAATCAGTTCCTCAGCATCTGGAGATGGAAATGCACATATTGCAGGTCACTCTGAAATGCTGTACACACAGCCTTGCCAAAATCACTATTAAGACCTGAAATCCCATGGAAACCTGCAGAGTACACAGAAGCGGGTTACGGATATTTTATCTGCTTTTCAAATCTTACTGTTGAAGCAAGGGAGTAAGCACAACGTCCCAAGTAAAATGACAAGTACAGAGCTGTCACACCGCCCCACCCAAACAAGTAGAGAGCAGGAAGCTTCCATGGGGCTCCTCTGAATTTCTTCAAAGGCATGTCTCTGCCAAGAGTACTTCATTCTCTTGGACACAAGACAGCACGAGTTTCACAGAGCCCACCCTACAGATGGTTCAACTACATATTTCATACATTGTAAACACGCTTCTTTAAAGGCACTAGCCATTCCAAGGATTTCTGTTCATTTTCCTGCTCGCCTCTTCTCTTCCAAGAGCTTATCTAGGGATGTAACACAGAGAAGGTCCAGGATGTGAGAGAAGAGAGCCCAGACCCCTCAACTCCCGCCGGCTCAGTGGAGGCATTACCCTGAACCCCCTCACCTACGAGCAACCAACATTGCAAGAGGAGCTTGACAGAGGCAGGATATATCTGTCTACCCTGGAATTTGGCCAGCGCTGGCCCTGAGCCAACCGAAAGGCACATCTGTTCCTAAAACTTTCATTTTCTGGAGGCTGAAATGAAGATAGTATCTAAGCCTATCTAGTAACAGTGAACGGAGAGTTCCTCTTCAGCCCAAGCAGAAACGCCGCGCTTTGCACAGGAGCTGCAACAGCTCCCTTTGGGAACGAAATTAGAGTGACCACAGGAACATTAAGGGGCAACACTATTTTTATCAAGGATAGATTTTAAGGAAAGGTAGTATATTCTTGTGTTTTTATCATTTTAGATCATTTCAGCAACCAAGTTATTAATTATTTCAAGGAATATTTTACACAAGAAGCATTTCCATTAGTGTATTTTCATCTTGAGAGTACATTTTCACTGACTTAAAATATGGCACTCATTTATAAGTTTGATTTCATTATTTAGAGTGATATTATGAACTCAAAAATACTTCTCTATGCTTATTTTTTAAAATCCATTCAAAACACTGTATGTATATACAAAACTGAAATTAAATGTAACTTGAAGCTCAGCCTTAACAATTAAACCTTCATAGGGAAGGTTTCTGCAATCTGTCCAAGTCTCTCTTATGCAGGAAGAATGGTCCCTCCATTGCTGCCATTCAGATACAGATGAAAATACATATTCTGAGGGGCTTTTTGGGTTGTTGTTTTTGTTTTTGTTTTTTCTTTCCTCTGTTGTTTTAGGGTTTGTTTGTTTTTTTTTTTAAAAAAGCACCAAACTGCACACACTGAAATTTGATAATGGAGTACGAAGCCATTCATAACGCAGGACTCCTCAAGCCTGCTTAAAAACATTTGACTCAATCTTCCAGTTTGTTATTCATACAGAGAATCCTTATCCTACCTGCTGTCAAATTTCAGTCTCTTAACAGTGTGTCACGGACAGAGAAATCTATTTTTTTTGGGGGAAAAAAAAAAACCAAAAACAAAACCACAAAAGCATTGGTTTGGTTGGAGTAATCTTGTTCACTGAAGTCAAAATTCAGTCTGAATATTACTCATACAAAACAAATGTGTATTACAGGAAAATCCACTTCATTTTTATACATCATAATGTATTGTTAGACAGAATTTACCTTACTCTTTGAAGAAGCTAACATCAATTCTTTGTTGAAACTTCCTCTTCAATAAATGAGCTAACTTACTAAGCCCAGCAATACAATTCTATTTTGTGATGGTATTTTAACATGAGAACAAAAAGCTTTAGTGTAAGCAATGTATTTTGTGAAAACACCTCCCCATCACCCATAAAGGGTGAATCACCAATATCACCTAAGGCACAAAAAGTAACTTGAAATGGTTGAAAATGCTACAAGCTTTGAGCTTAGCAGCAAGGAAGTAATATCTCCTGTGGACACACCGTAACATTTTCTGAATAGACAACCAAAACATCTTCTCAAATTCAGAGACTCTTTCAGCACCTAAGGAAAAACACTGGAAACAACTGTTAGATAAATTCTGAAGTCAAAGTACAATGAGGAAAACAGGCAGAGAAGCACATAAGCACCTTTGCAAATGTATAAAAATTAACCGCTACCAGAAGTCTCTTTTGATATGGTCACTGTTAAACTCAAGCCAAGGCTACCCAAAATACAGACCTTTACAGTTAAATCTTTATTTTCTCATTCAATTACAACGTTTAAACACTTCTGCCTGAGTACACTGCATTTCTAGGGGTGAATCCCGGAAAACAAAGCAATTTTAACTTGCCATCACCATCAAGAGGTCTACAGGACCGCCTACAGATGGTACCATAGCCCGCTTCTGCTGCCTCTAGAACAGCTGCCTTATTATTTCCACATTTCTTTGCAACTACAACAAGGAAATACTCCAGGAGTTTCATTCTCAGATGCTACGCCAGGATAACCTTACAATCTGTTCCATTTGTAGGCGTTTTCACAGCTGAAAGCATACCAAGAGCAACCGACAGCAAACCTCATGACAAATATTGTTATCATTACATATCCCAGGAAAAACATTTTTCTACTTATTTTGGAAGGCGAACAGCCTTTTCTTCTCAGCGAGTGTACTTCTACTTGCTGATAGGACACAACCCCTCCAGCCATCACCACAGTCCTGATGCGACCAGTCATACATCTCAGCAGAATTAGATGTAAATAAATTCTTCATCTTGGATCATAATCAAAGAAGGCACCTTGCATGGGGATGCTGAGTGGGAAGACTCAGATGCTGAGCCTCGTAAGCCATGGTTTAACTCACAGTACATCTGTGCGATCAAATTGGTTGCAGGTGACAAGAGACAGAATAGATAGGATACTTAAAATTGACTGGAAAAATTACAGAGAAACATCGAATGTTTACATTTTTATATTTCAGTGATAGCTCACATCGTTAAAGTACAAAGCCTGTGAGTAAATTCAGAATCTTTTGGTTTTAAAGTTTCTGCATATTATGACTTTCTGCTGTTTGAAATCTAGCACACAGGAATTTACCCCAACTAACGAGGTAGTCTGGGACACCAAAAAGCCATAGGCAGAGATGGCTGAGACACAGTCACCCTGGCCACTAAGCAAGGCAGTAATCAAAACTCCTCTCAGTCATCAGCAATATTTTACCTCATTTTGGCCAAACTCTTTCAGCCGCAAGCAGCAGTCGCACCGCCGACTGCAAGCGCGCTGAGCCGTCCTTCAGGTTTCCTCCCACAAACTCTTCAAAAATCCTTGCTCAAAGCTCAAGAGACACCCACTTCTCCCTCCTGCTCAGCCAGCACTGAAGCCCTTCCACCGTGTCCCCAGCAGCTCAGGGGACAAGCTGCAGGCCAGTACCCAAAAATGTCTGTCCGGCCACAGACTTTCCCTCTCCACGGGCTCATGCACCCAGGCGAGGGTTTTCAGAGCGGCCTGGAAAGCCCCTTCCTTTGAGACACACAGACAAAGTGTTAGACAAAGAGTTAAAGCAAATGTTGCTTTGCTTTGGTCTAAAATAATATGTGATTAATTGATTCAGCTTTCCCATGACTTTTGGGACAAATCCTTTAAAATGCAGGAGAGGTAACTACGGATTAGTCAAAGAAATGAGAACAGCCTTTAAAAATAAGCAGAGGTGGCGACTCTAAACCGAGCCAAAACTTGAATTTCCTGCAGCCGCGCTGAACCGTGGATAAAGTTGCATGACTGCCATTAGCTCTGGCTGCCCACGGGATCCACAGGCCACCCTGCCGAAAACCTGCTCGGCATTGCCACGGCTGGTTCCCAGAGAAAGCAGATAGTCCGGGAACAGGGCAGGGGGACAGGGCAGGCTCCCAGTGCTTCCAATGTTTCCCACCTGGGAAACATTTCCGGACTCCACCAAAATGCAGGGAGTCAAACCCAGCCGGTGACTGACATTCAACAGAGCTGCTCAAAAAAAAATATAGCAGTAAAGTTATTAGCTACAGGGTTCTGGATCTCATTGCAGAAAGCCTGGCACATGGATCAAAGCAGGATAGCCTTTCTCATATCAGACTTGGTTCGCAGCAAGATTTTTCTGCAAGGGAAAACTCAAGTTAATCTCTCTGGATCTATTTGTTTTCAGTGGGTCTTGGTTCCAGTAAAGAAAAATAAGAATAAAGCTTTTCTTATACATTGATGTCTAACATAATTTATACCATTCATCTTTTATTATAATCTTTTTAAACTTTGGCCTGTGCAATACAAATGTGTGCTTAAACATTCAGTTCAGCAACACCTTTAAGCTTGTTTCCATTTGCCTTTCCTCTCTAATCTTTAATTGCTTAAAACAACTGTAAGATCCAAATATCATAATATGCAAAAATAAATAATACACCACTTAAGAACCAAAGCTCTCATGCAAAATCTTCCATAGCACTACACAAAGAGATTATTATTCAGAATTAACTTTTAGTGACATGGGTTTAAAGATTCAGCAAACTACTCAGCAAAACTACTCGTTTTTTTGTTTTTTTTTTTTTATTCAAAACCACTTTTAAAATCAGATTCTGTACATTAAAAAAGGGGACCAAGAGTAATAGAGTGTGCTTTAAATTATGTATTTTCCAAAGTCCCAGAGGGAGCCATTGATGAAGCTTGTTTTCCAAATCTTGGTAGCAGAGTCAAGATTTGTGCAATTTAAAATTAATCGACAAGTCATTAAGAGCATTGCACTCCATTGAAATGGGCATAATTCACTGACAGAGGGGTAAGTTTGGAGTGAAATTCTGTAAAAGGATTTTCTGACCACCAGATCTGTGGCAATCTGTGCGGAACAGCTGAGGCTGCTTCACTCTGGAAAGACAAAAAAGTCACTACTGGCACAGCCTATTTCTCATCTATTGCAGATACCGCATGATCCATCACACTGCCGCAGCGATTTCTGCTCAACCTCTCTCTCCCATCCTTAGATAAAAATAATGACAGTGTAATTTGCGCTTGCGAGAGACTGTCAGAAAGTGCTTCGGACTTCTAAGACTTCAACCACATACTGAAAGTATCCTTACAACAGCCTTTCATCCACACAGAGCATCTGCTGCACCGTACCAGGGAACTGCACAGGCTTGCAAAGCTGAGGGCAGCAACCCAGTGGCTAAGATCTGCAATGGGTATGCAAATCCCAGTTTAATTTCTAAGTCCTTGGCACAACTTTCAATGCTTTTGGCTCAAAGCAGCAAATTAATAAGAAAGAACTTAATATATTGGGCAGAGAAAAGACTGCTGATTAGTTTGACTCTGAAGAGACAGGTAAAAATGGAGAGTGATCCGTGACTGGTATTGCATGCTGATTTTCAGACTTCCAAAGGCATTAATGGTCACTGCTTCTACTATCTGCAAGTAAGAAGGAAACGTCCAATAAAATCTTAGGAATTTTCTTCTAGTAGTGGAAACTACACATACTCCAATTTTAAGAAAGATTTTCACTCTTTTCTACGCAAAATACTACAACTGTTTCAAAAATAATTCCTCTCTCTGTGCTTCCTCCTCCTACGCATTCACAAGTAACATTTTGCCATTTTTGCACGAAGCAAATGAAAGCTTCTATTCCTGCCTTTCATTTCCATAGGCCAATTTTATAAGGATACAAGTATAGCTATTTGTGACCCAGGTCTCATTTCACACAAGGCACTTGAGCTAGCGTTTATCTTGAAGCCTGCAAGAAATCCTCCTGCAATCAAATGGGACAATTCACAATCCAAGCATCACCCATCTTCAGTTAATATTCGAAAACAGGGCAATAAATCTGCATTTGGAATGCATGAGGAAGACAGCTCTGTGCTTCTCTTCACAACACCTGTTGTGTTGCATATAGTCAGTATCTACAATCTGATCTAATAATGGCCATATTAACCAGTTATTTTGCGTTGGTCCATCATTCAAGGAAAAAGAGCTCCATGGAGATGCACTGGGAAGGAGCGGCCGCGTGCCAGTTTACCCGTGGCTGCTCCAGCTTTCAGCACCGTGGCACGTGCAGGAGGAGCTCCCGACATATTTGAAATGCTAAATTACTCAGAGTTTGTCATTTCTCTGGTCTTAATACAACAACTAATAACATGCTTTTTGAAATACACCTCCATTATTAGGACAAAACATCACAGCAGGCAAGGTATTTAAAGATATCAGCTGCCAGGCTTTTATGACTCTTTCACAGGACTTTCTGGAGTTAATCTAGAAAAACAAAAAGACATCTGTACACATTGCTACATACTAGAATAAAAAGGATTTCTAAAAGCTTTTCACATGCAGCTTTTCTAAATATCTGTTCATTTTTAGCATTACTTCGCTCCGCTATTGAAAATTAAGCCTATGCACCAGGACAGTGAATGAACTATTTAGCAATCATTTTTCCTTTCAATTGCTTTATTTTCTTTCTTGTTCTTTAACACTGCTAAGTTTTATATTTAAACAGAAGTCTTTAGGCTAATGATTGCTTAAAGTAAATGAAAGCTGGATACCAAAAGCCAAGCTTGTGTTGCATGCCAGTTCATGTCTTAAAGGCAGCAGCCTCCTTTTCTCCTTCTAACTTGTACTTTGTGCAATTTCTGCACTAAATGAAACAGGAATCCTGCAGAGCACATAGTTTATCGTGCAGTTAAACCCTACCACACGTTCACAAAAGGGGGGCAAAGTGCAGGAGCTTGAGAAATAGCAAAACCACAGAAGACTTTTCAATAAATTTATATTTTAGTAAGCATGTACTCTTTGTATGACTGAGCTAGAAATTCTTTTCTTCTATAAGAGCTGTACAATTCAGAACATTTCTCTATCCAAGATTCACAGTAAACAGCCCCATGTGAATTCGCTAGGAAAGCTCATGGGCTGAAAACTCCCAAGTTTCTTAGCTGCTTTGTTAGTTTGGAGCCTAACTGAGAACAAGCAAAAGACTTGGTACTTAACAAATACATACTCTTTCCCCTATTTTCCTTGCCTAAACCATTTAAACTCCTGAGAGTGCAGGAACCGCTTAAGCTTTTAATTCCCTCAGTGCTTTTGCACAGTAATCTGTTGGCTTAGCAGACGTACAACAACCACTTTGTTAAGCACAAGAAGCAAGGTAACAGGAAAAGTCCTACTCGTGACGCTCCCTTCACCCCAGTCCTACCTAAAAAATACTGCTGCACCTACCTGACACTGCCCGGCAAGAGCGTTGCCACAGAAAGTGCCAGCAACCTGGGACGCCTTGAGTTTTATTTTACAGCAAGAAGTGAACTTTCAGGTGTTCTTATTATTGACAGCTTACAGAAAGAAAGTTTAAATATGACAGAAAGAAATACTTAAATAAAACATTAAAAACCCATTATTGCTATATTTCTTCACTTGAAATCTTTGAACCATGGCTTAGTTTTATTTTGCTGTTGAAATTAGGTCTTCAGTCAAAAAAAAACAGCCTTTTTTTTTTTCCCCACACGGGTGAATATTTAAAATAAATTTAGATTGCATTTCATCACTGTTTTTGTGGGTAGGCTGAGGGAAAGAAAGAGGGGAAGAAAGCTGAGGTAAAACATTGCTTACACTGCTTTTTCTTTTTTCCTTGCAAGATGCAGGGGCTTGTACAGGGGCAGAGGAGAAATGCCAGTTTTATATCTGTGCTCCTGTATGACACTTGCACCATGTAACCAACAAAGTACCTTAGGCGGTGACCTGCTCCTCACCACAGTCACCAGCTCGCTGCTGACGAGCGTGAATGGGAGTTTTGTCTTTCTTCCTCCCCCAGCTCCTTAGCCATGCCAGCTTTCTAAGAAAATTCCTCTACAATACATGTACAAAGCATTTTCAGCCTCTAGAAACAATAGTTTTGAGCAGAAAAAAAACCCAAACTTGAATGCTATCCCACAAGCACTTTTTCTTCTGAAAACAAAACAGTGTATAGGTATTTCATAACAATTTCTATCTCAAAGACTAAGCTTTTATAGAAAATGCTACATCAATGTTATTTTTTTAAAATACTCTATGCTACTATGTTAGTTCTGAATTAAAACAACTTACCTGCTCTAACTAGTAAAAAGAAAATTAAATACAACATTATACAGTAAAAAAAAAATTCTAAGATCCTAATTCCCTGAAAAGTTTCTGGTCAGTAAAAATTCTTAAAATATTTGGAAAAAAGTCTCATCTCAACACCTATAGCAGGCACAAGAAAGATTAAACTCCTGACAATTTCAAAACCATGGCTGGGATTGACATCAGAAATACTTCTGAATCTCTGCACTGTACGTACCTTACTAGCACCAAGAGAGGCATTTACTACTGACAGATAAAATACAGCTTTGAAGAAACATATGCATGGGGATTCAGGTGATCTTCTTGATGTATGCACAAAACCATGATGATTTTAATTCTGACCAATGAAGACAAACTGTGCTACCTTTTTCTCTCAAACCATGAGAAATATATAAATCTGTTTATTTGTATCTTCCTATGCAAACAATCATAGAAAATGGTGACAGTTGCAAATGTTCCATTAAACAGTAAATGCATGCAAAATACCACAAAAGTAATATGAACAGTTTGGGAATAACAATTTAAAAAATATTTTTTCAGAAAAATAACTCTGATTTCTTGAAGTAGTCATGTCCTTTTAGAAACCTATTGGTTTACCTGTGTATTTCATTCCTCCAGATTCAGAAATATGGAAAACCTTTTATTCACAACGAACAAGCCATGCAAAAATGATTCAATTAACTGCAATTTATAATGGAATATATTTGGATTCTGTACCTTTCTTTTTAATGTCACAATATTTGGGCATCATACCCTAGGCTCTCATTGTTTTTCAAATCCCTCAGAATTACTTTCATAATAATAATTCTCACAACACTGAAAAACTTTGGCTCCATATTACAGAGTCAAAAGGAATTAATTCAAACTGGAAGAATACAAAACCTTTTGTCCTCTAAACAAGAAATTTTAATGAGGCACATAATTGTACTTATTGAACATGAAGAGTACAAATTTATTTTGTGTTGCATAAGAATACCAGATTTACTTTTTTCCAGGTTGCTAAAAAAGCTGGAGGCACCAGTATTAACCTTAAAAATCTTTACACTCCTCACAGGAAATTGATTTTCTACAAAAATTTTGGAAAGGATTTGACTTGGATTCCTGCGCAAGGTATTTACAATCCATTAAGGTACAAACCTACAACACAGCCCACACATGAGAGCACAGCATACAAAAAAACCAACGCATTGGACAAGTTGGCATCAAATGAAACTCAGAGAATAAAAGTCCCAGAGGAGTAGAACGGAAGGTTACAAAACAAACAAGAGTTTAACATTTTTCTCTACATCTCATTAAACATTCTGTAATTACATTGTTTTCATGGTAATTTCTGGTCTTCTATAAGTCTTGACAGACACGTAAGATGGCAATCATCCAACTTATCCTGCCCCCATGAGCTTTGTATTTGGCTCATTTTTCAAGGAATGAGTAAGAAACATTTCCTACTCACAAGATGTTTACTGTGAATTCATTCCCTTAGAGAGGGGCTTGGTATGGGGGGGTTTATGATTTGGTTTTTGTTTATTTTTTCAGAGTGGTGCCAATATTTTCAATGAGGGGCCTTTGAAAACTGGCCTCTGATAGCAGGTCTTCTTTTCTGGTCCACAATCAAGGTTGGTTTCCAGGGCAAAGAGCATACATGACCACAAGAGGAAGCCATTAGTAGTAGGAACTTTTTTTTTTTAAACTAGTATTTAAAGGAAAAAAAAAAAAAAAAA
>WHYT01017384.1:520214-530334 GCA_009806455.1 Tetrax tetrax | reverse complement strand
AAAAAAAAAAAGCCACTCAGATTCCAATAAGCCATTTAAATTTCTGCCAAGAAATGAAATATTTTGTTCCAGCCTGCCTTAACACAAAGGTACCATAGAGTCTCATGGAAGCTGCAGTTTTGATGTTTCACACCCTTGCAGTTCCTCAGCAGATGACTCTTCTGAGGCACCACAGTCTCCTTTCTGTACAAGGTGCCTGGCCACTATCACTGCTCTGCGTAACGGCAGGATTAGTCTAATGAATGGAAAGGAACAAGGGTTTATGTACATGAATGACCTCTTTCCTCAAATTTATGTATTTAAGGTGTCACAGTGCTTTAACACCTAGGCAGTTCAAAATAAAAAGTGTTTTGATTTAGTTCAATAAATTACAGGGGTTTGAACATTTCCAAAGCAATTTCTCTTGCAAACATTTCTCACAGTTAACTTTGCCCTAGAAGGCCAGAAGAAATTCTCCCATAAAAATGTAATTCTATGTTATGTTCTGCTTTGCAGACAAAATAAGACCCTACTAATACAGGAAGAAAATAGAGATTCTGTGACATAAAATGTGTTTTTGCCACAAACTGAAATCTCTTACAGACTTATCACCCATTTCATCAAAACCATTTTTTGCTAAAATGAGCTTCTTTCTTCAGTACTGTGACTTGATTTTTCTAGACTGGTTACCCCCAAAAAACCTTGATGCTCCTCATACCCATCCTATTTTATCACAATTGGCATGTTTCCTGATTTCATTTCCCTAGCACTTACAACTACAGCAGGGACTTCTAAAGGCAATGCAGCAAATACCCCAAACATTATCCTCTAAAATCGTGCAGCTATCTTAATATCACAAATTAAAATTCTTCTTTATTGAGTTATGGATTATTTTTACAAGACTGAAGAGCAGTCTAAAGACCTCTTAGCTGAAGGTGCAGCCTTGTAGCTAACTCTATTCCATATGGTGTGTGTAGAGGACACTTCCTTGACCTTACACCCCATTCACCTCTAGTTTGAATCAATTCATCGCTTGAAGAAGCAGCTTAATTTTTTTCTCTTCCAGATCACTAAACAAAACCCTAAAATTATCATCATTTCACCTAACATGCTCACACCTTATGTGTTGAAATGCGTCACTCAGCCAGTGAGAACCTACTTGTTTGGGTCTAAACCAAGCGTTTGTCCTCAATTCCGCTAAAGAGCGCAGGACTTCAAAGCAGCAACATCAGACAGAGCCAACGACGGCATCGTCTCCAGTGCCCATGCAGAGTATGCCAGCACTTTACAGTACATTTAATATCACAACTTGTATTTGTATTTCTATCTGTACATAGTAAAGGAAAGGCAGCCTCTGCCTATTAAAACATAAAAGATGTTCTTATAAAAGCAGCAATCATTCAAAGAGGAGGAAAGAAAAAAAATAACTCAATTAATAAATCACACCGTGGAGTTGGTTTGGCCTCCCTCCCCATTTTTTTTTATTTTTTAGCATTTGAAACCTCCAAGTACTTCACCTTTTACTGCTCCACTGCTGTTACTGTGGGTAACAAAATAATTCTGACTGTATTTGTTAGCCCATAGCTCTCATCCTGCTTTGCAATTGATTAGACACATTGTTCCATTCTGAAAGACCATCATCTCAGCTTCCATAGGACATCATTGTGTAAATTATGCCAGAAGTAAATAATGCATGAAATGTGAAATGCTACCTATGCCAAAGCTGATCTAATGTTTCTTGGTGTGGAAAGAGAGACTTTAGGAAGAAGAAAGGATTAAACAAAATGTAAACGAATTTGAAAGGCTCATGCCAAAAATCACTTGACATTTGTAATAATAATAATGTAACGCTACAGACATTTGCTATTGAAAGTAAAATTCAGCTTCATGACTCATACCATAGTGAGCAAGCAGATACCACGAGCCATGTTCAGACAGCTTAAATTCAAGCTCAGACAAGAGTTTCCCACTAGCCAACTCTAAATTTTCAGTGCCACCAAGCCAGTGGGAATTATGAGGTCCAAATCCAGCGTTTCAAGTACGCTTAGAAGAGTAGCTCCCCACCACCTCCTGACAAAGATGACTAACTGAGGTGCACATTTGGATTGCAGGACTATGCAGATGCAAAGGTAAGATACTAGAACTATTTGCAGCTTTTTTGGATGAGGGAAGACTGCTCAGGGCAGAAAAAAAACCCAAAGACATCAAGAAGAAGCAGAAGAAAACACTGAAGATGTGCTTTGGTAGTCAGACTACCTAAAGTTTCTTAAGACATGTGCTAATCGTGCTGCTCAGTCACTTATGTTCATTAAGAAGGCCACTGAATGACTCATCCAGGTACAATGTCAATTTAACAGGCGGCATGTAACCTTGGGGTGGCTTTAAGCAGGCCCACTCCCAACTGGAGAGAGCCCACCGTGCACCACAGGCGTTCTCTGCGTGGTGTGACAACCTGGGGGGGGGGGGACACATCTGTTGGATAAAGCTTCTTCAGCACTCCTCTCCAAAAGTATCACCCAGTCTGAAACAACTGGCAGCAGGAAGCCTCTTACCCTTAGTGCTTGCAAGGCAGATTCATGGGAGAAATAAGTTATTTAAAACATCATTTAAGTTCAAAAAGATAAGATGCTAATGTCATTTTCTGTTTGTATTGGAACTATCTAGTTATTTTTATAGATAAACATTGTCTCATCAGCTAGTCATCATTAAATCAAGATTTTTTTCGAAATATTTCTGTTTTTACTAACAAGTAGTATTTTAAAACATATTTAAGCAACCATGTAGCTTAATATACATATTAATTTCTTATTCTGTAAGAAATTTGCTCTATTATCCCCTTTAATAAGAGATACATACCTACTTGTGCAGGTATGTGTGACATATGCAAAGTTAAATTTAGATTAAAACTGGGATTCACTTAAAAATACGCAGACCATCAGTAAATGAAACCCACACATTTCTTATCGATACAAACATTTAGCAGCTTATAAAAGCATGTTTTGTCTTTTAAACACTTTGATGAATAAACTAAGTATAATTTGGAGTTAGTGATTTAGCTGATTATTTCTGGCCACTGTGTCCTACCATACAACAGAACGAATGGATCTCATCCCCGCACTTCCTTCCACCTCATCATCATATCTAAACTGCAGGGGAAAAAAAAAAAATATACTCAAAAAACTTCCCAATAGAGTTCTCAATTTTATGCAGTGGTCACCATCAAATCATGTTCCTGAATACATTGGAAAAAGAAAATATTCCCTCTGTTCAAGAACAGGGGATTACTATTTGTCCACAGTCGGTTTTCTACTCCAGCAACCTTTTCTAGTTAATTATCCACTAACTCAGCTGTTCAACTCTGACTGTCTTCAAAAGTTGAGCTAGCACATATTGCTCATTAATGTTTCATTTTACCATATTGTTGGTATGTTTAGATGTTAATACATCAAAGAATCTTGCTTTACAAATATTACATCAAACATATTTCTCGATTCATAATATTGTAAATTTAAATAGGTTATTTATCCTGATTCCTTGTCACAGAAGTGCTTGTTCCATCTTTCATGAATCTATCTTGGCTAAGTTTTTCAGCTCAGCTAAGTTAATGTTTTCAGAGTTTATACTGACTTCCTTTTGCAGGGGGCATCTGCATCAGATCCCCACACTGATGGAGGTGAATTCTGTGTATTATGCGTCCTTTGCAAAACAGATTGTGGGCAACATCAATCAAGCTGTATATAAACATCACAATACTAACAGCACATCGCTGTAGATACACACGTGAGTAAAAGATATTACACTCAACAGCTTGGTGAACCCACCGCACTTACAGAAGTACCATGACAAAACCACTTATTAAAAAAGAAAAAAAAAAACAACAAAAAACCCCCAACACAACCCCAAAAAGCATTGTCAATCATCACTGCTTCATACTGCAGCGATCTCTCATGAAGAAAGTTAATCATTTTCATCCCAATGGATCCTTTTCCTCATCCTCTTGTAGAATTATTTTAAATCACTGGCACAGCAAAGCACTATTTTATTGGAAAATAAACTAATTAAATCATAACTGGTTGTAATGAAGGTTAATTACTGAAGGCTGCAGGCCTTGACCAGGCTAATTCCGACCATGCTGAGTGTCTGCAACCAGCAGGTCTAGGAGTCTCTGGTTTTAGACTGATTTGAAATGCATTTGGGAAGTAATGGCTTCTACAAATCTTCTAATGTGTACCTCAACATTGACGCACTCAAAGCTACTAATCTTGTAAGCAGTGACTACTAAATGAGAGACTAAATGATAAACAATATTTTAAAGATATACTAGGACCTTCTTTTTTTTTTTTTCATTGAATGTATCATCAAGAGTGCTGCAGGTCAAGTTTTACCCTTTACCTTGGTATAATTTGGAGGGAGGAGGCAGTTAATAAATAATCATAGAATAGTTTGGGTTGGAACGGAGCTGTAAAGGTCATCTAGTCCAACCCCCCTGCAAGGAGGAGGGACATCTCCAACCAGATCAGGTTGCTCAAAGCCCCATCCAATCTGGCCCTGAATGTTTCCAGGAATAGGACATCTACCACCTCTTTAGGCAACGTATGCCAGTCTTCCACTAGCCTCGTTGTAATTTTTTTTTCCTTATGTCCAGTCTGAATCTGCCTCCTTCTAGTTTAAAATCATTACCCCTCATCCTATGACAAGAAGCTCTGCTAAAGAGTTTCTCCCGATCTTTCTCATAAGCCCCCTTTAGGTACTGGAAGGCTGCTATAAGGTCTCCCCGGAGTCTTCTCTTCTCTTCTCCAGGCTGAACAGCCCCAACTGTCTCAGCCTGTCCTCATAGGAGAGGTGCTCCAGCCCTCTGATCATCTTCATGACCTCCTCCAGACCCACTCCAACAGGTACACGTCCTTCATATGTTGGGGGCTCCAGAGCTGGATGCCATGCTCCAGGTGGAGTCTCACTAGAGCAGAACAGAGGGGCAGAATCACCTCTCTTGACCTGCTGGCCACGCTCCTCTTGATGTGGCCCAGGATGCGGTTGGCCTTCTGGGCTGCACACATTGCCGGCTCATGTTGAGCTTCTCGTCCACCAGCACTTCCAAGTCTTTCTCCTCAGGGCTGCTCTCAATCCATTCTCTGCCCAGCCTGTATTTGTGCTTGGGATTGCCCAGACCCTGGTGCAGGACCTTGCACTTGGCCTGGTTGAACTTCATGAGGTTTGCATGAGCCCACCTCTCCAGCCTGTCAAGGTCCCTCTGGATGGCATCCCTTCCCTCCAGCGTGTCAACTGCACCACACAGCTTGGTGTCATCTAATACTACTATGTTTTTTACATCTGGATTTTGCATGTTTCTATTTACATAAACACAAGTTCGCCCGTGACTCTAGAAAGGCAATGACAATTTGGGGGTCTGCAGACAGATGTATTGATACTGAAATGTCAGTTTTCTTCTCCTCTTCTTGCTGTACTGCTTAGATGAATTTGTACCCCCTCCTTTTGCTTCTTCTGACTCAAAAAACATTAGTAGGATGCAATTTCTCCATGTGTACTCTAACTCAACATCACCTTTTGATCGACTTACTATTAGTCAGTCAGGCAAATCACATTTCCAGCAGTAGCAGAATGACAAATTTTATCTTTTATAAAGTAACAATAAGTCCAGACTTTCCTCACTCAAATAGTTCCTATTTAGCTGCCACAGTTCTTTTTCTTTCCTGCCTGTTTGAGGCAGACAGTTAATCCCACTGCAGGTACTAATTTATGCTTACGGAATAAAAAATGTACTGGCCTTTTTCCAAAGAAATAGCAACCTAGCTATTTTTTTTTTTAATCTATTCACACTTCTACTTTCTGAACACAAAAATACAGTTAAACTGTAGAGTTGTAGCTATAGAGACAAGTCACGATAAACACAAATTAACGCACAAAGCCTGCGGAAGAAAAGCAGGATTGCTGGTCTGTGTTCCCTATTCACACAGAGCTGGAAGAAGAGTCCCAGCTAAAAAATGCAGCGTCTGTGTAGCTCCAGCATCACACAACTACTACTTGTCATCCTTGGAGCTCAAAATAACGCAGTGTGTTCATTTGCCAAGGAAAGAATGTGTTTTCTTAAGAAAATTGGATCTCTGCACTGATAGCGCAAGTCTACAAATAAGACAAAAGTTTATTAAACTGGGAATCAAAGATAACATCAGAGAACCAAGGGAGAATTAGTCAAATAAGTCAGAAACTAATAAAACGAGATATGCATTTCAGTGTAAATCTTGAGTCCAATCCTGCTCCCTGATTTCTTAAGACAAAATCTTCAGAGACCACAGTAATACCAACAAACAGTAAGTCCACCACAAGGTACCTCTCCTTTGCTGATCAGTGGGTGGTGACTTTGCAAAGCACAATTTTATCTGAAATCCATGCAGACATCAGCCCATTGGCCCTCGGCACCCGTAACAAATGCAGTTTGGTGTCCTGGACTCAAGGCACATAGACTGTACCCACCAGTAGCCAGCTTCAAAACAGTGTCACAAATTGACTGCCTAAAATGAGACAAAGCAAACCTGCCATCATCGATACCCGTGCCACAGAGGTTAGCGTGGAGTAATGTCATCCCCATACATTCAGGAAGCATAATCAAACCAATTGCTCCAAGGAAAAGACCAGACACTCCAGAGAGAGCTTGTCCTTGCGGGCACGCAAACCTGTTGTTGTCATCTACTGACAGCCATCGACGATGACTCCAGCCCCGAGATGCAGTCCCTTCTCCCGTCCTCCCAATTGCTTGTGTACTTCTGCCTGCATTCTCCCCTTGGAAGAGGTGTTATCAATAACTGCTCCATGTAACAAAAGAATGCTGTGGGATCACCTTTGCTTCAGCACTATTTTTGTGGCCCCAGTAACTTCAAAACAGTTATTTTTTTCCGGATTTTTTTTTTCTTTGCACAAATGCAGTTCTTTTTCCCTTTATTAGGAGCCAAAGCATAGGGAACACCATTTTCAACTTGACCAACATGGGTAAATATAGATCAAGCTGATGCTGTTCAGTTTCTTCTATTTCTGACAATCTCCATAACGGCTTGGCATGTGACTAGTCTGCTCCTTCCTCCTTTGCCGTAAATATTGTAAAAAAAAAAATAAAAAAAAACCACCAACCCTAGCATGGATCTTTCATGCAAGAGATTATAGACATCTTACAGAGTTACTTTAAAAGCCCCTGGTGAAAGATCTGCCACAGGTTTTGTGCAAGTCTAAATAAAATCTTAAAGGTTCTGCCTTTAACCACAGTAGATGGCTAGTCGAAGACTTTTGGTACACGGCGGAGGTACAATTATACAGTCCGCAAAAACCACACTGTCCTGTCCTTGTCGTGCCCTTCTCTGTCCTGTGAAGTGTCTGATGTTTTTAATTTTAGTGCCAACTTCAACCATTTTTCCAGAACTGAAATAACTCTGGCTCAGTTCATTCTTCGATCCCTTCCTTAAGGAAAGTTATATAGGTACAGTGGAGGCTATACCTATATAACTATTGCCCCATGGAATAGCTGGCTTTCCTGAGCCTGGGTGTAAGGAATCTGTGTCCAATCCCTTCATTCTTAGCAAGACCCAGGACTCTCGGGTGTACACCATCTGCTCCTACTGACCTGGCTGCTCTTGGATTTCTTCCATTTATTTCAGCATTTCCTCTTCTGGCACACGCTGTCACATTCCCTACCTGCTCTCCGTTACCCAGCCCGTTTCACCTAAATAACCTCGTAGATCCTGACAACTAACCTTAACGCAAACAAAACCCTTGTCTGTTGGCTGCTTGGGAGCACGCGTCGTTGCATTTCCCCCAGGAATTGCCATATTCAACAGCAGTACTCCAGCCAAGATGCACCCACACGGGTTTTGTCTAGACCGCAAACCCTGCCATTACAGTTAAGGAAGGTGGAAGGAGATTTCCTGTGATGCTTGTGAGCATCCTTCTCATCAACAAAAAAATCTCAACCGAAGACTGTATAAGGAAAGGCTCCTTCTTTCTCCAAGATTTATCCCACTTATTGCACAAATACAAATTCCTGAAGACAACAGCACAGGTTCAAGACTTTGCCGTGGCACTGAATGCCAGTTCTGGAAGCATACTGATCTGTAAAACCACTCCTCAACAAATACTTTGAGAATAAGAATCCATAAATAGCACACTGTTTACAAAATGGTCCATAGCTGCCTCTTGCTATAGCCTCCGCAAGGGCTGAGGAACAGAGTTAAGTACCTCCTTGACTGTGCTGGTTCTGCTTAGTAGAAATCCAGGACCGGTTTCCAATCCAAATCTCCCCATTTCTGACATGGCACAACTCAGTATGACCATTTCTCAGTAGGTCAGTAGAGATGCCTGCATACTAAGCACTAATTGTGACAGATCAGGATTTTAAAAATCATTTTTTTAAAAAAAGAAAATTTTTACTGTCGACAACTATTTCAAAGAAAATACGTTATCTTAACCCAAACAAGCCACCTCTGCCTAACATCGGCATTCCCTGTACTAGCAGAAAACATATACCATGAATCTCTGTGCCTTGTTCCCACAATGGTTAGAATGGAAGGGTTTTTTAAACAGAAATTATCAGATTGCATTTTTGGAGAATGATAAAAGACAAAAATAACAGCAAATATCTCAAATAATGTTGTGGGTTTTCCCCTATCAGAACACCCACATTTCCAATCATATATTTTTTAAACACATTATGTTAATTCAATTTTTTCTTAAGTTCTGGTAAATGTTAGCAAAAACACCTGACAGCAGTGGGTTTTGAGGACAGACGCTCTAGCTGCAGAGCAGAATATCACCGTGATTTGTGCCACATAAACAAGAGGGGGAGAGCAGGAAGAAGGAAGAAAAAAAAGCCCCAGATCCCACAGGTCGTCTTATCTGAATACTCCTGAAGGCAATTACAGGCTTGTTTCCCAGTAACATTCTCCTCACAGCATAAATATACCTGGAAATAATCTAAAATACTGAAAAGCAACAAGAACACTAAAAAATCCCCAACATTTCTAGCCTTAAGTCACACATTACAATCAAAGTGACCCCTCAAATACACTATGATAATAACATGATAATAAAGGCCACTTAAATGATAGGGTAAGGAACTATATAGCAAAAAAAAGGAAGGTTTTTTCTATACTTCTTTGGAAAATGAAGTGACTAATAACCAAGTCACACAAGTTTACGAACAGGGCTTTTACAAGTTTCTTAAATATACCTTACTTGAAATGAAATGCCCTCTTCTTCCTCTTTGTAAAAGACCTACTCTTGGTGCTAGATGTAGGCAAAATTTCTACTTTCAGCTCTCAATTCACCTGCAAGACCAAGGCCACAGTCTGGCTCAAAACAAAGCGGTACTACAATGCTCGGCAACATTTTTGTTTTGCACATCTGGTAAACAGCGCAAGTAAGAGAAGAAAAATATCCTTGACACATCATTATTTCCATTCAGAATAACCTGTGTAATTTGAATTTACACAGGTCATTACGAGACGATCTGACAGTAGAGGAGTTTAGTACTCTCAGGTGGTGGCAGGGATAACTGTACCTCAGCTCGATTTTGACATGACTGTTTTCTGCTTGAGAAATAAAGAGTACCGAAGGAAAAAAAAAAAAAAAAACCTTGTAGCTTGTAAATAAAAATAAGATAGACAGGCAGGATTACCCTATCTCTGTTTTATTTGCTGCCAGAAATATTATGCAACTACAGTGCCTCAGCCAAATTACTAATCCACAGGTGGAAGAGACCCCCAGTCCAGCTCTTCCCTGTCACTGGAAACCAGATGGCGCAAACCTTCTCCCACCCTGACCACGTTCTTCCTCAAAACTACGGGGGGTTTTGCCTCACAGCATCTGCTGGAGATCTCTCCCGGGAGGGGGACGGTGCAAGAGCCTCTTCCTTCCCACTTGAAGGTATTTGCTGTCAAGAGCAGAGATATAACCACCAGCGCCTCATTATACCGATGGGTCTTTTTTCTCTAAAAGACTTAAAAAAAAAAAAGGAATATCAGGGATTAAACGTATCGCGTGTCCTTTACAACTCCGTGACCACAGCTGTCCGTAGGATATTCGGGGGCCCTTTTGGGGGAGTTAACCCCATTGCCAAGCCGACCCGGCAGATCGCAGG
>WHYT01017384.1:500005-520194 GCA_009806455.1 Tetrax tetrax | reverse complement strand
GGAGACCCACCTGCCCACACCACCGCCGGGCGAGTGCAGAGGCGTCAAAGGCCCCTCACCAAGGTGGATGACCCATCTCCCCCCGCCCACGCCGCCGTGGCCGCACAGTGCCCATCCCTGCTGTGCCCCTGCCAGCCCTCCGGGCTCCCCTATGAGGGGCTCAGGCCCTGGCCTCTCATCCCCACTTTGGGGACCACACTCGCAGAGCTCAGCAGCAGACGTTTTTCATCCCAGGTGCCATGGGCCCTCATCAGTAGAGTTTGCACAAGTTCCACCTGCCACCCAAAATGCAGCACAGGTGCAGCAGTAAGGACTGCCATCCAGAAGGGACCTTGACAGGCTGGAGGGGTGGGTCCATGCAAACCTCATGAAATTCAACCAGGCCAAGTGCAAGGTCCTCCATGTGGATCTGGGCAATCCCAAGCACAAATACAGGCTGGGCGGAGAATGGATCGAGACCAGCCCTGAGAAGAAGAACTTGGAAGTGCTGGTGGACGAGAAGCTCAACATGAGCTGGTAAGGTGCCCTTGCAGCCCAGAAGGCCAACCGCATCCTGGGCTGTATCAAGAGGAGCGTGGCCAGCAGGTTGAGGGAGGTGATTCTCCCCCTCTACTCTGCCCTGGTGAGACCCCACCTGGAGTACTGTGTCCAGTTCTGGAGCCCCCAATATAAGAAGGATGTGGACCAGTTGGAGAAGGTCCAGAGGAGGCCACGAAGATGATCAGAGGGCTGGAGCACCTCTCCTATGAGGACAGGCTGAGACAGTTGGGGCTGTTCAGCCTGGAGAAGAGGAGGCTCTGGGGAAACCTGATAGCAGCCTTCCAGTACCTAAATAGGGCCTATAAGAAAGATGGGGAGAAACTCTTCAGCAGGGCCTGTTGTGATAGCACAAGGGGTAATGGTTTTAAAATAGAAGGAGGCAGATTCAGATTAGATATTAGGAAAAAATATTTTACAGTGAGAGTGATGGAACACTGGCACAGGTTGCCCAGAGAGGTGGTGGATGCCCCATCCTTGCAAATATTCAAGGCCAGGCTGGATGAGGCTCTGAGCAACCTGATCTGGTTGGAGATGTCCCTCCTCCTTGCAGGGGGTTGGACTAGATGACCTTAAAAGGTCCCTTCCAACCCAAACTATTCTACAATCCTATGAAATGCAATAACATAATACCCTGAGGTGAGTCCTGATGGACCCACTGCGACAGTTTAACAGAGAAGCACCTCATCATGTTCCCTATAATTTTGGCTTTAACATGAAAGGCAAAGAACCCCTTGTTTATGGAGACAAGATTCCTCTCTAGGACTTCTCTTTCAGCAGTTAACACTGTAAATGTTCCTCTTACAGCTCAAGCACCTGCTTAAAAGGCAGGTTGCCACCCAAGGTGGGAGGGCTGGGTACATCCCCACGAATGGGATGTTTGTGGGTCTCCTGCTGGTTTTGGAGCCTTTCCTCTTTGAGGCATTTCAAGGGATAAGGTAATCAACCTGAAGGTGATCCGTGTGAACACCAGTGACCCATGGAAGAGTGAACAGCTCTCTTCACGTTGGCTCTGGTGCTGAGATACAGCCTGGCCCAGCAGAAAACAGGCTGCCGGCTATTTGCTTGCAGTCCTGTGCTGCTAGCAAAGTGTGGCTAACATTGTTAGCCTAAACACAAACCATTTAGGAAGTCAATGTGGTTTCATTTTTATGTGCTCGTTTACTATTAATTCTGGCAGAATATAAAATGCAAATGTAATAATTTTACATAATGTTTTTACTGGAAAATATTAGCTATGGGTTACTTCAGTTAAAATTGCTATCAGTTTAACTTATGGTTTGTAAAGCCAAAAAAAAAAAAAAAATGTGCTGGCTCATCACCTTTGTCCTTGTGAACCAAGACCTGTTACCTCTTTTTAAAACTGCTTTATCCTCTCCACGCCATGCATCTGTGCTTCCTTCTTACCTGCACCAAACATGCAAACCTTTAACTGCACTGATCCGAAATGAAGATCTGTGCCTGCCGTCTCAGCGTTTGAATGCTGAACAGGTTGGTAGTTGCAGTTATTGGCAGGTGAATAATTGATGATGGTGTTTAAGGATGGAGTGTTACAGAGAAATCTTTGTTCCTTTAGGGACAGTGGATAGTCAAAGTATTCTCTTATTTTTAAATGTGTTGTTTGGAAGGAGGGCAAGACTATTTCAGAAATGGAATCACGTAGTCCAACTTAAAGTGGCAAAGAGCTGTCGTAGCTCGGAAAAATTCTGTGAGTCCTCTTGAGAAGGCTCTGCAGAACAGAGGGTGAATGACCCCTCAACTGCTAGGTTCTTCACCTGGAGAGTCCTAAGATGTCACTGGACCTTCTCTGTGTCTTCAGTCGGGCACAGGATACTGGTCAGAGGACATTGGTACCAGCCATGTGGGGATGGCAGAGGGCTTTACCTAACTAAATTGCCATATTTAACTATGTGACTGCCATGAAAATAGAATAACATCTTCCAACTAGCTTACAGAAGACCAGCTGTCTTAGAGCTGAATTTGAACAAGAGAGATGTTATGCTGGCAAGTAGAGGAAAATACTGTCAGCCGTTCTGCTAACGGTATGTTTTCCTGAGCCTGAAGATGCTCATTGATAAGTGACCAGCTCAGTACTTGTGTCTCATCATGACAAATACTCTTTTCTCCAAGATCCCAGCAGACACCGATTGACCTTTGTTGATGTGTCAGCCTCAGTTCTAACTATTTCTAAGGTGGACCGTGGCAGGAAGATATTGGAAACACCCACTGTCCCAGAACACAATAGTCTATCTTACCAGCCACACCTCTTATCGCAAACAAACACAGCTGCTTTTTTCTTTGTTTTTTTTTTTCCTTTGAACAATTTAATCTTCTTCCTTGACCTGTAAAACTTGCATGCCTCTCTCCATACGTCCCACTCTCATCAGATATGATAGAGTGGCTGTGTTCAAAACCCCAGTCTACCCCAGTAATCTCCCCAAAGTGTTGCCTCCAAGACACCAAAGAAGTTAACCCCCTCAGGCTGAGGGAGGAGGCAGGGAAACCCATCCCTCTCATTTTTGTAAAAGCTGTTAGGTGTCAGCTGGTCACACCTAACAGGGGAATACAGGGGGTGGGCAGATGTTGGCCTGTCATCTCTGAATTGCAGGTGTCCTTTGGCACTCGGCGATGCCAACCACACCGACTTACCCTGCTGAACCCAATGCTTACGGGGAGCTTAAGTCCACCCTGGCTGCCAGAGCCATTTTCTATACGGTCCAGTCCGCCTCAGTTTCCTCTCTGTGCAATGATATCAATGGCCCTTGCATGCTTTAAAGTTCTTGTGAGGGTACATTAGTTCAGTCTGAGAGGCTCTTTGTGATAACAAAAGCTGTACAAATATGATAGGAAGAGGGTTTCAACCTTCCTGTTTACAGGGAAGTTGTGATGTCATTACAGGTTACAAATCTTCTCTATAACTAGGAAATGCTACATATCAGTAAATCTAAACAATTCAAGTATTTATTGTTTGCTGGAAAAAAATATTGCCAGGTGTAAACTGGATCAAAATCTGACTTCTCAAAGTATGGTTTAAATCTGTGTGTGGTCCTCCTTTCCTCCTTCCCTCCCCACCCAAATAATAACACAATGACTTACTCTAATCCCAGCCAGCAGCAGTCCTGCAAACAATTGCGTGATCACGTGTGGGAAGGAGACGGAAATTATAGTAAAAATAAAAAGAATAAATACTACTTCCAAAGACAGGCTAGTAGGAATAGTAGTAATATGTATGACAAGTATATCTTTCTTCAGGATGAAATTGTTGGTATAAATTGTCATGTATAATATGATACATATACATATAATACACAATAACCAGTAAAAAATCCCTCCCAATATTTTAGTATTTAGGGGATCCTGGGAACTATTTTCAAGCCAAGGACCAGTCATTCAAATCTGTACGTTATTTCACTTATTTGAGGTTCAGATCCTGTCAAACTTGCCCCAGCCCAAAAGGCATCAGACCTCGCTGACCGTTGCTTCCCGTTGACAGGGAAAACGCCCTGCGTATCACCAAGTGAAGCTTCAGAAACACAGGCAAATGTTGGAAAACCATAATTTATATTTTCCCAAATCAGTTGAAGTGAATCTTACTCATCGTTCCTAATAACAATTCTTTTTATTTACTCTCTTTGCAAAACAAAAGACTTTGACAACAAGCAGCCGGTGGGACAGGTTTCCCAGCTGCGGCATCAGGCACACCTGGCATACAATTGACAAGCTTGTAGTTTCACATACCAATTCAGTGTGCAAATACTCTTATTATTCTTTGCATTGCTGCTTGCACGAAGACATTTCATTTCTAAGAAAAGCAGGAGAAATGGCTAGTGAACTGTAAAATTTGATTTCCTGTTTTCCAGCTTGTTAATACCTCTAATGCTTGAAAAACCCCTAAGGTATAGTAGCTGTTTCCTATCTATCTCTGACCTATTCATTGTTTTCAAAAATCAGATGGCATCATCAGTGAAAACTGCCTTCTCTGAGCAGATTGTGGAACATGCAGGTCATGTCAGTTTTTTCTATAAGCAACTGAGTACATGATGGAGAATAACAGTTGGTGTCATAAAATATTTGACAAATATCCATGTATTATTTGTGTGGGAAGGGAAGGAGGACCACACACAGATCTAAACCATACTTTTGTAAGTCAAACTTCAATCCAGTTCACATAACTGACATTATTTTTTCTAGCAAACAATAAATACTTGAAATGTTTTGATTTACTGGCATGTAGAGTTTCTTAGTTACAGGAAAGTTTTGTAACTTGTAATGGTATCACAACTAGTTGTGTTTAGAAGAGTCTTTTACAAAGATTTATGTGTGTAGTGTGAGCTTTAGTGGCGTAAGGCTAAGCCCATGCACATATGTTTGTAACAGCCAGGCCAAAACCAGCATGCTGCTTTTTAGGTAACCTTCCAGGAAAGTACAGCCTCATTTCCATTAATTTCCATCAAAGCCCTTGGCAGTTTATTTCTTTTAAAATAATGACTTCACATGAAATAATAATTAAAAAAAAATATTTTAGGTGCACATTTGCTTTTTTTTTTTAACTTTTATTTTAGAAAGATTATCCTCTTTTATGTTCTGTGGATATAAAAGGTCACTCAACAAACTAAGCATTAGAAAATGTCACCTCAACCAAGAAATGCTGCCAGGGGAAGATCCACATGATCCTGGAAGTCTTACACAGGAAAAAAAAAAAAATTAAAAAGAGAAAAAAAGAGTGAGACCTATGATTCTGTTCTCCCACAGACACAAGTTAAAAGATTGCTCTTGCAGTATATCCTAAAAGCTAACTGTATTCTCATGGACAAGGAGGGAAGTGCATGTCAGGCAGAAGGGGCTATTGCAAGAGCCTTGATTATAATTAGAGAAAAATTCTTAGTGTTTGGTGAGGCAGCTAATGTTCCATCACTTGTTTCTTTTAACAAACTGTTACTGGCAACCACACTCTTAAGTGAAAAATAATCACAGAAAGGCACAGAGACATTAATCATTACAATGAAGCCATTAATGCAAAGCAAAATACGTATTTTCCATTTGAAGACATAATAATTAAGTAAAAAATCATTGCGCATTCACTCTCCTGTGTGCCCTTCTTCTAATTTGCTTCTCAAGAATTCGGCTTCAGATTTGGAATAAAATTCTAAGTGTCCAGTTATGAGATAACCCATTGACCAAAAAAGGCTTTCAGTGCTGCTACTGCAACGTCATGCTTTGTATACAGTTTTGACCTAAATAAGTTCCCTTTAAGGCAAAGAGTGCGCCCTTATGCCCTATTCCTAGTTACATTTTAACGCAGCAAATGATCCACCTTGTCCTCCAGTCAGTTCATCAGCTCAATATAAAACACAAACAAATCAGCGGCAACACGCTACAGCTTCTACTGTTCGCACAGATGGTGGAGACGCATCAACGATAAATTCTGTTCACAACTGATTTTCCCAGAGCAAATACAGCCTCAACAATGTCATTGCATCTGCAGTAAGTATCATTGCAGGCGTTTTCTGCAGGATCATGCACTGTGCCATAAAGCTGGGAACCTCCATGTGACAAAGCTTTCTATTCAGCATCAGCCTCAGCAGGGCTGTACTTTCTCTGCATCACTCATTACGCAAAAGCCACTGTGAGTGCAGCCTGCCCTGCCATGTGATAGCAACCTCCAACTCTCAGATCTCACAAGCAAAGACAGAGAAACTGGCTTGTATTCCCCAGCAGCCGGAGCTGCATCTCCCTCATCCCCAGCACCACTCTACCTCTTCATAAACCCCCTCACAAGGTTGAGTTTGTCCAGAGCGCAGAGTGGTGGAGCAAGGGCTGAGGCAGCAGGGACGGGCTGGGCGGCCCAACTCGGAGACGTGCCAGCCTCAGCCTGGTTGCACAGCCACTACACCATCACTTAGGAACCTCCTTTCCCTTCTCCCACCTCTCAAAGCTTGCAACAGATACTTGGGACATCACTTTCAAATAGGAGAAACCTGAGAGACCTGAGCCTTATGAGGAGCGGCTGAGGGAGCTGGGATTGTTCAGTCTGGAAAAGAGGAGTCTCAGGGGAGACCTTATAGCTCTCTATAACTTCCTGAAGGGAGGTTGTGGTGAGCTAGGGGTCGGCCTTTTCTCTCGTGTAGACAGTGATAGAACCAGAGGCAATGGCTTCAAGCTGCGCCAGGGGAGATTCAGGCTGGACATTAGGAAATATTACTTCTCGGAAAGGGTAGTCAGGCACTGGAATGCACTGCCCAGAGAGGTGGTGGAGTCACCGACCATGGGGGTGTTCAAGAAACGTTTGGATGTTGTGTTGAGGGATATGATTTAGCTGAGAAGTATTGGTGATGGTTGGACTGGATGATCTTTTAGGTCTTTTCCAATCTTGATAATTCTGTGATTCTGTGACCTGAGTGGCCTTAGTTTGGATGGAGCATCAGTTCTCAGCAGCACAGGAGAAGCTCTTCTCATTCTCTGGCAAAAGCCCTCCTATAGCAGGGAGAGCCCCTGAAGCCACAAACAGGAGACTGTACAGGAAAAATAACACAGACCACAGCTGGAATCTTAATGACACTGCTAGCCCAAACATCATCACCAGTCTGTTCACGGTCAGCGATCACCAAGCAGGGAAAGGTACCACGGAGGTCATTTATTGCCCCTCACTCATGTAGAAGACAGAGCTGCAGAGCTGAACACAAGAGATCCCACACGGATTAGAGAGCTTGACCTGGGCCACAGTAAAGACAGAGCAGAAGATGGTTTACAGCATGTCCTCGGGAACTGCTGTCCCCTTGGAGCCTCTTGCAACGTAGAGCCAGATGCTCCTCCGAGACCCATCTTCAAGCTTTGTTCCCTGCTTGCAGACTTCCGAGTACTGTCGCCTTGTTTCCCCTCTTAGTGGCCTTCGCTGGTACCACAGCAGCTTCACTCAAGTTCTTCTTCATTTTCAGCAATGTGAGAAAAGAAATTGCTTATATTGTTCACAACTCAATGTGCTTAAAGTCCTTCACAGATTTGCTGTTGAGGTATCTAAAGCCAGGATTTAAAATAGGAAAAGAACCAGGCCTAAAGTAAACGCTAGTCTGTGCATATGTACATTTTATGTTATTGAGCCAACATCATGTCAATTATTATATAAAATCTTATATTTTTAGTTACATGTGTTATTGCCAGTATTGACTGGCAAAGACTAAATATTGTTATAATACTGTTTGCTTTGCCATTTATGTATGTTCTTCATTTTTTTTCCCCCGGTGTAAGAATTTCAGGCAGTCGACTGCTGACATATTATTATTCAGTATAGAGATTAGATATTAAATCTCATCATGGTGGAGAAGGAAGGTGCGTGTAAGGAAGATAAATCACAGTCTTGTGACTGAGGAGAGACTCAGAAAAATTGGTACTGCTCCTACCTTTGCTGCATTTGCCATGCAACCCTGCAGACATTCTTTGCTGGTGGTACAAAGAAAATATTTTCTAATTGTACAGCAGTCTTGTGAGATACAGGCAACCTCTTGTGAGACACAGGCAATTGCTGGGCATTCAGATGCTGTGAAGGGATGATGGCAGGCAAATAAACTCAGTGTAGGACTATCCATCAGGAGATTATTCCTGACTGACTTTGGAGCAACTTCAGATATGACGACAGTGACTAATAAGAAATAAGTTGGTGAAATGCAGGATTTTATTACATTATTCAGAAGTTATTTCAGTTTTCTGTGCAGAAAACCAGGCTCCACTGTACAGTTCAGTTCAAAGATCCCCTGCAAGAGACAGAGAGGCCAGCTTGCAAATCAAAGTGATGGGGCTGGCAAGGTCAGGTGAAGGCTAATGGCAAAGTTACACTTCTAGTGTCCGAACTACCGTCTGTGAACAGCACTGGACTGGGCTGTGGTGACAAACCAACTCTTTGGTCCTAGCTACAGGATTCCCAGTGTTTCTTAGCAGAGTGTCACGTAGATGTGCTTCAGGAGTAGATTGCACATGGGAGAAGCCTCCCATGGAGAAGCACAGGAACACAACGCCTACAAGGAGAGCCCTAGATGGAAGAATGATCAGTGGCACAGTAAAAAGGAGAGGTGAGGTTTTAGAAGCATCTTTCAAATAAAAGCAGCAAAGAGCATCTTCCAAACTCCCCTGCCCTATTTTATCTCCTTCCTTCATTTGATCCCACCCTTCCCTACCTTGGCCATGGGTGACCTGAGACCTTTCCCGTCATTCCTCTCTCATCCTCTTTGCCAATGACTTACTAGCGTGTTCCCTATCTTCCCTTGCTGAACCTTTCCCCACAAAGTACCTTCCCTCCTCTTCCCTCCCTTTGCAAGTGCTCGAGCACTCTCTTGACTCCACTTCTATCAGAGGATACAGCCCCTTCGATTAGAGAATCCTGCTTCCGTGCCCGAGCATGGCCTTTGGAATCTGTGGCCGACGCCACCTTGAATATTCAGCTGTAAATTTCAGCAAATTTGTAGCACTGGAGATCAGCTGGGTGGAAGGAAGGAAGGGAGGAAGAGAGGAAGGAAGGAAAGTACTCTGTCTCAAAGGATGTCTGTGCATAGGGGTGCAGGCAGAGTTTAGGTTCTTTGCCTTTCCCCCAGGTTAGCCTAGACAGGAGGTAGTTGGGAGCAGCAAGCTGCTTGGGTGCACTGGTGCCACCATCCTCCTCTCTACTGTCTCGGCCAGCTCTGAGCACAGCGCTGAAGAGCTCGCGTTTGCCTGCATGGATCCGCCTGGACGGATCCCGTGCCTCCCCTTGTCACGCAGCGCTGCGGAACACAGGGGTAGATGCAGCCTTTCCTGTTTACTCCTCTGGCTGTGGTACAACAACCACTTCAGGCCCTAATGTTACAAAAACAAGTAAAGTTGGGATGCAGGATGTGTAGCTACTCTCTTGCTCTTGGTCAGATAGATGGTTTGCAAGTATTTCCTACGACAATGTGCCAATTCTGCTTATAATATTCTAATAACGAGATAAAAGGTTTTACAGAATATTGCCTTTCTAAATTAAAACTCCTAAGGATGTCTGGTGGTTTTGCTTTAACATAATGTGAGACAATTAAATGGTGTCCCTGTCTTGTAGCCTTGCAGAAGCAGTAAAGGGATCTGCTGAAGCCACAGAAGAACCATTTTGAAGTCAGACAGCTCAAAAGCGAAGCCCTTGCTACTACAATCCCTGGGTTCCTAGCGGATATGTACTCTCTTTTTTTAGCAAGCAGACAAGCATTTTTTAACAGTTGTATTTCTGAACACTGTTGTACTTTCCACATAGTTTAAATAGTATACATTTGGCAAGTCTTGCCTTCTCTGAAACTATGGATAGTTTAAGGGAGGAACATTTCCAGTGTATCCCTTATAATTTAATGAGTGTACTTATTTGCAGTGTAACTGATTTGAAGGAGTAAGATTTGCTCAGAGAGGTCATGGGGCTTTTCTTCTTCTACCCTTGCTACATAAACACAGTCAGGTAATCCCATACCCTGAGGGCCAGATCTCTTTGTACTTGCTGAACTTTAAAATCCATGAAAGAATACTGAATTTATACAGGGCTACACACAATTGCAGAGTTAAGAATGTGCAGGACAATGGCCTAAACATTTAATGCAAGATAGATAGCACTTTAAAGATTTGCAAAAAATGACAGGGCCAGATGAGGCCTGATCTGAAATATTAAAATATAATTTTCTATTTTAGTGAATTGTCATTGAAGATTTAATGTGCCTCCTGAACAGTTATCTAAATGAAAAGTCATCATCTAAGCAGTCAAACAAGTTTCCCAGTTATAAGAAATGCCATGGAAAGAAAAATAAAAATAAAGAAAAGAGAAAGCTATAAAAAATAGCTAAGCAGGATGACTGGGTATGAGTTCTGCAAAATTCTTCAAGATTTAAATATACATGTAGGAATTTATCAGCTTTCAGACAAATATATTTCTTCTAAGTTATCCACATTAAAAACATTTCAGCAAGGGAAGCAAAGATGCTGATATTGCATGCTAGTACTAGAGATGCTTGAAATTTGCAGTACAAAACCAGTCTCTCCAGGACATTTAGTGAACAGATGTTCAGAGGCAGTCTACTGCTTGGAGTACTCACAAATCAAAACCGTATGATAAATGTTACAGCTGCTGATGTTCACAAGAAAGACAGATTCTCATTTGTGGATTTTTTTTTGTCAGCTCTACTAATCCTTGATGTTCCTACAGATTGAGAAAAATCCTAATAACTTATGCTGAGAAAACTCAGAAGAAATATGTAGATGGAAAGTAATTTAGTTATCAGCATTTCTAATTAAAAAAAAAAAAAAAGTAAGAAGCAGGGTTTCAGAAGTGTGGTTTTCCTACATTTCTCTCTTGTCTGGATGCTTAGGTGCCCACAAGGGGTTGAAAGCACACCACAGACTGACCCCAGTGAGAGGTCTATTTTGGTCTGTCCTGCCTTCACAACACTGGCAGAAAGCCTCAGACAAAAAGATTCTTTCCTTCTGAAGACCTGAAGGCATTGGTGTTACCTTTTACTTGGTGCGGTCACTCAAGCCAGTGCTCAGTGATCTCATAACATTATTATTCAAACTTTGTTTTTTCTTCCTTGGTAGGTACATCGGTTTTTTCTTGCTTTCTGTAGTCCAATGATTACTGATGGAAAAGATTCAACCCATTGATCCCTTTTTCCTTTCCTGAAGTTCTGTCCTACAAGCTGGGCAGATGGGTATTGCTCAGATTCAAGAAGCACTTCCTTGCAGCTTCTCCTGATCATCTGTGAAATTTAGCATTGTTTATAACAGGGAGAAAAAGCACTATAGCTGCCCTAGGAGCTATTAGCCAAATCCTATATTATCAGTTAAATTAAAACTGAGAAAAAACTTCATGCTCTGGAGGAAAAAATTAGCATGCAGTTGGCAAGGCAGCTATATTAAACCAGATACCAATCTCAGCAGCACCAGAATTAATTAGGACTAATTGCAATCTACTTCTGCACTGAAGAGAGCAATTTTTTTTATGATTATGTATTTTCTTATCTTTATGTTTGAGCCTTTAAGATTACAATCATATTTTTAAATGTTACTTTGGTTTGATAACTGAAGATGGTATCTGAGGATAGATGCCATTGCATTAGGGCTGTCTAGATAAAACAGCCTACACAAAAATAAATATTGAGATTAAAAAATAAAGTGCCCCAAAATTAGGAAACGTTCCAAGTAACATAGGCTACACAATCTTATTTCTGTCCTGTTATGGGCACAAAGGCTTATAAATGAAAGGTAAAAATTAATTATTTAATATTCTGCTATATTTGCTAAAGTGATGGAATGCAGCAGATTATCTGCCATTTGGCAGATGTGACCTTACTCTGTAAAGATATGCATAGGCACAGAGGTGCACTTTCTTTATGATTACGGGATTATGAAAAAATACTTAGCAATAAGATTGTAAAGTAGAAGAGGTGAACGTATAAATCATGGCAACTTGTCTTTTAAACCGGAACTCTCTCCACAAGGTCAAAGGATGCAGTTGGTGAAATAAAGGGCAAAAGCTTGCAGTGTGCCTGCTCTCGCAAACCTCTAGAGCGCTGTAATAAGTTCAGCAAGCTGCTCATACATAGTCTGGTCTGCCTTCTTCAGGGTATGGTGATTTTTTAACCGTATTTCTAAATACAACTCACTTGTACCTCCACAATACTAAAATATCAGCAAGAAAAAAAAAAATCATATTTTCTTTTGCGATGCTTTCGCACATCTGTGCAAATTTAAATAACTACGTAGCCAGTGACGTAAGAGTAAGGCCCACAGTTGGCTGCGGTGAATTATACTCTGTAATTGAATCAGCGTATGTGCATCTCAGCTCTGAAATTAGATGAAATGCAAAGGCTGTTGTGCTCGTGTATAGCTGTGCTGACTATATTGGCTTCCTCGTGAGTAAAGATACACATCAACATAGTGTGCTCTTGACAGGGCTGCTCTGCAATGAAATACCTCACGGTAGAGAACAGTCACATGTGAAAGAAAGGGGAATATGGAGGGGGAAAGTCTCAGCTGCTCCATTTTTTCGATGCCGCTCAAGACATTAATTGCAGAAAATGAGGCACCTAAAAATATCCGAATATAGATTTCCTCACAGTGCTGATGTTATCCGTTACGCTCGTTTCTCTCCAGTGTAGCCATTTGCCCAGTTCTCTCGGTCTTTGACTTCTGCCGCTTGACAGCAGAAGCTGCAGATCTGACTGTCTCCCCGTATTAGTTGGTAAACAGATGCTTTTCAAAACAACAGCTGCATGTCAACAAAAAAATTTAATTTTCTTTTAGAGTTTTACAACGGGATAAAGCAGATGGAATGCTTTGGAGATAAAGGAGCTCATGAATCATTCACTTGACACTTTCATACTGAAGTATGGCTATCTTCATTAACCAAAATTGCCTCCTGTCAAGGGCAGTGAGAGGGTTTGGGGAGAAAGGCAAAGTTGTTTCCACTTGAGACCCTGGATGATGACAGTTGGTGGCAAGGTGAAAATTAATCTCAATGTCATTTGGCAACATTTGTTTATCATTACCCCTTAGATCATTTCAATATAAAAATCACCTGGGTTCAATACTCTGGAAAGTAATGCAAGTATGTCATTACCTGCAATACTGCAGTCATTACCTGCAATGCTTCAACAGGTATGTAGACTACAAATGCTTATAGCCAGCAGCAAAAGAACAGATTATGTGTGTTTACACAGATGGCTAAAATCACACAGTGCAGCGTATGAGGGATTTTATCCATTTTTTGGTAGGAAGGGGTGCGGGACGCCCTCCCAAGTGTTATGAGGGGCACCTGGGGAGACCCTACCAGTGGCCTGGGATCCCCCCCGCAAGCTGGCTCAGCAGGCCCAGTGCCCTGGGTTGCAAACACCTCCTGAGCAGGGCTTTGTTAGGATTCAGACAGATCCCTGGCCTTCCTGTTCTCCCCAAGGCAGAGCATAAACTGCTGGCATTTATCATCCCCGCTGCTGGCAGTGTTATGAGAGATGCCACGTTGGTTAACTACTGCCGAGCATGAGTGCTGATTTGGCTCTGGCAAGCACCAGATGAAGATGGACGGTGCGGGGTCTTTAAGGGTGGAGAAGGATGCTGGGATCAGAAGTGAGACAAGAGTCTGTTGCTCTCCTCCAAAATACCTGCCTGTTTGGACCCAGAAACACATTTCAGCTCTCAAGGAAGTCCCTGAAGCTCATATAGCACAGAAACGTTACTGCTGGCAGGTGTAAGGGGGCAGGCAAATGTCCTAATTGGGTAGCCAACAATGTCTTTAATAAATTGCACAGACAGAAAAGCTGCGACCGGGCCTACAGCAAAGAATGGTCCTGAATTGCCAGCAGAAGCAGCACAGCCCTTCAGTCAGGGTCTGCCAAGAGGGAGATATATGGAGGAAGCCATAGCAAGGTATTTATGAAGAAATGAAAAAGTTTTGGGGAGCTGGTTGAGAAGTAACAGTGAGCTACCTCCTTCCAACCAGGGAACCTGCAAACGAGTCTGGGGTAAAACAGGGTGAGAATCTACAGACTAGTTCTTCAGAAGCACTCCATGTGTGGACAGTTACTACTACAGAATTACGAATTCCTTGCTAATGTTGTACTATTCACCAGCAAAGCTGAATATGATAAGGCAGAAAAGGGCACTCTTATTCCAGACAGTGTTTCAGAATGATCCTGTGTCAACAGAGCCCCCTGAGGAGAGGATATAAAATCCTCATTAACAAATAGTTTCTGATTTCCAGTCAATTCTGATGAATACATAGAGAGTTTGACCACTAAAAGTGTGAAGTAAAATAGAATGTGTGCCTATACTGCAATCAGTATGTGACTGCAGCTTGCAGGGACAGTCTGGAGTTAATTTCTGGGCTGATGACTTGGAGAAAGATGTTGTAGCAGCTTGGCGTGGCCAGCTATGCCAAACACTTACTTGGACTCTCAAACAGGCTTTGCAGCCTCTGCTGACCTTTGTGACAACACCTTCTATAGTCTCTCTAGCTCAAGCCTCAAGCTAGCTTCAGTATATTCTACATAAGTTACACTTATGTCTTTGCCTTCAGGGCAGAGACGCCATGAGCTCTGCGACCTGACCATGCTTCCACAGCTGCTGAAGGAAAGGTGAATACTGCGACTATCGCACAGCTAAAAATCTCCCACTGAATATTTTCTCCCATTTCCACCCTGGATGTGTGTATTTGTGTACATTCCAAATAACTGCAGCCTTCTAGACAAAGCTACTCTACTGAAAAGAGAGCTCCACTCTCTACTCCAGCTAGATGCAAGAAGCATAGCTGTTCATGCTGGGCAGCTTTTGGCCAGCCTTAATGATAACTCTTCTACTTGCAGACACTTCTTGATGATAGTGCATCACTGCTGTTTTGAGTCTTCTCCAGCTTGGTGCATCGTAAAGAATTTTGCTCACAGTGATTCAGCTGCACTGTTCTTGGCAGCTTTAGCATGGACAGCGCTGCCAGCAGAAACCTCAGGAGCGAGGATAACTGACACACTACCGAGAGCAATGCAAAGCTGTTGGCAAATAACAGCTCTTAGTACCACTGACTGCGCTAAGCAAACTTCCTGCAGCTCCCTCGGTACATGCAAAGTCATTCCCTGGGTTTTCAGACGGTCTGGTTGAAGCAAACAACGCTATGGGAGGCTACTAAGTGATGCCATCTGGCAACGTTCCCACACTAAAAAATACAGTGGAAGATAAATGCTATTTTTTTTTCGGGAGAGTTTTCCTCCTCAGTTTTCTGTGGATTTTATGCTGTGCGTATACAGTGGTGAATGGGGAGTATAGTGCCTCTTTTTTCTCTCAAGCTCAGAACTTCTTTGGTCTGGTGCCTTTTTGTTGGTTAATGTTTTTGCTCCTAGATACATTTCTGTGAAGGTGTTTTGTGGCCTTAGCATGCTGCCAGTTACAATTTAGTAAATCCTAGAGAGGCCCTTATATATTCTTCTACCTCTCATTGAGAACAACTTACAATTTTGAGGAGAAAAACAGTAGCACCTGTTAAATTTTTGAATCACTGAACTTCTAGCCTTGCATTCTTCACACAGGCTGTCTACCTCTACATTTTAAAAGCTGCATTTCAATGCAAAAATCAAATGCTATCTCTTTTTTTTTTTGATACAGTGGAAAAGCCAAACTTTTTCTTAAACAATCTCCTGAGTGACTGATGGCCATACTTCTGGAATGAATCTAAGTGAGTGGCCCATCGCTTCTGAACACTCTTATCAGTGCTTCCAAGGGGTTTATAAAGGACAACAAAAAACTGTGGTACGGTAATTATTGTGATGGCAGACTAGAATTCCAAGGCTTGTGTGCTTTTTCATTTAAGAAACAGTTGCAGTGATTTAAGATGTTGCCAATCCTTGCTCGCCTCCCTGCTCAGCCCCAATTATCTTTTCCAAACCTCTTGCAAGTAATGCTTAAGTGTTCCTAAGCCAATATCATACAAAATCTGGAAGCTCAGCATCAACTGCCTCTCACAGTGATTTGGCTTCAGATACCAGACTACTAGATTTCACATCAAACTGGCTGAAGGACTATTTTGCTTTACTGATTCAAGAGGGGAGGATGTGGAAAATGTGGTTGTGTTCACCTCTGGCAGAAGGACAACAACAAAGAGTTGGTCAATAGCAATTTATATTGTGGCAGCTATTTCTTTACTGAATGTCTACCTAAGACCGATTTTCCAATAGCAAAGGGAATAAATCCAGAGTTAAACTCTACAGCTGATCACTAAGTTAGTTACTGCACCAACGGTTTTTTGACTGCTATGTGATTTTGGTGACTACTAACCGGTGGCAAGCCACTCTAATAAACCTAATCAAATAAATCAATCATTCGTAAGAGTCATAAAAGAAAAACTGTTCCCTTTGGCTCCACAGTCCTCCATTACTTGGGTGGATGCATTTGCTGAAGACAGAGTTCTACGAGACTGATTCAAGCCAGGATGACAAATTCCGTATTCCAGATGACAAAATATTTTCCATCAGAGAAATAATTTTTTTTTTAAAAAAGATAATTATTATCTTTCAGATATAGATCTCCTCCATACTGGTGACTCCAGTTTGTGACTACAATTTGTTAGAATTTGAACTGAATACTCTTTATTTTCAGAGTGTTCGTTTGAGCTTGTCAATAATCTGTACTAAGTGAAAAAGTGTCAAAATCTAGCGTGCTTAATGTTAGGAGAAAATAATAAAGGATAGAATCTAGAAAGTCATTATCAAAACTTCTTCACATGCACTAAAATTGGACAACTTGGAAAAAGGTATGAAAGGTTGCATTTTGTTCTGCAGCTGACGTGCATCTGCACCCTGAATACATGCAGCAAGGAGAAAAGTGTTGGAATACTAAGTATTTGCCAGACTTACGTTAATAATAATTAAAGTGGTTTTGTACCCTCAGTGACCTGCTGAAAGAACTTTGAGCTTGAATGTTTGTCTTTGTTTTTTTTTTCCCGTTATGCTAATAAAAAGTATTACTTCTTCATTTAAGCTTTGTATCTTCATATAAGCTGTGAGGCATTCCCCCAACTTCTTTGTGATACTGAAGGAATACTGATTGGAAAGCCTTGGGTGAAAGGCAAGTATCCAGGCATATAAAATGATCTTCCATGGACTTACTTGCAAAGTAGTAGTTATTTATGCTTAAATGATGTCCCTTGAGGTAATGCACTTGAAAGCAACACTTGCATGCAACACCAAGATTTCTGAGGCCATACCCCTGGATTCTCAGTATTCTAGTAAGCTGAGATGTACTGTGAGTAGTGGAAAAATTTTTTTTTTGCCCTTATGGGTGTAAAGATATGTAATAGAAATCCTAGAATTGGTCTGTATGTAAATGAGTGTGAAAGCACCAGAAGATATAATGGAGCGAAGCAGCAAAGCTACATCACAGTGGAAGAGCCATTCCTCTTCCTGTTATCCCAGCATCAGGACAGACCATAATCACAAAGATATGTGAAATGAAGAAGCAAACAGAACAGGCAGCAACCTGAGGCAAAAAGATTGTCCCGTAACAACTATTGACTCCTAAAGAGTATAAAAACCTTGTCCAAAACCTTGTCCAAACCAAATTTATAGTCACCAATGAACAGGAACCCAAGAGATGTAATGAGGACCTGAAAGCTATTTGGTGTTGCAATCCATATGACACAGATCCTGGCGAAATTGCTCGGGCATGCAAGTATGTGGGCATGAGAGTGTGAATGGCCAGAATCAACTTACTTAGCAGATTGTAAACTAAAATCATGTTCTGCCTGCCTAGGGTCTTATATTGCCTTTTGTTGCACTAACAACTTACAAGGACCGTGCATCTTCCAGTGTGTAATACTATGTTATGCTTTGCTTTCTTCCAGATCAGACCACTTGAGTTAAAAGTTTCAGCACAATTAGAGATAAACATTCTTGTGTGAACAGTAATTTAAAGGTAATATTCAGCAAAGCAAAGCATGGGAGAGTTTGGTTAGAGCGGGCACAGCCACTTTCTGTGACTCAGTGGTCCAAAAGGGACAGAGATGACACTGTCACACTACTGATTCTGGTGATGCTGTTGCTGATGAAAACTATTATAGCCTATATTTAAGATTAAAAGATTGCACCTGATTTAGCTCATAGGAAGAATAAACTTCACATTTTTAAGTTAATTCTTCATTTTATTTCTCTTTGCATTGTCAAAACAAGGAGTAACGTCCTCTGCATGTCCCTGAGTAAGAGAACAATCCTTAACCTTTAATGAAAGGTGCTGAAGGATTGAGAGTCCCTGCATGCAGCTGAAACCCCCCGCCAGAATCAGAGAATCCTTACTGAAAGGCATGTAGGGAAAAACAAGAGCAGAAGACCAAGAGAAAATGAACTAACTGTATCAATTGTTGACAACCTGACAGACAGCATCTGCAGTGGATATCGTTTGTGTTAACATCAAACTCCCAGTACTGGTAGTCCCTGTTGCAGGATCAGTCATAAAGAGGATAACCTTTGCTGACCTGACAGCTACCAAACAGGATGCCTGGGAAAACCACAGTGATTACCTCAGTCTGTTGCCTCATCTTTCTGCTACACTGCTTTCCTCTCTCTGCTTGCTGATCTAAATGCTGGTAGGAAGCATTGCTATCTTTCATTGTGCAATATTGTGGTATGGACTTATTTAATGAGTTTGTCTTTTTCTTGCGCAAATTGGCACAGAAATTCTCTCACAGTTCACCCTTCAGCAAACAAACTGTAACTTGAGACATCACAAGAAAAAGCATATTTTAGGTATGGGAGCTGTGTTTCTTCCACATTCTTTTGCTTGTTCGTTCCACATGTGCTTCTTTTTGGGGAGAAATGGACAATTTTGGTGGAAAGCAATGTGCGTAAACACGCACATGCACATACAAACCAAGATATTTCACATCTTTAAAAAATCTAGGAATATAGCAAATTGCCCACTTCCACAGAACTCCACAGCACTTGCTGGTGTAAAGCTTAGTTAGGTAAGTCTTCACCCAGCTGCAGGCACAGATACATTCCCAGTGCTTCTAGCCTTCATTTTCCCACGAGAAAATTAGTTTGCAGCATGCTGTAACCCCTATGTGTATTTCAGTATTACTCTATGCAACAAACAAAACGTTAGTTGCTATGCAGCATATTCACTAACAATTGTAAGGAAGATCCTCTTTTTCTTTTCTCTTAGCTCAGCAGCAACAACCATGCCAAAAAGGGTTTTCTTTTAACACAATCTTTTTTTTTTTTTCAGGATAGAATTTCTGAAGTGATCAAAGACGACCCTGTTAGCTGAGGTCTGATCCCATTGGAAGTCTGTGCCTTATGCAGAAAGATCACCTGGTAGGCATTATCAAAGTCCTGCTGCATTCTGAACACAAAGAAATGAGAATCCTGAATAGTATTGCACCTTCCTGTATAGCAACAACTCCCAAACCAGTTTGCTGCCCAGTACTTGCAAGATTTCAGTGGCAGCAGCTGATAGCTTGCTTTCCTCTGAGACAGTAGCTACCATGGAACTTCTTCAGGCTTTCTGGAAGCTGCTGTTATCCCAGAAAAAAAGGGGCAAGCTGATGTCTGAAAAAAAAATGGCATCATGGCATATTGCCACATGCTGACCTATCCCACTTGGAATGGGTCTTTACACAGACTTAGTTTTGTATTGTTAGATGAACAAAACACTTAATGCCATTACAGAATCACAGAATCATCAAGATTGGAAAAGACCTAAAAGATCATCCAGTCCAACCATCACCAATACTTCTCAGCTAAATCATATCCCTCAACACAACATCCAAACGTTTCTTGAACACCCCCTTGGTCGGTGACTCCACCACCTCTCTGGGCAGTGCATCCCAGTGCCTGACTACCCTTTCCGAGAAGTAATATTTCCTGATGTCCAGCCTGAATCTCCCCTGGCGCAGCTTGAAACCATTGCCTCTAGTTCTATCACAGTCTACACGAGAGAAAAGGCCGACCCCCAGCTCACCACAACCTCCCTTCAGGAAGTTATAGAGAGCTATAAGGTCTCCCCTGAGCCTCCTCTTCTCCAGACTGAACAATCCCAGCTCCCTCAGCCGCTCCTCGTAAGGCCTGTGCTCCAGACCCCTCACCAGCTTCGTAGCCCTCCTCTGAACACGTTCCAGGGCCTCAATGTCTTTCTTGCAG
>WHYT01017384.1:467588-488721 GCA_009806455.1 Tetrax tetrax | reverse complement strand
GCAGGTCCTGTGGCGGGGTTGAGGCCCTCCGGGTTTCCGCTCCTCGGAGCTCCCGACGGGCTGGTGGCGGGGGTGGGGGCCGTTGCGGTTGTCCTCCCGCCGGCCGCGCCTGAGGGCGCTTTGGGAGCCCGTTTCCTATCCCGCCCCATCCCCGGTGTAGCCCTGGCCCTTGGCGGCGGCCCCTTTCCCCCGCCTCCGCGCCCCGGTTGAGCGGCGGCAGGCGCCGAGCCCCGGGTTGATCTCTCTTCCTTCCCGCAGTGCTGGAGGACACGGTGGAGGAGCGCGTCATCAGCGAGGAGTACAAGATCTGGAAGAAAAACACCCCCTTCTTGTACGACCTGGTGATGACACATGCTCTGGAGTGGCCCAGCCTCACCGTGCAGTGGTTGCCTGATGTGACCAGGTGAGAGATGGGGAGAGAAGCCTGGAAGGGGCAAGGGCGGTGCAGAGCTCAGCTGCTCATTTGCTTAGCTTGCAAAGAGGGAGCTGAGGCTGCATGCAATTGCTTGTTCCACTGCTCTTATCCACTGATAATTATGTCTGCTATGTCACTTGAGGATAAAAAGTATGCAGTATGAGAATAATGTGGGTTAAACTCCTCTTTGTGAGCTTGTAACACTTCATTTTGCTTACAACTTTAAAAGCTCTTTGGGTATGCAGAAGCTTTGAGGAAAAAAGGCAAAAGTTGATACTGTACAGAACTTTAGCTTAGCCTGGGAGATGTTGTGAGGTGTGAGGAGAGAAATCTTTCTCAGTTTATTGATATGTAAGAGACCTAACATTCTTCTATAGTTAATTCTCATCAGAGAAATATATGTACTAAATTAGCTTTTTCTTGAAGACTGTTTTTTCTCATGTGCAGATTGCTATTCTGTAGAAGCTACGGTGTCTGTCTTCAAATTATTTTTTTTTTTTTAAGTCTGGACTTATTTAAGAGGGTGTTCTAAGCCTGGTACTTCATGTCCTGGTTCTGTCCCTGGCTCACTATTGACTATACATATTTTGATGTTCCATACCCCTGAAAACTGTGGGCTTGCTGATTAATTTCTTGAAGAATTTTCAAGATGGGGATAGATTCTGTTTATCTTGCAGCTACTATAGAACTTAAATTGTCACAGTAACCACTCGGGGCTCCACTGAGGTAGTCAACAAGGACTGGGTCCCTAGTCTTGTTGTAAACTGGATACAGCTAGGTTTTAAAATGTTGTGTGTCTATAGTTTATGCAAAAATCAGAGGATGATCTATTGCCTTTTTAAAATTCCACTTTACATATGTGATGTTATACTTGGTGGCTAGATAATAGCTTAATGTTGTATACCAGAATGTTTGGGGAAGATGTTCAGAGATGTGAGCTAACTAGCCATGGCATGGAGAAAATGAAGTGGGGATTTGAGGGTGTGGAGCCCTTATGAGGAACACTTCTGCTTGCCTCGTATTTTGCAGATTGACTTAATATTCAGTTAAAAACCTGGTATTTCCAATTATCCAGTGTCAAAATATGTAAGCCATTTAAGGCAAGGACTGTCTCTTTGTATGGCACCTGACATGATGGGACACCTGTTCCTGATGCAAGTAAGTGTGTGTACGTTGTGTGTGTTTTTGTTTTGTATTTTTCTTTCCCCCTCAAAACATATGATGATGCTTTGGAAGTGGTGTAGTAAAACCTACGGTGGCTTATGATTGCCCAAATAATTCCTGTTTGCTTGGATTCAGACAGCGTAATTAGTTTGTTGCTCTCAAGAGTGCACAATTGCTTGGTTTTGACTGTTCAGATTTTTTTCTTTCAGAGATAAATGACACTGTCCATCCAATCTTTCACTTATTACTAAATGTTACATTTAACTACCAGAAGAGAAATTTTATTCTAGTTAGCTAGAATTTGTGCAGTGTTTAAAAATAAGCTTCTGAAATAAAATAACTAGAAAAAGCTTCTAAGAGTAGTAACTGAAATAGGTTGCCACTTTTCCTCAGTATTTGTGTTTTATAGAAAGCAGTATTGATTTGTTTTGTGAATCAATACTGTGCAACTGGTAGGGGAATTAAAGACAGAAGTAGGTATTAGTGTCACCTTTAACTACTGCACAAATTGTAATTGTCCCTTTCAAGCCATAGTGGCAATGTTTGCTGACTTGTATTGTCACTGTAGCCTTGCTGGTTGTATCTTGGACTTGCTTATGTCAGACTCTTTCGCACAATTAGTGAACGTCCTTTGCAACAAACAAAAGGATCTCTTACGTGAGTCTCTCTTTTCTAGCTCCTTGAAGAAGTTTGGATGTTGAGTGTTATTGATGCTAGATATCAAACGTCTAGAACTGAGTGCATAATTTTATTGTATGCATTTATTATTCTAAACAGGCCAGAAGGAAAGGATTATGCTCTACACTGGCTGGTTTTGGGAACGCACACGTCCGATGAACAGAACCACCTGGTTGTTGCAAGAGTCCAGATTCCCAATGATGATCAGTTTGATGCTTCACAATATGACAGTGACAAAGGAGGTGGGCATGCATGCATCCTTAGATTATGTTTTAGAAGTAGCATTACTGCGTGTTCTGTCTAATGGTATTCTAACTTTCTGTTAAATACTAAAGCTTACATATACTTATCAGTTCATACTAATTCTAGATCATTAATTATGGCTAAATAGAGGAAACTTCTTATTTCAGAACAACTTAGGTAACATTATGATATACAATCTCTACTAGCATTTCTACCAGTTCTGTCAGTTATCATGAAAACTGATTCACATCTACCTCAAATAGAGAATAAGAAAGAGTTTGTATCACAGAGGATTCAGAATATCTAAACTGTTAATGCTGTTGTGTCCCATGTTGCTAGTCTTTCCTGGGCTTTTTTGTATTAAGATAAAATACTTGCCACTGTTCCTTGGAGCAAGGGAGATGGCATGAAATGCTATTTCACCAGTTTAAAATAGTTGATGTGATTAACTGACCTTTTTCTGACGAACGTAGAGTTTGGTGGCTTTGGATCTGTGACTGGCAAAATCGAAACAGAGATTAAAATTAACCATGAAGGTGAAGTAAACCGTGCTCGTTACATGCCGCAGAATCCTTGCATCATTGCTACAAAAACACCGTCTGCTGATGTGTTGGTATTTGACTACACTAAACACCCTTCAAAACCAGGTAGGTCAGACTCCTTGAAGTTAAGCAAAATGCCTCTTGTCGTTGAGGGGTAACTGTAATTGGGAGGAGAGGTGACGGGCTCTGGAATCCGAATAAGAAGGCCCGTATTTTTGGTGACTTTAACTGCCTCGTTATGCTCAACGTCATAAGAGAATCTTGACAGAAGCCACACTCACCTAAGAGGATGATGTATAAAATACAATTATTGCAGCGGATACAAAGTACTTAGGTGATAATGATGCTCTTATGGATTGATGTGCAAAGTGAAGCTAAATGGAAGGAATTTCCTCTCTTTCAGACCCAAGTGGAGAGTGTAATCCTGACCTTAGATTAAGAGGGCACCAGAAGGAAGGCTATGGCTTATCATGGAACTCAAATTTGAGTGGACATCTTCTCAGTGCATCAGATGATCACGTAAAAACCACATCTTATCCCCTATTTAAACAAAAAAAACGCCACCAACCAACCTCCTAACTTATGCTGTAAAAGATAATTAGAAAAAAAAAATGGGTTAGTGTAGCTGTATATGGTTATGTGGGGAAGCTTTTGCATGTTGTAATTATATTTCTAAAGGCCATCAGTTGACTTTAGGCTGTAAACAACAACCAGTTCTGTGTAATGTTCTTGATGAAGGGAGAACAGAATGTTTTTATAGTTATCTGCTGGAAGAAATTGTTATATAACAACCATTTAAACTGAGCGGGCTCTGAGACCGTAAATTAGTAAGACTTTCAAAGATCAATTGAACTAACAGCTTATAAATTTTTTTGTGGGCTTTAAAAGTGTAAACTGCTTTTGTGACGTTATAAATAATGCTTGGGCTTTGAATTTGCAGGAAACTGATAACTTAGCTCTTTTCTCACAGCGTATTAAGTGTTCCTTTTCTGAAACAAGGAACTATTTCAGGAGTGTCATCTCTGTTTGTAAGTGGTTATTTATTTGAAAGATAATACAGTCAGAGTCCGTGTAACAATAGAACGAATGACTTTTATTTACAGACTGTGTGTTTATGGGATGTAAGTGCTGGACCAAAAGAAGGCAAGATTGTTGATGCGAAAGCCATCTTTACTGGGCACTCTGCAGTAGTAGAAGACGTGGCATGGCATCTGCTCCATGAATCTCTGTTTGGATCTGTGGCCGATGATCAGAAGCTTATGATGTAAGTTGAGGTTAAGCAGTTTCTGGATACTGCCTGCTGTGTACTGTCAGTGGACCAGTCCAGAGAACTTGAATTAAAAAATCTGAATTCAGGAATGATCTCATGTAGCGTTTCAGTGCAATCAACTATAGTAATGCTGCAGAATCACTAACATCTGCACTTCGTTTATTGTGTTCGCATAATTTGAAAATAAGATGTAATTAATGTGTACATCAACTTTCTGGTGCGAGCTACTCATGTACAACAGACACAAAGTACTGAAAGGTTATGGAACAAAAACTGTAGCTTCAGACTTAGGTTTAGTAGTAATGTATTCTCTTAGGCTGATGTGTAGTGTAGTGAAAAAGAATCTCCTGTGAAAACTTACATTTGCTCTCTCCTCCTTGCCCCTCACCCCCAAACCCTTCATTGCAACAGCTGGGACACGAGATCTAATACCACGTCCAAGCCAAGTCATTCTGTAGATGCTCATACAGCCGAGGTCAACTGTCTGTCCTTCAATCCTTACAGCGAGTTCATTCTAGCAACTGGTTCTGCTGACAAGGTTTTTACTTGTCTATATTTTAAATTCATCGGTATTGCTATAGTTCTATAGCAATTATAGTAAAAACAATTTCTTGTTACTTCTCCCAGACGGTGGCTCTGTGGGATCTTCGAAACTTAAAATTGAAACTCCATTCTTTTGAGTCTCATAAAGATGAAATTTTTCAGGTGGGTAAACTTTTCTCACAAGCTGTAGAAAGAAAACTAGAGGAGATATTGACTTGTTCAAAAACGTTTAGGTTTTCATATGGTGACCAACCACAATAAATAAGTCTGTAAAACATCCAATAGTGAATTTTGGTTCAACAAATACAGACAGTACCACATAGTTTCTTTCTGCCTTTCCCCACTTGACTCTGATGCAAGTAGTCAACGAGTTACTGCTAAAAAGATACTGGGAGTTTGCAAGTACCTTCAGTACAGGTAGAAGGTTTCTCTAAAATGTCCTGCTGCAGGCAGCACTTGGGTTCAAATCTAATATTGTGAAGTCTGCCTGTTTAGTAGGTGCAAGCAACAGTGAATTTTAGACAATTAAATTTCATGATATGGTAAACTTGTTACCGTGAAATAATATTGGCTGTTGAATTTGAGAAATCTTAAGAGTTTAACTCTATTTGAGCTATAGGATATCCTTTGTGCTGATTTATTGAGTATAGTTATTGAAGACTAGTGGCCAGGTGCTGGTTATTCAGGATATGCTTTAGAAATCATAACTACTCCAGCCAAGTTGTTCTCTTTCAATAGGTTCACTGGTCTCCTCATAATGAAACAATTCTTGCTTCAAGTGGTACTGATCGTCGGCTTAATGTATGGGATCTAAGGTGAGGAGCAGTTCCTTTCTTTTAGTATATGTGAACAGATAGGAAAAAAAATGCTGCAGACCTACTTTATTTGGTAGATTTGATTTGTGCTGTGCTTTAGCCTGCTTTTTTTGCTTAACTTCAACCTGGTGTTTTGGATATACAGTAGAAGCAGCACAGTACATCTGGTGTTACTTCTCTGCAAGGATTCTTGCTGATAGAATTGTTTTCTGTTGTCTGTAGTAATTAGTGGTTTCTGTGTCCATGTGCTTCACAAGTTAGATTCTGTTCAGTAATGATAATGCCAAACAGTTGACGTTTTATACCTGAGGCTTGTAATTATTTGACAGTGAGGAAAAACGAGTAGCAAATGCAAATACTGGAAACAAAGGCTAGGAACTGTTAAGCTGATGTAGGGTGCAATTTCCATTATTAATAAAAAGTATAAACTACTTTCTTACAGTAAAATTGGAGAAGAGCAGTCTGCAGAGGATGCAGAAGATGGGCCTCCTGAGCTGCTGGTACGCCTTTGTTCAGGTTCCAGAAAGCTGACATGCTGTATGGCAGTATGACGCCTTGTGACTGTGCTACTAAAACTGCAGCAGTTCATAAATCTTTTTCCCCTCCTCAGTTTTCAGTCCGTTGCTCTAACTGGCAGTAGGGTTCCTCTGTTCAATTCTGAAGGTAGTGATTTTTTTAGAGCTGCCCTGGACTTGATTTACACATCTTCAGTGTTGAACGTATTTACAGTTTGGTCATCTGCTTATACTCTTTTATAACTAAATGCATGTAAAGCCAAGGCCTCAAATTGTTTATCTTGCGTTAGACCAACTAGGTCTGATAGAGCTGACCTTACTGACGTAGATAGTACAAAGGCTTCTGTTTTGGTTTGCCTCCTTAGAAAACAAACAAACAAAAATGCTTATGGTTTGGTTCCCCATTTCCTGTGTAACTGTATAAGTGCTCATCTAATTAGATGAGGTAACGAATATAAAATATGGCTGGATTTCACAGCTAACCTCGTGCGAAGTAGCAGCATTTTGAGGATGTCAGTCAGTTGTTGCTATGATGATACGAACTGTCATCTTAGATGCTGTCTTAGCAATTGCATCTGTGTCCATAAGCAGTGAATAGAACGCCCAGTTCCACACGCACCTTCTGTATGTCTGTGTTGTGAATCTCTAGTAGCAAGTTTTTCTTCGTGTTTTCGTCAGTATGATGAATTTAACCTCTGAATCTTGAGTTTTAACAGATTTCTCTCTAGAGATGAAATGGCTTACTGAAGCTTGTGGGTTTTTTTAACAGTTTATTCATGGAGGACACACTGCCAAAATTTCTGACTTCAGTTGGAATCCTAATGAGCCTTGGGTAATCTGTTCTGTTTCGGAGGATAACATAATGCAGATATGGCAAATGGTGAGTGTCACAACAGCTCCTGAGTTGCTCTGAAGCTTGTTGCATAAATGAAACTGAAATGGCTGTTCTTACAGCAGCTTGTGCCTTCAAGAACTTAAAGTAGTCTATTCTGTTCTTCTTACTCTGTCTGATTGGAGAGTAAGAACTTCCAAAAGAAAACAAAGACTAAACCAACCTGAATAAATGCAACTGTTCACTAATTCTTGACTCCAAGTCTTAGGTAGTAGTTAGTATTAAAAATAAATGTAGCAGTTGCAAACTTGTATCCAATACTAGCCAAAAATTAACTATTCCCTCCCCATGTGTTGACTGTGAAGCAAGATGCCTTTTAACTCTCCAGTTAGTTCATATTATTTTACATAACAGGAAGTTGATTAATTATCTTATAAATGTGGAATAAAATAACTTGGAAATAATTTCCATTTTTAAAAAGTGAGACTTAAGTGTGTCACAAGTCAGGCTTTCAGTGTTTTATACCTGTTCTTTAACTTGTTTTGTATGTTCAGACTGAGGTTGAAATAAGTCCAAATAAAATGTTTGTGGTAAAGCTGATGGTTAAATGGCTAGTGCTTATGCTGCTGAAATAAAACAACTGCTGAAGTCTAGCCACTCTATGCACATTCCTAAATTTGGCTGCCCTTTAAGAAAAGGCAGGGAGAAGCTCCCCTTAAGGAAGGGATGATGTCTATGCCTTCCTGGTATTATCATGTTTTTATATATAAAGTGTAGAAGATTGTGTAAAAATAATTGTAATGTAATATTTTGTGTCTTTAGGCAGAAAACATTTACAATGATGAAGAACCAGATATAGCAGCAGCTGAACTGGAGGGTCAAGGAACATAACTTCTCTTCCTTAAGGAAATACTGAGCATGACATGGTAATATAATTTGACTACTATGTACATTTAAAAAAAAAAAAAAGAACCAAAAAAAAACCCAAAAAACCAAAAACACGCCAGCCCAAAAAAACAAAAAGCAAGCACTGTGCAGAAGCATTACATAAAAATGAGAATATTCTTAATCAGGCACGAAAAGGGATATCCTCAGCTATTGGGGCACTTTGAGCTATTGTATACTGTACAGCAGTTAGCTTTTAGGGAAAGTAAGAATGACTTAATACATATGTTTATATTTTTTACACAAACTTAGTGGGCTCCTGTAAATAAAAATCCTCACTCTTTCCACACAGAAAGTGCGCAAAATAGAGAAAAAAAAAAAAAAAAAGTTTTTATTAATATGTAAAAAGAGCTTTTCACTTTTACACAACACTTTTGGATTGGCTTTGCATAAATAAAATGTATTAAATAAAATGTTTGGTGTGTTTAATATCCGTTGACATAAGCTGAATGCCTTCTTGCCTGAATATGATTTAATTTCTGCATGGTAATAAAGATACATAATTCTTGGTTTAGAGCTTAGCCCACAATTAAAGGTCTGGGGAGACGAGTTGTTTTGATGCAAAAAACTTGGAATAGATAACTTGGATCCTTCACAAACAGAATGCGTGTAGAAAGGGGTTTGGGGAATACATGGGGATGACCAGTCAGGCTCCTTTAGAGCTCAAGTATAAATCTCCTCAGGGTTGATGTTAATACTCCGCCCAGCCTGTATTTGTGCTTGGGATTGCCCCAACCCATGTGCAGGACCTTGCACTTGGCCTGGCCAAACTTCATGAGGTTGGCACGGGCCCACCTCTCCAGCCTGTCAAGGTCCCTCTGGATGGCATCCCTCCCCTCCAGTGTGTTGACTGCACCAGTCAGGTGTCATCGGTGAACTTGCTGAGGGTGCACTCTATCCCACTGTCCCTGTTGTCGACAAAGATGTTAAACAGGGCCAGTCCCAATGCTGACCACTCCCCCGCCCCCAAAGAATGCCACTTGTCACCGGTCTCCATGTGGACATCAAGCTACTGATCCTAACTCTTTTGAGTGCAGCCATCCAGCCTATTCCTTATCCACTGAATGGTCCATCCATCAAATCCATGTCTCTCTGGTTTAGAGATGAGAATGTCATGCAGGACAGTGTCAAATGCTTTGCACAAGTCCAGGTAGATGACATCAGTTGCTCTTCTCTTATCCACCAATGCTGTAACTTTGTCATAGAAGGCCACCAAATTGGTCAGGCATAATTTACCCTCAGTGAAGCCATGTTGGCTGTCACCAGTCACCTCCTTCTTTTCCATGTGCCTTAGCACAGTTTCCAGGAGGATCTACTTCATGATCTTGCCAGGCACAGAGGTGAGTCTGACTGGCCTGTAGTTCTGTGGATCTTTCTTTTTCCCTTTTTAAAAACGGGGATTTAACAACTTGTTGGTGAGAACAAGGTCCAGCACGCCTGTGCCTTGCTGTGCTGTCCTTCCAAGAGATAACGGGGTAGTGGAACTCCCACATGAGGAGCAGGGCTTGTGACTGCGAGGCTGCTCCTTTCTGTCTATAAAGGGCCTCATCTGCTCTGGCTTCCTGGTCGGGTGGCCTGTAGCAAACCCCCACTGTAATGTCACCTGTCCCTGCCCTCCCTCTAATCCTGACCCATAAGCTCTCTGTCAGCTCCTCATCCATCTGCAGGTGGAGCTCCATGTACTCCAGCTGGTCGTTGACATAGAGGGTGACACTTCCTCCTCATCTCCTCTGCCCGTCCTTCCTAAAGAGCCTGCAGTCATAGGAGTCGTCCCACCATGTCTCCATGATGCCAAGATTGTAGCCCTGCAGGGGTGTGCACGTCTTTAACTCCTCTTGTTTATTCCCCGTGCTACGTGTGTGCACAGAGACATTTAAGCTGGGCCCCTGATGAAGCTGACTTGCTGGCTGGAGTAGCTGGAATTTCTTTGGGCTGCTCCTCACATGCTCTCCTGCTCACCTGTGATCCTTCTCTAGGCTCTGGGCTATCCGTAGCTAGCACTGGCTTCAAACTGGTAAGAGTGGGATGGATTGAGGTTCCCCTTCCCCAGAAACATTAGTTTAAAGCCCTCTTCACCAACCTGGCAAGCCTTTGGCTGAAGACCCTCTTCCCCTTCTCTGGCAGATGGGCCCCATCAGCCTCCAGTAGAGCAGGTTTTTCAAAGCGAGTCCCATGCTCTTGGTAGCCCTTGGCTGTGGCGCCATTTGTCGATTCGCCAGATTCGATGGGCCCTTTCAAACCCCTTTCATGCCTAGACATGTTTCCTTCCACACCTTCCAGAATGGTTGCTCTAAAAGTGACGCAGGTAGGTGCAAAACCACTTGAATGTTCCCATGGAAGGCCGAGATGCTGTTGGCAGTTCAGCAGGCAGGTAGCAGCTGGAGATGTGCCGAACGCTATGACAGGTCAGAGCTGCTGAAGGACAGCTAGGCCGTGACCCCATTAGCCATGCTTTGGTCTAGCTGCTGTTTGTGGGTGTAGACACACTAAAATGCCACATCCAGGAAGTAGAGAGGAGTGTGTTCTCCAAGCGTGGTTTTGGTTTGACTAACAGATACGTGGTGCTAAAGGGAGCGATCTGGCCTGAGGCAGCCAATGCAGCTGGAAGGTTTCGGACTCTGTATCCCAGGCCCTCAAGCTAGACTGGCCCCCTAACTTTTACTTTAGCTTCTCTGGATTCATTCCTGTTGGAAACAGGGTATCCTGCAGGAGGCAGAATGCCTGCCAAAGCAGTTCTGTGTCTGGCAAGACAGAGGCAGAGTGGCACTTGTTCACTCATAAAAGTCTAAGGCCATTCTGTTTGTTTTTTTTGTTTGTTTGGTTTTATTTTTTTTTTTTTTTTTTAACAACCTTGTTTTGCATCCCCATTAACTGGATAAAGTTAAATTTTTGCAAAAGCACACCTATCTGATTAGCAGCATACTGTCCAGAGAAATTTTGGTGTTGATACAATGCTGTTGTACAGACACCCCCCGCCCTTTTTTTTTTTTTTAAAAAAAAAAGGCAGCAGGGTGGGATAATTCCTGACGGAAAAAAAAAGGAGAGTGTAATTCTGTTGTCTTTAATATACTCACAGGTCAAAATGCTGTAGTAAATACAACCCCTGTACTGATTTGTTTTCAAGTCTGACTTATCTTTCACAATGTATATGCACACACATACCTTCCTTCAATAGTGGCAAACAGGAAGGTCGTTGTATTTAAGCCTATTTGCCCAAGTGCCTTACTGTTTTAATTTAAAAAACTGCTGACCTTCAGAAGCAGTATCTACTTACTATGTAGTGCAGTTAGTAGTAAGAATAAAACAATTTGAAGTGTAAAAAGAAAGTCATAAACCAGTCAACCTATACAATGGTTACAGCAAGATATTTATTGCATTGAACAACAGTGACTGCAGGTGCACTTACACAGTACTTACGGAGCATACTCAATTCAGTAAGTTACTCCTGGAGGTTGGTACACGCTGGGGAAGAGGAAAAACCAGCATGCTTTCCATCTACTGGCCTTCCTTTTCAAGGGAACTGTATATAGAATTTCAAGATTTTTTTTTTTTTATATGTATTTCCAGCAGTGTAGACATAAAAACTACAGAAGATAATTTAAAGTGAAAAATCGTCAAATTAGGGCGACTTCTTAATTTGTTCTCAACACCTACATATTTGATACCATTATTCAGCATAAAGGGTATTGTCTATCTCTAAGGTTTTCAGCCTGCACCGAAGAAATCTAAATTCTTTCATCTTTGTACTGAAATACCACAAGAATGACAGTGGAACTATAAACTAAATTTTAAACCTGCTATTTTATTTCATCAGACCCGTGTTTCCTGAAGTTGAGTGATAAAATCTTCAGCCATGCTCTCTCGTCAGACCACTTGAACATTTCCAGAGTGGTCAGCAGCTGGCGAGCAGCACTCTTGCACGCTTCCAGCACCACAGTGTGGCAGTGGTTCATTACCAATAAAGCCAAGGCACAGTACTGATGCATATCACAAATATTTGTGTCCAGTTTTCTTCTCCAAGAACATGATGGTTTGCATCTGCAACTCTTCTGAATGTAGACTTGAAGACCAGAAATATGTCTGTGAGGAACTGGGAGTGGCTAAGAGTAACTGATACTGAAATATTTTAGAGGACTGATACCTATACAACAACAAAACAGAGCATGTAACATTCCTGCACTTTGCTCCAGTGAGACAAAAAGCAATTTCAGTGTTTTTTTCCTTTACTGTGTATGAGGGACAGCATTTGCTTTTATTGTAGCATGTCCTAAGAGTGTCAACTGTTTGATACCAGGCAATTTTTGATATAAAGCCATGTGGTCTATGCCCTTCTCCATGCTATACTTTACTATTATTGGTGTGCACGCTGTACCTTCTCACAGCAGCTCTGAAATAGCTGAACAAAGTGCATGTTAGCTGTGTAAACTCTGCAGAGAGAATGAGAAGTACTCAGGCACCACCCAGTCTGACCTTCTGCTTTACAGACACTAGAAAGTCCAATGTGGTCAATTCTTAATTCTCTCAACATCAGCTTCTGCCCTATGAATTTCAAACCCAGAGCTTCCCATAGTCCAGGCACAGCCAAACATGCATAAGAAACTGTAACCAGGTCTTTGAGAGTTGTGTAACTACTCTTCCCCTTTAGAAGACAACGATTCTCTGCTTTAAACACCAAGCCTGCACTAAAACTGTATCCCGGATAAAAGGCTGAGAAGGGTCAGCAACCTTCTGGTAGGAAAAAGCAGAAGGGCAAAGCCAGTGAAAGGTTTGATGAGCAGGATTTATAAAAACAGACAAGATGACAAAGATCAAATGGTTTTATATGAATACTGGTGGTGGGGAAAAAAACCCAACCAACCATAGACTAAATACTAGTAACATATCTTGGAGTTGGCAGAACTGAGGTAGTTATTTTGATTCTTAACACCAGGACATAAATTTGGTGGAAGTTACCGTGAACTGCATCAGTATGGAATATCTATTACATGGCTGTAGTTAGAGTAAGGTTAAAAATCAGGAATTTGAATTACTCTCCTCAGCTTGAGCAAATATCACAAGATGTAACAGAGTATTTACATTTTTTAGGTGCTGTAGCAGATTGCTTTCTTGAAGTGGAGCTTTAAGAGCATGACTCTTGGCATAGTTTTGAATTATGCACAGGGCCTGCTTCAAGATGCAACTGTCACAGTCCATAAAGCAGGCATATCCTAGATCCTTTTTTGAGCAAGAAATCAAAAATAAAAACCCAGAAAGATAACAAAGTTTTAAAGGAAATTAAAATAAATCTCTGCAGGCAGTACAATATTCTTAAATTACTTAAAAGTTCAGGCTAGATGGGTGCCAGAGACCACAAGATCAATAAAAGCTAAGATAGATGAGATTGAGTTAAGCTGTTAGAAGAAAATAAATCCTTCTTTCAAGAAGACATGTCTGAACAAAAGGAAAAAGCTGTGTAATGGAAATTTAAATGTAAAAAAAAAAAAATTTCAGAAAGCAGCAAAGAGTATTTGTGAGGAACAACTTACTAAAGGCATAAAAGCAAGTATCTTTTTCAAGTACATCACACACACCTGGGCATCTGCCAAGATGAAGCCCCAGCAGCTGGACTGAAGGACTTGGAACGCAGCTGGTGAAAGAGGTTTTCACATCAGAGCTACTCTTCAGACCAGAAGATAAATACGGCTCAAATGTGTATGTACATGTGTGCATCTGCATGTCCGTTCACAGAACGGACTTAGCACCTAACAGAAGAAAAAGGCAAAATTCCTCAGCTATTAACAGTGATGTATAACTGAATTTATCTCCAGCAAAAGCTTACTAATCTGACCAGCTATGATAAGGAATTTAGGAAGACTGGGGAGATCCATGGCACTAAGAGTAGATTTGACTTCTCTATCAGTATGCACTGTAAGAAATGACAGAAATAGAGATACTTACATAGGGGCAGAGGCAGCGCCTTTTGTGGAGACAGGTCTCAGATGTGAGGGAATACTTTGAAGGAGCAAACACATGCAGACAGCAAGGACAGCAACTGAGAGCAGGCAATGTACTCTGATTTCCAAAACACTTGGCACAGGCTCAGGGGCAGGACCTACATTGCTCAGCTTTTATAAAATGGATATCTTCAAAGAAATGAAAAATTTTATTTAAATAAAAAAATAATACTATCTTCAAAGAGTCACAGAGTACATCATAGTATACTGTTGTAAAACAATTCTATGTGCTACCCAGTAAAAACTACACATAAAGGGAAACTAAACTTAAAACCAGTTCTCATAAGTTTAGGGAAGTTGCCAAATGTTTGGGAATCTGCCAAAAACAGCAAACGGAACACCTGGCACAATTAGGAAACAGAGTGAGCTGTGCACCAGTAACAAGTGACCCCACATCGTATGACAGAATGGGGAGCACTCCAAGTCACTACACAATCCGATTTTTAAGAGAAAACCCCACAATTTTCACACTGTGCCCAACTGAACTGTGGTAGATAAGTTTTTGGAGACAGAGGGCACAAGTAGAACTCAAAGCAGGCAGCCACCAGTTCAGCCAGAGCTCCTGCTCTCCATAGTCAAACATGCTCTCTGCCTTACGATGTCCCCGAAGTGAAGAAGCCTGCTGGGCAAGCGTAGCAGGTAGCGGCACTATACTTACCGTGCTCTGCCTGGGTGGCTCATACTGGCCACCATCAGTAACATATAAGTCATTGACATGACCCTGTAAGGCCACCCTTCTTAGGGCATTTCACTTGAACAATCTGCTTGAGCTCAAATTTCACATCTTTTAATTTCTGTTCTTGAGTTTTCAAATACAACGAGCTCAGTAGACCCAGTTAGAAGACATGAATATGATGTTAAAGAAAAACTCAGAGTCCAATATATTAAGCATACTTATTTACTTAATCTATACAGAATCGAGTAGATAAAATTTCAGATTCACATTAGTGAAAAATCTCTACAAAATGTTTTTGAAAAGCAAAACAAAGACTGCCTGTTCATTTATCATTTCTCCTCATGAAAGCAGACATGGGTTGTAAAAATAAAGCAGTGTGTTTAGCACAAACTAGATTTCTGCATCACTTTTTTCACAGTTATTTCCATCTACAGTCCAAAGAGGTAGATTTTCTGCAACACCTGAGAATTGAACTGTAACGTAACCAGGTGTAATGAAAGGAAGGACAAAACACTAGAGATACAGCCCTAACTTACTTGTGTATGTATACACATATTTGGGTCTTGCATCACATTAGTTCAGCTTTTTGCAGCTTAATCATGGTGAAACTGTCAATCAGGCCCCAGAGTTTTGACAATCAGACATACTTACTTCAGGCTACATCAGTTTACAGCCCAGGTTAAACAGTTTATGGTAGTGGGAGAAAGGCATTAATACAAGTTTACTTAAAAACCCCACGGGAGCCAATTTGGCTGCAGACTGGCAGTGCAATAGCCTGCTGTATGGCAGATCACTTAGAGTGCTGAGCTTATCCCTTATATAAATTTGTATTTTGATTTTTTTTTTTTTTAAACAACTCTCTATAAGCAATGCATGAAACTGTATTGTCTGGTTTCAGGAAGCAAAGTATAGCTCACCTTGGCCAGATAAGTTGATATGATAGGGGTATTTTAAGGGTAGGAAAGAGAAAAAGATATCCCCACTGTAAAAGCCTTTCACTTGGGCATTCTGCTTCATTTACATATTAAGTCAGTAACAAATATATTTGTATTGCTGTTCTACACATCTGTCATGACTCTAAAAGCCCTTGAAAATATTCTTGCAGCAGGGTCCAAAAATTCATTCTTGCTTCCATATAGAACAAGAGCTATAGAAATTGTTAAAGATACAAATGTCCAAATAATAAATTGTAAAAGTAGAAAACTGCACGTCCTACCTTGCCAAGGGTATGATGCATCAGATACAAAGTTTTTCACTTTTCCTCAGGAAAGTTACTTCTTGCTTAGTGTTAGCTGAAAACCAGTTCTTGCAACAACTATTTTTTAAACAGTTTGATTCTATAAAGCAAGTCGTTGGAAAAGCATGTCTGAAACACTTCTTGCCGGTATACTTTACGCCATATGGTTAGCACAATTAACATTTCAAAGCTCCGAGTCTAACTTGACTGATTGCTCGTTGCTACCTTCTTTTCATTCCTGCATTGTGCTTGGACCACAAACACCAAGACCACACAAATCTAGGAGAAAGATGGCCAGCTTCCTATTTGCTCCACCATTTCAGAAATGTCAGTTTTGCACAGTTCCTCTCAGCGGTATGAGCTAAAACACATTTATCAGGCCTAACATAACCTTACTCTCTTTCAGAGACAGCTACATTATTTCAATGTACATTACTACAGGGAAAGGATCAGGAGCTCAGTGCAGCCTGAACATTCAAGTAATTTAGCCACTAAGCTGTCAAGGGCAGTGAGGGTGGGAAGCTCATTGAGAGATGTGCTTGATTCAGAAATTCCCTCCCAAGTAAGTGCAAAGAACTTTTAAGTACCAGAAAAGGCTACATATGTTCGTATTTCTTAAAATGACAGCAACCAAAACTAGAAAGTAAATACATGGGAACTAAAGTTAAGGGTAGCTTGTAGTTATTTCACACATTGTCTTGCCAAAAAATAAACAATGGTCCTATTTTCTCTCAGGAAGAAGTAGTCAAAATATAGGTATCAGATTTTCTAGGAAAAGACTATATGGTTTAAGGTTAACAAGGGAGCTTTGCTTGTGGTGTGTTAGTGTAAGAATTTGAAGTACCATCTTTACCAGATAACCTAGGAAGGCACTCTGCCAACTGGTACGGCTTCGAGGTTGAGCGTGCAAGAAATTCCACGCTGCACTTCAGGAAAAATATTTGAATCTACATGTTCAGTTATAACCAGTATATGCTTAACTAACGCGTAAATACATTGCATACAAGGCTATTGGAGAAAGCCTATATGCCACATGCTTGTTTCTTCCACACCTCTGGCAGTAAATGTCTATTTTGCAGCCCTTCAGATAATCCAGAGATTCCTCTAGGCAGTAATGGATTTCTCTAGTCAGGAGAACCATGTGATGGACACACTGCAACTACGAAGGAAGAATGTGACCAACACCTGTGCAATAGGCTACACAACTGCAAAACTCCGCTCAGTAACATTGCTGTACATTTTCTCACACGTTTATACTTAACATGTTCACAGGTAGGGGCAAACAGTCCAAACTCACCTTTACAACACAACCCTGAGAAGTCTGCAAGAAGTTGTACACCCTGTTTCACCAGCTGCAAATTAATGGATTTCAAAGCTGTTTTTTCATACCACAAAGTACATAAAACCCTTTAAACATATCTTTACTATATTCTGGACCTTTACTTTGTCATTCATATATATGAAAACATACTAGAGGGGAAAGCTGACATTTTTTACTGGCCATTAGAAATCCTTATGCAGATAAATTTCTGGAAAAATTTGTAATCTTAATATACTGAGTGGCAAATCAATGAACAAAACCAGAATGCTGTTCTTTAAACCAAAAAAGTGACATGCTGTCACTATTTTCCCCAGAACAATGTTTACCTGTACACAGTCTTCCATGACAGTGATTTGTGTTGTGGGGAGGAAACGCACATGCATTCTTTTATGGAAAAATATTTTCTTTTAAAAAATGAGGCAGATGTGCAACACAGTTGTGGAAAATTTATAGTTTAAGCTATTTAAAGCTGCTATGCAGCTTCCTGTACCACATAAGTCCAGTAGTTCTAAGAAAATACAGATATGGTAGAAAAAGTAAGAAAATTTTCACCACAAAACCAAATAGTTACCACCAACAGAGAAAGTTATACACAAAATATATCTCTCAATACAGTGTTTACACTTCATTTTAGTCTACAGATTCAGTGCCAGGAACAGGACTTGTTGAAACAGTCTTTTCGGAACTATTTGCTGCACATGATTCCACATTGGGTTGGATTCCCGATTCCGTGGGAGTTCCCAGCTCCTCGTGGGAATTGAGTGTGCAGGACTGCAATACCTGCACAGCTAGATCCACATCTGCTTCTCTGAGAGAAACCTGCTCCTTAAGGACTTCCACCTTCTCATTCAGCTCATTCCTTTCTGTCTGAAGGGCTCTGCATAGCTTCTCCAAACGCTCCAGTTTTATTTGAAAACCCTTGTATTCTTTATCTCTTACTGTTTTCTGAAGGACAACAGGAAATAAAAAGCTCTGTGATCCAACTGATTTTTTTTTTTTTTCTTAAATTAATGAAAAGAATCACCACTACTTAATCCCAAGTATGAAGTCTTAATTAGTCTAGTAGGTCAAATTCTACAGGTACTAGAGCAAATTTGCTCAGCATACTTGACCACGACACTTCAAAATGGTTTGTCTAAGCTGGAGTGGCAACAGACACCTACAGAAATAAGCAGTGAGAACTATGTAACTACATAACACTAATTGTAAGTGAGGGCTGAGTGTCAGTGAAGCTCCTGATATGAAGTCCCATAAAGCAGTCAATTATAACCCAAATAACGGCAACTATAGGGAGCAGAAGGGCATAACAGTGGGAAATCTACAATCCAGCAGCCAAACGTAGGTCAGAAGGTACCATACTGACGGCCCTCCTAACTAGCTCCTTAAAAGAACAGAGAAAGATAAGCAGTGCTATACCAGAACGCATATGACCTAGCATGCTTCTGCAAGATGATCCCTAACATACTTAAACTAGACATTAGACAGTGCCGGCAGAACTGTATGCCTATGGCCTGTGTGAAAACTGCTGTAGCTCCTCTCTTGTTGGACTACAATTAAGTAATGGCACCTCCATGCAGGAAAATAACTGATCCCTTACACGTGGGTCATTTCCTTGACGTTTGCCTTGTATCTTTAAAATCGATTTCTATTGCAGCACTGATTGAACTTTGCTCAGCATATTAAAATACAGTCAATTCATTCAGCTTCATTCAGCTTTCATACACATTATCCTACCAATTAAACAGTAAGGAAGGCTGAACTTTTTTTTCTGTCATGAGTTTACATTTATATAGCAGCTTTTTATTTTCCATGTCTGAGGAGAACAGTACCATTACAAAACAGAAAACGTATTGTAGACAGTCCAAGAGGCTACTGTGTAGTATTTCCAATTCTGTAAAACTGAAAAACTGTATGATGTTCTCCAGAACATAGACTCTAGTTTAGCCATACCATTGCTTAAAAGATAATTACCTCTTCAGCCATTTGCAGAAGAGCCTTGTTGTTGTTTTCCCATTTTGTACGCCACACTATGGTTTCCTTTTCCAGTTTCTTAATTTTCTTCGTCATCTACGAAAGATAAATAAAAGACTTGATTTTGTTGCTTGTGTTGCAATGTAAGTAGGTTTACAGGAGTAATTCGACTTCTTAGTGTTACCTTCCAAGTCCAGTTTGAATAAGTTATTTTACAGAAAAGTCTTTCTACACAAAAATCAAGACTCACAAATACAGATGCTGCATTCAAAGAAAACAAGATGGATTCTTAAAAGACAGCGACTAACAACCTTCAAGTGCAAGTAATAAAAAACTTCAGAAAAAGACATTTTAAAACATAAGCACAGCCAAAAAGACGGAGGAATACTCTATCTCATTGATAAAACACTGAAATTAGGATTTAGATACTATGCAATTATGTCAAAAACAGGAAAAAAAAAAATACTCTTCCATAATATGACAAATGCTTATGCCCCATCTTACGATCCAAATTAAATGTCAAAATACTCCATATACTTTCAGAAGGTAAACACTATTATAAATCTAAAATGTACCCCACTAACAGCATTCATTTTTATATTACATTTTATGAAGCTCTAAGTAATCTTTTAAGCACCTTTTCCATTTCTTGCCTGAAGGTTGTAAAGAGTTCATTACTTTTTGCCATCGTGGTCTGGAATTCTTCAAACTTATCCATGTAAAGAGAGAGCTGTTGAGAAAAAGGCAGGAACATTAATCTGAACAGCTGTATACAAACACAAAAATATTAAAATATAAGGGAAAATTACACTCAAAATAGTAGACGATGAACTTTTCATCTTTTTTTATACTATCCTATTTCCATTTGAGGGCCATGTAGAACTTGTCTGAAAACATGCTATTCGTATAAAGGCAAGTTCTGTGTTTACAGAACAGCAATATATTCTGAAGTAAAAAGGGTATTTAATATAAAGGTATTATTTAATATAAGGGTATTATAATTAATAAAATGTTTGAAAACATCACAGTTCATCATTATCTCATTTTTGCTTCCCTACTGAAAAAAAAAAAATCTGTAGACACGTACAGGAAATTCAGCACACGGTAGTGAAATTAAACTTAGAAAAGAGCTACCTTTTCACCTAAACCAGCCAAAGCTAACAACCAAGGCTGGGACAAAATAAACATGATTGATTCCAGAAATGAAAATACACATTCACAACCTATGAAATCTGCCTAGTAAGCAAAAATCATGGAAAGTGAATACTGACGAAGAATTCATTTAACAGTGAAAAGCATTACATTTTAACAAGTGAAGAGCATTAACATTCGATGACAGAAAATTTTCTTGCCCTGCACCACAAGGTCAATCATCAAAAAGGAACTGTAAAGTTTGTTAATTAACATAGTTATAAAAAAAGAAAAAGGTTATGGTTCTTATTAAAACAGCTTATACTATCAGTGTGTGATTTGATGTTCTAAGAATATATGACTATTTATTAGTAACTTCTTACTCCAACTGAAGAGTAATCAGTGCTCTCAATTTTTACATTGAGGGTCACAGGATAACATAATTCAGAGCACAGAAATATTGTATTTTGCTCTAACAGTGGAGGAAATTCATAAAAGGAATTAGCCTAGCTTGTTGTCATGGCTTAACCACAGCTTGCAACCAGGCACCACAGAGTCGCTCGCTCACCCTCTCCACGGGGATGGGGGAGAGCATTGGGAAGAAAGGAAAACTTGTGGGTTGAGATAAAGACAGTTTACTAGGAGAGCAAAGGAAGAGAAAAAAATAATACTATATATAGATAGATAATAACAACAATAATAATAGAATATACAAAACAAATGACGCACAGTTTCTCCCCACTCAACAACTGATACAGCCTGTCCCACACAGCAATCGTGAAACAGAAATGAAAGTGAACTCAGAACGATCCCAAGAGCGAGAGAGAATGAGTGAGAGCTGC
>WHYT01017384.1:457379-467568 GCA_009806455.1 Tetrax tetrax | reverse complement strand
CAAAAAAAAAAAAAAAAAAAAAAAAAAAAAAAAAAGATACCTGCTGTTTCAGCTGAGCTTCCTGTTGCTTCATCTGTTCACATTTGTGTCTGGACTCAGTAGCTTCTTTTAGCAGCTAAAAAAACAATGCAAGAAGCCACATAATGAAGAAAGTACTCCTAAGAATGGCTTAACTTTATCTATGATGAACACTGAACAAAGGTTAACATCACCTGTGGGCCATTCACCTATTTTCTCACGTGGGTTTTATTACTATACTTTCATATATATGATTTAAAGCATGTGCTGGCATGCAGAAATTTTTATAGAGACTTTTTCTAATCAGTAAGTGAGTCAATATTTCTATTTCTGCAAGTTTGAACTGCTAAATTTAAATGAATAGTTCATTAACAAACTGCATGCAATTTATAACTGTTTTGTAACCTAACATTTTCCACTTTCATTTCTCCAGTCACCCATATTACTTTTACAGACTAGTTCAAACCAATTTTGCTTCCACTTGACACCATTTTGTAGGTTCACCTTTGAATAATTTTCATCAGCTTATGATTCACAAATTATGTTTTAAAAATAGAGAAGAATCCAATGCTAGATGAGCATTTTAAGATTATACAGGAAAAGCAAGGTTTTTGCCTAGAAGTTACACAACCATAAGAAGCAGAAAAAAATCTTCACCTAAGTATAATTTTTTTTTATTGGAAGCAAACTTTTTGGAAGACTAAGTTGCTGATTATCAACATACAAAAAAACCCATCAGGCATAGTTTTGGGGACAGATAGTTCAGAAGAGCACATGCGTTATTCTGCATTTGTTATTTCTTACAGCATAAAACCAGAAGTTACAACTCTTGACCACAAGAAAGCAACTTTAGTGTTTCAGCTCAAGACATTTCCCAGTTTAAGAAAAAGGTAAATGATATCCAGCGCTGTTTCAGGTTTTTTTTCAGCAAATGTAACATTACTTGTCTGTAAATATGGACATGAACATTGCAGACATATATACGCAAAATTTAAATCTCAGTCCTGCTGCTGTAATCTATCCTAACTGTCAAAATGCAGTCCCCTCAATTCGATGTACTTGATTTAAAGCATAAAAAAATCTGGTCTGGTGGGTTTTGTTATTTCTCTTAACATACATAGAATTCACTTACAAACTCCCTTTCTCGTTGATGTTTTTCCTCTGCTTCTTTAATAAGTTGGGCAGTTTGCTGAAGTTTGGCATCCACAAGTTGCTGCTGCAGTTCTTTATGTTTGAACACTTTATCAATATGCTAAAGGAAGAAAGAAACTCATATTAATCAAATATAACAGTCCACTGGTCAATTAAGTTAAGTGTACATTTATGGGGAGATGCATATTGTTTAGAAGTTTCATGCAAAAGAAAAAGTGGCAAAAAACTGGTTTACATGCCTTTTTTCCTCCCTTTATCTCCCTATATTGTAACTACACTTTTTTTTTGTCTTTCACAGAAGCCCAGATGCATATTTGACTAAATTGGTACACACTGTCAGTGACTTTACACCAGATATTTCAAAAATCTGGTAGCAAGTAGTCTGCATCCTTTCTTCTAAAGTTAGCACATCTACCTCTAATCCTTATTGTACATTGTTACTTCTAAAAGCTCTACTTCTCGTAACTAAAAAAAGCTCAAAATGAACAATAGTTTATTTAGCTGATGAAATTCCACAAATCATTGAATTTTGCAGTCTTACTTCTATCCATAAAGTAGCACAAGACAGCTTCCCACCTTTTCTCTTCCCCAAATTATCTCATGGTAGATACAAATACTGCATGATCACAAAAGGTGAGGAACTAGTCTACAAAGAACTTTCTAACTGATTCAGATTAAAAAAAAAAAAATAAAAGAAAAAAAAACCCCACCAAAAAAACCCCCAAAACAAAAAACTGCAACCACGCAACAAAAAAAAAAACAAACCCAAGACAGTTGAGAAATTGCATTCCAAACCTCCTATGCCAACTAAGAACCAGCAAACTAATCTCAGCTGTAGAACTCCTAGAAGCTGAGCACTCTCTTACTCCTTAGTACAAGGAGAACTGGTTGTTTTCCACTACTGTAGCTTAGACTGGCTAGCTCACATACTGGTGCCAATTACAGCTAGTTCAGTTAGCCCTATAATAGAGTCACTTCCAAGACACCACTCCAAATATATTCTTAAGGTGTGATCGCTTACTTTGATTCTATGCCAACAAGAAGAGCTACATACACAAAGGAGCTCCCCCCAAACCCCCAAGCTTAATGAACCAAAACAAATAAGATAGAGAATAACTCCTATATCCCCTCTCATTATAATGTGAAATTGTAATTTAGGAGAACTTCAAATATTAAAACATATTTATGTTGGAAATAATCTTTGGAAGCCATTTACTCCACTCAAACCAGGGTGAACTTCAAAGTCCGATCAATTTGCTCACACCTTGCCCAGATGATTTCTGAACACTTCTAAAGACAGAGATTCCACAATCTCTGGACAACTTATTTCTATTTGACCACTTTCACTGTGAAAGATTTTTTTTCAATGCATCTTGAATTTAGATATGCAGAACCAGACAGGAAAGGCAGATATTGGGCCAAACAGTTACTTAATTTTTTACAGCAGTGAACTAAAAAGATTAATTTAAAATACACTGTTGTGGTTTAGGCCTGGTCACCATGTAGTTTCTCACTCACACTCCCCCTCTCCAGTGGGATGGGGGAAAGAATTGGGAAGAAGAAAAAAAAAAAAGACCTCAAGGGTAGAGACAAAGACAGTTTACTAGAAAAGCACAGGAAAATGACAATAACAACATAAAAGGATACTAAAATACACAAAATGAACAATGTATGATTTCTTACCACCCAATGTCCCAATGACTGATACAGCCCGTCCTGAGCAGTGATCATGGAAACGAAAAAAACAAGCAGCAAGCAAAAGGGGGGAGAGGGAGAGAGCAATGCCTGCCACCCCCTGGTCATAACCCCACTTATATCCTAAGCATGACATTTATGGCATGGAATACTCCTTGGCCAGTCTGAGTCAACTGCTCTGTCTGCCTCTCTCCCAGCTTCTTGCATCTGCACTTTAGTGAGACATGGAAAGCCAGACAGAGTTCTCGGTCTCTTTAGCAACAACTCCTACCATCAGGGTGTTCATCAACGTTCTTCACATATGAAATCCAAAACACACCGGCTACTGAGAGGAAAATTCTCTCTGCTAAAACCAGGACATAGAATGACCGTAAAGTATTAAGAGTTTTTTCTCCCGTATAAATAATTATCTGATCCTTACAGTCAAGGAACTAACAGAAACCCATTAGAAGTATAATGTAAGCACCTCTTCTCGCAACGCATACTGCTCAATGAGTTTCTTCAGTTTTTCCCCCAGTTCAATATTTTCCTGACGGAGCTTGGCATTATGTATACCATGTTGTTCCAGTTGAGCCTGAATTTCATTCAGCGTAATCTGGAAGTGTGCAGTTGCTTCTTTCCGTCTTTCTTCTTCTTCACGCGCCTGCTGCATGTTTTCTTCCTTTTACAAGAGAATATTAACATGTTCAAGCCAAACCATGCCCCTTTTTCACTTTTTTGAGTCAGAAACAATGGTAATAACTCACTTCTGTACAGTTTCAAGTTCTGGAGTGCTACAGTTAATAGAAGCCACAATCATAATATGCTATGCTGACTACCTATATGAAGTGCATGGAACAAAACCTAGAAATTCCAAAACTTAGAAAATCTTGTCCTTAACACTACCAACATTACTCAGAGGCTTGTATAAGACACTACATGAATACCTCTGCAAGCATAAGAACTACCCAGACATTAAAACCAGCATTGATACTATAATGAAATTTCCTACAGTGATCACAGATAAGATTCGCTTGGCTCTCTTCCATTTCACTCCTATCCATTATATTCTGGCAGTATTAAGCCATTTTGAAACCCTGCCATTTCATGCTGCTGTTATTTCACTTGTGCTATTTTTTCCAGCGGTCATCAGGACTGCTCCCAGAAACAAATATGGCAAGATACTGTAAATAGTGTGATCTGTGAACCAGTTCGAGGAGAGGAAAAAAAATTAGCAAGTTGAACTATCCCCATATTCTTTACCTTAAAATCTGGTACACTTATGCTACATGTCACTCATCTTCTGCAGATACAGGTAACAGACAAAGCTGAACGTAAAAAGCAGCAGTCCTGATTTTAAGCAGTAATCAGTAAGCAAGATTTCCACCACCACAGGCACTGTAATTTATGTAAATAAACTAACCTTCAAAGTCTTATTATGACGCTGAAGTTCCCGACAGAGAGATTCCAGTTTGCTACGTGCCAAAATGGCCTTGCTATGCTCACTTTGCAAGTGGACTTTCTCCTTCACAACTTGTGCTTGCTTCTTCTGCAGTATCTTCATCTGCTTTTGAACATTTCGGCTCTCCTCCAACTAACATTAGAAAGTGTATTTATTAAACAAACAAACAAAACTATCTTTACGCATCTAGATGAGCTGACTGAACAAAATCTTAAACATTTGAGATGAATGCAAGAAGTCAACTAATTTCATTAAGACCCCCAAGATGATCTTATAAAGAAACTCCCACCATCCTACAAACAATTAGAAATGTGTAAAAACATAAGACAGAAATATACAAATTCCAAATTAATAAACATTTGCCTTTGAGGAACGGGGATCATGAGCCTGTTGACCATAGGCTATCAGCTTGTATTCAGCTACAGGGGTAGGACTAGCCCTGAGAAAGGAGGATGTGGCAGATGTTTAAAAGCCAGTCTCAGTTGGCTTTTAAACAAGTAGCAACTTTTTGCACTCTCATCTGTAAGGTACACACAGCTGTTTATCCAACAGGTCTTGTTTTTACTATCAAAAAGAAAAACCCACAGGACTGTGTACAGAGTTCTTTCTTGCCAGCAGGGGCTCCTACAAAAGGAAGCAGTAATTGACACAAGTTTTTAAAATGCTAAGGTATTTCAGAAAGGAACAGATACAACTAGCAGCCCTGACAAATCAAGTCAAATACTATTAAAGCTGCACTGCTCAGACTTTGATGACTTAAGAGATCTGTAGTCTCAACCATTTGAAGCAAAATTTTTCTTCCATTTCCTTTAGGCAGTTTAGATGGTAAACGACAGCATTGAACTTTGTATACAGTGCTGACTTCAAAACCTATTCTATGAATATCTAGTGAATAGAATTGAGAGTAAGTTCCATTATACATGATTTTTGGGCTCCCCAAGAAACCACGGTATTTTAATAGAGTCTGATCTATTGTAAAGAAGGTAACAATGTTAAGTGTAACACTGTTCCTTATTAGATAATGCCTCAGCCTCGGAACACCGCAGGAAAAGAAGGCTGGCAACAAGGAACATCACCATGACAGAGAAGAATACAATGCTGGTTTTCTGAAAGAGCTCAAAATAATGCTGAAGCACAGAAGAAAGAGTGAATAAAGTTAAGGACCTCCATGACAACAACAGTAAATTTAATGTCTATTTAATCTAGTTTACAGAAAAGGAATACTAAGGAAATATTTTGATATCCAGACATAAAAACCCCTTTCTTGGGTGACCAGAAAGAAACACTTCAAGTGGCTGTGCTGTTTGCAAACCTATGAAACTTCAGGCTTGTAGAAATATGCCAATGTGAGACATACCACCAAGGATACAAACCTTCCTGCATCACAAATTGATCTCCTGATAGATTCCAAATTAGGAAAAAAAAATTGTGGAAGATCTTTTGCCAGGAGAGAGGCATTCCTACCTTTATTGTACAGTCCTTTTCATGAGACACCACTGAAAAACCTGACAGTGAGCTTTAAAGATGATGAATCTTTAAAAAAAGAAAAAAAGCATTGTAGGTGCACTGTCATAAACAGTTCAAACCTCTGCTGGCATTAAAGCTGACACCTGCGCCAGTGGTTCATCATCACTATCATGAAGAAAAGAATGCATCTTAAAAGGAACACAACCAGATCCAACCTCAACTTTGTAAGGGGAACAGAGAACCTTTAAGACTCATTCAGCTAAAATGGAGCTACTGTTACACCCGGACAAGCTCCCACCCAACTTCCCAGCAGCTCTGAGCCTCATTGGGGAAAGTAACTGGTTTTCTAGGATGGTGGTCTGTGAATGCTTATGCTACCTATAGACTATGGATCCTCTCCTGGGAGCGGAAAAAAAAATATAATGTGAACACATCTCTCCTGATTGCAAGCTTCTTGAAGGAAATTACAATTCATTTGCGCTAGCTGTTACCTAATTGTTTTGAGATCCTTCCTTCAACAAGAAAACGCAAGTGAAGACGGTGCAGACCGTTTTCTTTCTGCAGAAGCAAGTAATTCATGCCAACCTATCTCCTCATGCAGGCCATCAACATCACCACAGTGATTTGACATGGGAGCTGTTCACTCAAACAGAAAAGGCATCACATGCACAAGCAATTGCTCCTAAGAACTAACTAATTTACTGCATTTCTCTCTCACAATACCAAGGCTAATTTTTAGATGGGCTCCCCATCCTTGAGCTGCGCTATGGAAGTATTATTTTTTCTCATTTAAATGAAAGTGACTTTTTAGAGAAGCTGCTGGTTTTGAAGGAAATTCACTCATGTAAACAAAGGCATGCATGTAAGAAAGAGCAAGGAAAACAAAGCAAAAATATAACGTACCTCCAAGGAGGTCTCAGGGTTTCCTAAACAGAACTAACCTAAGTCTATTCTTAGTAATCAGTACTGCCTCCGTCAGTAAAAAGACTACCTGCTAGCTCATCCTCGAAGCTCTGGAGACATCATTAATCTCAAAGGAAAAATTTATTTTGGAAGCATTACGCCATGTTGTGCAGCCACTACATCACTTTCAGAAACACGTTCATATTTAATACAATTGACATCTACAGAAGGCAAACCTTATGCTTTTTTCCAAGCTATTCAACTATCTCTTTAGTTTTGTATTCATTTAATATCTACAAATATGATGAGAAAACTTATACACACAGTAATTCTAGTCTTTCCATTCTTGTCTGTTCCTGTCTCAAGATGAAGAAGTGAAGCATTTTTGTCTCCAGGCACATTCTGAAAAGTCAACTTATGAGTCTTTTTCCCTTTTTCCCCGTAGTTCTGCCATCAATTTAGAAATTAAATTAACATTGGAGTGGAAATACACTTTATGATCAATTAGTGGTAACATTTTGCCTTTTTGGTTTGTTACTGAAGAAATCTATACGTCTACCCATGCCTTTGCATGATCAGAAAGCACAAAGTAAAATTAAACCTAGATCTTTCCAACTTTCCCTATCCCCTAAAAACCATTAAAGAGTTAAGTGTAAACAATTTTTTTTCCCCCAAACTCGTTATCACAGCATATTCTTTCCCTTTATCCTAGCGGGTATAAATTACAAAATGCTAGCAAAAAAAACATTATCAACAGACAAAACGTAAGAAAATAATTAATCCCAAAAGAAACTCTTAGCTTTTCTGTTAATCCTGATGTTATGCTTCAATACCAAGTTATCAAAAAGTTATCATAATCTATTTTTTCTTTGGATTTAAGCAGTCATGTAGAAATGAAATGACTACATGCAAGCTTGTCTGAAGCAATACTCATAATAAGTCTGAGTGGTGTTTTGGGTTTGGGTGTTTTTTTTCCTACCAACAGTGTGAAACATTCAAAATCATTAACTGTCCTGTATTAGAAGTTCCTGCATTCCACAGTTAATATTAACGCATGAATAATTCCTACTATCTTTACAAATTACTTACCAGATCAGCATACTTCTTGCACAAAGCTGCCAGCTTTTCCTCTGGAGTAGAAAGTGTGTTCAAGGCTTGCATTAATAACAGCACTTCTTTTCCTATGAATTGGATGAAAGACAACCGCACTGAGAAAAACCATACCACAAAAGCAGCCTGTCTTTAGAAGTAAAGAAAAATCTGACAGAGTGAAGTTTAAAAGGTTAAGTTTTGCTAATAAAAGATATTCACACAAATGTTTTTAATAAGCCTTTGGAATTTAAATATCAGCAGTGCTTTGGTAGCATTGAACACCACAATCTCAAATTTAAAAGTTAATCCAGCTACCGGAAAGTTAAAAAAGCTGATTAGTAATTACCACATTATTATTAAAGTTCTTGTAAAAATACCGTTACCAGCAGAAGGATTCTTAAATATGCATTAAGAACTGTCTTTTCCTAAGCAGAAGTACACATTTTCTCAGAATACCCTGTTAAAAATGACACATTTTGGCTACAAAGTAAACTTGAAGCAAAGACAGAGAAAACATTTATCTATTTCATGAAAATATTAAAGCCATTTAAAAAAAATCTAAATGCCAAAGAGAACATACCCAAAGTTTTCTCTTTGTGTTTTTCACTCTCTGGATCTTGCTGGCCATCAGGTGGATCAGTACGGGCTTCTTCTCTCCCAGGAGTTTCCTCACGGGACTCTTGAGAGCAGCACGTGGAGCCTGGGTGCTTTCTGTTCTTTGTGATACACTCAGTTTCTTCCAATGCGCCTGTGTTTTCTGGGCCATAACAGTTGGACTGCACATGCTGCAATGCTCTATCAGACAATTCATTGCACTTGCTGTTCACCAGCTGATCCTCGTTGTTCATTCCCATCTCCTGAGATCCAACTTCTTCCATTGCACCACCAACCAACTTCAGAAGGGAAAGGAAGAATCGCAAGTAAACAGTCAAGCAACTGTACTTAAAGTGAAAACCGCGACCTTTCTTTTGCATGGACAAATCAGAGTAAAATTTCATCATTATTCAATTTGATACTCACTGTTGCTAAGATAGGTATATAAATAATTGTACCCAGAACAAGACTAAAGACTGATGAAGAAAACAGCGCACAACAGCCCTAAATATTAACTACTCTATTACGAAACAACTTTGATACCTTGTCATTGCAAAAACGTTTATACTCTAGAAATTAAAAATTCACAGCGAAATCTGTTCTTAAAGCTCCAAAATTAATTTGCTACCAACTCAGCTGTTAAAGCGCACGATCCTAGATGAAAGCATTTCTCCCATATAGATCTTAAAAATGTATCTCACAAATCACTAAGTATAATCTAATCAGCAAGAGTTTAACTAGCCTTAGGTACTATTGTTTGAAAAATAAGGTGTAGAAATTAAGACAGAAGGGCACCATTATTAAAAACAACTTCATTACACATTACTTTTAGAAAACAAAGATAATCAGTTTTTAAATAATTCAAGAGATATACTTCAAGAAAAAGGGGGAAAAAATTAACCTGCTAGGAAGTCTAAATAAATCCACAGAAATACATTGTTTTGATAACATACAGTTTAAACTACTTCAGTCAGAATGCCAAATATGATTGTCAGCTGACTGAAGAAAATTTGTTGTTATAACAAAAATGACAAACAGAAACAGGAGCACGTCCATTTTTGAAATGTTAAAATTCACATCTATGAAATAATAAAAAAGTGAGTATTAACCAGCTTCAGATTTGGAGTCGTACTACCTACAATTTTTAACATGTTATTTCCACTCAAAGAAATAGAACTTTCTTGAAAGATTTCTTAAACCCAAATTGTTTAATTATTTATCCAGCTGTTTTAACACTGCAGTGATATGTCAATATTTTAGAGCAGAACATCTGGTGATACCACCCTATAGCTTATCAAGCAGCTATCAGACTCCATCACCAGAACAACATTCCCAATCTCTAGAAACTTTTAAGGCTAATGAGACCTTCAAGGGTGTTTGGTTGGGTGGTTTTTTTCAATCTTGTTCCACTACAAAGGCTGAGACTCGGGACAATACTTGGAAGTGATTCAGTATTTTTCTTCTGTCCATTTGCAATCCTAGTATACAACATGGATACACAGTTAAAAGTACAATAAGCAGAGCTGAACTCACTTCACTGCCCAAGTGATCATTCTCATTTATTTAGTTTCCATGAATTGAAAGTAAATTTCCTTAAAAAGTCACAAGCAATTATGAAAACAGGGCTTGTTTATATGTACAGTTATGCTGTTTAAGACCAAATTAACTTCAGATTAGCACATTCTTAATTTTGAAATAAAACAATTCTTAAAGCCAGGAGTTTGCACTGGGTTTATATTCTGCACAGATAGACCATTTTCCTCTTCAAAAGGAATCAGCCAACATCAAAGGAACGCAGCCAACACTAATAATATACTGTGAGATGTA
>WHYT01017384.1:408283-438828 GCA_009806455.1 Tetrax tetrax | reverse complement strand
GGAGGAGGAGGAGGAGGAGGAGGAAGGGGAGGCGGGGAACGCGGCGCCACGAGCCGGCGGGGCGGGGAAGGGGAGCGCCCTCCCCCGAGGCCCGACTGCGCGCTTGCCCTCACCTCCGGGCCGCCGCTCGGGGCCGGGGCCGCCGCCGCCTCCTCGCCGCTCTGGCTCCGGCGCCGGCTCTGTCCCGCTGCTGCTGCTGCTGCTGCCGCCGCCGCCGCCGCCGCCGCGGCGCTACCGGTACTGCTGCTGCTGCTGCTGCCTCCTCCGCGCGCTGCCTCCGCTCCGCGCATCGCCATGATGTGACGGCAGCATCCAAACAAGCTGCCGAACCCAGGGACACCGGAAGCTCTCCCTGCGGCACCGCCCCTCTTCCCGACGGCAGCCAATCACCGCGCAGCCCTCCGCCTCTACGTGGGAGGTTTGCGCCCTCCTTGCTCGCCGCTCCTTCTCCCCCGGCGCTGCCGCCGGGACGGCGGAATCACGCGTGGGCTCCGCGGTGAGAAGCTGACCGCGCTTCCCAGTTTGCTCTGCTCGGCCTAGCGACGCGGCCGCCCGGTGCCTGCGTGCACCGCGCGGTTCTCCAGCCCTCGGGCCTGAGCGGGGCCTGCCGGGAGCGGTAGTCGGCTCTGCCGCGGGGCATGCCGGGAGATGTAGTCGGGGGAGAGGGGGGGCGGCGGTATTAACGGCCGCCCACCGAAGGAAATTTTGCCCCTTCCCTGATTCGAGCGTTATGCCGCCTTCCTTGTAGCCCTTACTGCCTGTCTCATGGCTCTGGGGACGCGGCCGCGAGGGGAAGGCCGAACTGGTGGGCTGTTTCCTGTGGGCGGCTTCTCCTGAGGAAGAAGTGGAGCGGCTGCCGGGAGACTGGAGTTGCGCAAGGAAGCTTTGCCAGGAATGGCTTCGCACGTGTAGCCGAGGCCAGGAGTGCAGCTGCAGCGTCTCCTTGGGCCGGAGACATCCCTTTTGAGTCACCTTCCTGTGGGCATGGCCTTCTCCTCTCTGCATGGCTCCTGCCAGCGGGGAGGCTGCCATGGCTTTAAGGATTGCTTGTGGGGAACAATGAAGCTGCTGAAGTGTTGTCCCAAATCTGGATCCGTTTACCTGGTGTGCAGAAACCAATAAACACACTGAGTAGAGGTATTGCTTTATTTCATGCTTGCACAAAGGTGGGTGCTAGATTGGACCCGAGTTTGGGACAACAGGCACATGTGCAATCCGTTGAACCCACCATCAGTTTCATGTGCGTGTGTAGGCCTTTGTCTTCAGGTGGACTGCCATAGAATAACTTAAAACATCCTGTGAATACATATGTTCCTGCTTTCCAGGGAAATAAAACCCTTCATAATAGGAGGGGAACCTTTATGTTCTTTTATAGAGTTACTGAATAAAAATATTACTCTAAACCTCCTCAAACACTTTGTACTTCAGAGAATAGGTGGAGTGGATATTTGTGTTGGATAAAGTAGCTTCTGTGAGGTAGTACCTGCCAAAATTATTTTGTTCTTACGTCCTAAATCTATACTTAGCAGAACTATTCAATTGCTAATTTCAACGTGAAAAAGAATTCTACATTTTGGGGCATCATCCTGATATTTAGACGGAGTTTTTCACCCCCAAAATAACACTTGTTCTTTTAAAAGCATGCATAATACTAGTACAATTACTGGAAAAAGAAAAAAAGTATCCCTTGTCTCCACCAGGAGAATTTTGATGCTTCTTTAGGATTTCTCCACACATCCCTTCCATCTGAGAGTAGCAAGACATCCATGCAAATCTGCTCTGGGTGATCCCAGGATGCCTCATACAATCCTTAAATAGGGCTTTAAGATTACTTTTAATTTCTCCCAAGCAGTATTTGAAAGTATATTTATGTAGCGAACCATAAGTTCCTCCTTCCCTTCCCCCTGCTAGTCACTTTTTGGAATAGAAGGAAGATTAATTACAAATATGAGCTACTTTGAGAGAGAACAGAATAAAGAACCACTGAGTTCTTGCTGGTTGTAAGCCTTTACTGTAATAAAATTCACTGTAAAAGCTATTTTGGTGAGTTTGGGTGTCAGGTTAGCGTGCATCGTGCAACAGAAGCAGGCATTAGACCATTCTGTCAAGGGGGACAAAGTTTTCTTCAAAAGCTACCAGGTGTTAGAGGACATATTTCCAGCAGGAATTCTTTTCACATTTGAACTGGCAGGTTATTTCCTGCTGATACATTGAAACAGATCAATTAGTATCATTTTGTGAGGAAAGATACTGCTTCCTAGTAAGTGTTTACAAAAGGTTAGGGTTTTTCTGAAGACAGCTGATGCAGGCATAGTGAGAGAGGTACTACCAGCTTCCAAACTCAGTCACAGATCTCCGGTGCACAGATTGCTCGCTGTGCTATTGTCCTCTGAAGAACACAAATGTGAAATTGAACAAAATAACTACATTTACTATTTTCAGTTACAGCTATGCTTCTCTCCCTATGTCTTTTTATGTGTTCTTGTGAACTGTTTTCTTTCAAAAATGCACTTAACCAGCAAAGTGCATATCAACAGTACTGGAAATTCATATTCCACTCCTGCAAGTAAATACACGTACTGACAGGAGGATGAGAACATATCTGCAGTTATGCCCTGGTAATGACCTTGCTGGAGATTGCTCGTGCGAGGGAGGAGCAGTCGTGAAGTACATACTAGGAGCAGCCAAGCAGATACTCCACCCAAATGGCTGTTGCCAAGAAGCTGCTTAATTGCTGGGCACTAAAAGTAGTGGTCTCATGTTATTGACAGGCAGGAAGCTGAAATTTTAAGAAAATTAGTTCTTTTTCATTATTTAGGATATAACTAAGGATCCATTGGTTAAAAACCTGTAGTTACCAACTTTTTATACATTTTCAGGATAATCTACTTTTACAGTCTACGTCCAAGTTAAGTAGTTATTGCCATGCTTACAAGTAGTCTAACTTCACGAACCCTGTACACGTAAGTGGTCAATTTGACAGTTCTCTAGAGTACTTCACTGTCTTCATTGGGGTGGGGACTCCTAGGCAACTTAGTGAAAAATAAGTTGCTTCATTATTTTTTTAAACATCAATAGGGTGACAACTAGAACAAATGATTTAAAACTCTAAACAATGACAACTGAGAAACTATGAAATAAAGATAGTGTCCTCATTTTGGCTGGGGTGGAGCTAATTTTCTTCCAAATAGCTGCTATGTTTTGGATTTACTACGGGGTTTTGTATGTGAAGAATGTTGATAACACAGTGACGTTATTAGTTGTTGCTAGGAGATCAAGGACTTTTCTCAGTTTCCCACGTTTCACTAATGTGCAGGTGCAAGAAACTGGGAGGGCTATAGCCGGTACAGCTGACCCAAACTGGCCAAAGAAAGTATTCCATGCCATACACATCATGCTCAGTATGTAAGGGGGGGTTGGCCAGTGGGCAACTTTCTCAGTCTTGCTCTTTCTCTCTCTCGGGATCACTCTGAGATTGCTCTTGCTTCTGTTCCATGGTGCCTGCGCAGGACAGGCTGTATTGGTCACCAGGTGGTGAGAAATCGTGCATTGTTTGTTTTGTGTATTCTATTATAATTACATTGTATTAATAATAATTAATAACATGATATTATTAATAATTATTAAATAATAATACACATAATTATTGTCTATTCCTTGCTGTCCTAGTAAACTGTCTTTATTTCAGCCAACGTGTTTTCCTTTCTTCCTGATTTGCTCTCCTATTTACCCCTGGGGAGGGGAAGGGTGAGCGAGTGGCTGCGTGGTACTTAGTTGCCAACCAGATGTAAACCATGACAGACAGTCCTTACAGTATTGTTACAACATGCAAGGCAGTCAGGAAACTATTGAAATGCAGCACCAAATTTATTTTTTTTTCCCTTTCATAATCATCACTATCATGATTGCTTTCAGCAAAATTTTCAAGAATCTCTGGACTACCAGAATTTTTCTTGGAATGCTTTCCCTCTGGTACTCATGGAATCATAGAATGGTTTGGGTTGGAAGGGACCTTCAAAGGTCATCTAGTCCAACCCCCCTGCAAGGAGCAGGCAGGAACCCCTCCAAACAGGTCAGGTCGCTCAGACCCCCGTCCAACCTGGCCTTGAATGTTTCCAGGGATGGGGCATCCACCACCTCTCTGGGCAACCTGTGCCAGTGTTCCATCACCCTCATTGTGAAAAATTTCTTCCTTATATCCAATCTGAATCTGCCTCCCTCTATTTTAAAACCATTACCCCTTGTCCTCTCACAACAGGCCCTGCTGAAGAGTTTCTCTCTGCTTTCCTGTAGGATTTGGGGATTGCCCCGATGCATATGCAGAACTTTGCACTTGGCCTTGTTGAGCCTCATAAGGTTCACGTGGGCCCACTTCTAGAGGTTGTCCATCCCGTCCCTCAGGCGTGTCAACCACACCACTCAGCTGAGTAGGAACTGTAATTCTTCCAGTGTTACTTTTCACAATCAAAAATTAAAATGAAAGCAGGGGGGAAATGGAAAAATACAAACCAACCAAACTAAACAACACAAATCACCAGTCTTCTACTTCACAGGATCCTAAAATTAAATGATGGCTATGAGGGAAATTGCCTGGGGCCCAATGTGGACAATATTGCACATACGTACTGGCTGAACATACAGCTAAAAACAAACAAAAAAAAAAACCCAACCCAAGATGTCAGAGCAGAAGGAACGGGATGAGGAGTAATACAGAAATGCAACCAGCATGTGTCAGCTGGGTGGTGCCTTCTCCTACGTGCTTGTGGCACGTGTCATACCTCCCTCCCTGAAAATTAACTCTGAAGGTAAATGGGCTTTAAGGAAAGCTGTCACAAATTACTGGGGGCATTGGAAAAACTCTTGTATGACAAGAGTGAAAAGTCTGAAATTGCTTGCTTGGCTCGGGAAAGCAACAAGTGAGACATGATGAAAAGAAAGCAAAGTCAGGATCTTCTGTTTTCCTGTGTCACACCGGGGTAAGTTAAATTACAAAATGGCACATTTAAAGAAAACAAAAAGATTTTTTCCCCTCACACCTTAAGAAATTAATTACCCCACGATACTAATGAAAAGGAACTGGACGTGTGTGTCAATAAGAATGACAGCCAGTGACAGGTTTGTGCAAAGGTGCTTTGACAGAGAATTTGTCTGCCAGCCACCAGGGCCCGAAGGCGAGCCTTGGCTCACCGTGATGAGGTAGGTGGTCAGTCTGGGGATCTGAAGAACCCGGCACTGCGTACCCTAATGCTGCTCTTGTCCATCTTTACACCAGCCAGGACTGGAGGCAGGACACCCAAACTAGAAGCTGTGCTTGCGGTCGTGAGTTAAATCTGCTGGTGATTGTCTGCCGGCACCCAGACTAAGGGGATGCAGGGCATTCCCTACCCTGCTCCTTGGTGCTGGGCCACCAAAGCTGGGTTGCTCGCCGGCTCCACTGGGAATAACTCAGTAGCCAGGAGCTGATGGAGAAATTGCTGGTTGGCTCAGGGCTAACATTTTTAGGGGTCTTTCCAAGCGTTTATAGGCATTCAGTGTTCAACATGTGCTCAGACACATCAGTTGACTAGTATATCTGTAGCCAGAAACACCTGAAGTGTGTCCAATACAACGTTCCTCCGGCAAAAAAATCCTATGTGCCAGTATTTTTGCCTACTTAGGCAATGGTTTCAGCTCTTTCATTCACATGCCCACTGAGTTTTTGACACCACATCCCGCCAAGAGAGATTGTTTTTTCCACATCCAGACTAAATGTCTGCGGAGGCTCCTCTCCACCCCAGCAATGCTCTTACAGCAGCGCTTTTCATCCACCCAACACACGATGGGCTTGAAAGTCCTGTTACACATGATCCAGGATGCACGGCGGTGATGATACAGCAAAAGCAAAACTGTTTGATGTTTAAATTGCAGGCATCAAAGTCACAAAAGGGCTCAGGGCCAGCATTAAAACATTTGTGAAATAAGTGGCACAAGATGCTGGGTGTAATCAGTCTATTCACTGGCCATTATTTGATGGTGAGGTAAACTGGGCTCATTTCTCCGCAGAAAGGATAGGGAATGCAGAGAAACAGTAGCTTTATCTGGCCCTGAAACCTTCACATCTGAGTATGGAAGCCATAGCTTAGGAGAACAAATAAATAAAAGCAACTGCAGAATTAAGGTTTTGTGCATGCATGCAATTAAAAAAACCCACACTGAACAAGGTTTTCTTTAGAGCATCATATATCAAAGCAGGCAGCAAATCTTTACTTTTCTAATTTTATATATAACCCTTAACTAACTGCATTTTTCTTCTGTCTTTCCCTACTTTGTCAGGATCCCACTGACATAAAATAACCTTTCTGCCCAAGTGATTCACTCTTGAAGATAATTTCTGCAGAGCACTGTCTCATTAAAAATGATAGAGTGGCAAACTAACGATAATTATTTTGGTTGCTCCTCCTCTCTATCTAGTTAAAAGTAACAGCTGACAAAGAAAAGTACATTGTGATTTTTTGAATATATTTAGACACACTAATAGACGTGGGTTTGCATTTATAGATATGCATGGTTTTCATATGTATATATAGAGAGCCAATACTGAGCTATACTGAGAAGAAAATGAAGCTGTGCTTATCTTTGGATGTTTCTGTAGGAATTGTTGTTTTCAAAAATAATTAACTTCGAAATAATACAAAGAAAATATAGCAAGAAATTAATTCACTGTTACTCGCCATTTCATTTTAAAAAATGGTAATGCTGATCTAAAAAAAAACCCCAAACCTCTAAAGTCTAAAACAAAGGGGAAAAAAAAGCATTGAAAATGAGTACTTTGGAACAAAAATCTACTAATGGGTAACATTATTTAAGACCAGGCTACTGTGCTGTTGTGGCTATGGGTATATCAATCAGCACTTACTGAGACATATAGTCTCAGGCCAGACAATACATCTTCTAAAGGTTCTGAATCGAAACCCAGGCCGTTCCCAGTGTGGTTCTCCACACTGTAATCATACAGCTAGACCCCAGGTACAGCGCATGGACCGAGGGCCCGACGTGGCTGCTGTTGCTTGGCAGTGCACCGATAATTAACCAGCCACGCTTCATTCCCTTTTCTGTAATAGCTATCGCAAAGTAAAAGTCAATAATATTTGAGTTGCCCCGAGTTAAGGATGCATCTCATGGTCAGGTGATATGCTGCTGTTCTTCTTCTAATGCACAACGTTGAGATGGACATCCTGCGCTCCAGTACTGCACACATAACCCCTCCAGACAAACAAGAAGATAACCAAACAGCATGGAGGGAAAAAATACTTTTATGACCTGACTGACAAGCGACAAACTAAAGAAATGCAAAGTTTACTGAAACAATTCAGGAAAAGAAAAGCTTTGATTGACTTTGTTTAGAGAACAAATGTAAATGACCGAATAAAAATGCAGGGAACATTTGTTTTTATTCCAAGATTTTACGATCGTTCCTCTGCCTCCTTCTCCAAACGAATTACTGAGTCAAAAAGTCGCATATGCATATTAATAGCAACTGGACTGGAAAACTAATAGTTGAAGAGGATGCTTCAGTGCACAGAATAACTGGAGATGTTATGTCAGAAGAAAGCTGTATCACTGTTCTGAGCTAACAGAAGTGGATTCTGGGCAACCTTTTCCCTGTTTCTCAAAGGTTAGTTTCAAAATTGGCAAGTTTTGTTTCTTCTAAGAAAACTTGTTAACAATCTTTTTGTTGGTTTGTTTGCTTTCCCTCAGTGTTTTAAACAATTGCATTCTCTATTACATTGTTTCCCCAGGTTGGCATTATTTACATGGGTTCTTGGTTTCTTTTGGTTTTGTCCTTGATTTTGTGCTGTTGTTTTGCCGGATTTTAGCATCTGCACGATCCCAGTGCTTGGAATGATGTTGTTAAGAAAATGCCAGCATACTTGCTTATTAAGTATATTAATAATGCTGGTTTTGGCTGAGATAGAGTTAATTTTCTTCATAGCAGCTAGTATGGGGCTATGTTTTGGATTTATGCTGAAAACAGCCTTGGTAACACAGGGATGTTTTAGTTACTGCTGAGCAGTGCTTACACACAGTCAAGGCCTTTTCTGCTTCTCACACCGCCCCACCAGCGAGAAGGCTGGGGTTGCACAAAATGTTGGGAGGGGACACAGCTGGGACAGCTGACCCCAACTGACCAAAGGGATATCCCATACCATGTGATGTCATACTCAGTGTATAAAACTGGTAGAAGAAGAAAGAAGCAGGGGACATTCGGAGTTATGGCGTTTGTCTTCCCAAGTAACCATTATGCATGACAGAGCCCTGCTTTCCTGGAGATGGCTGAACACCTGCCCACCAATGGGAAGTAGTGAATTAATTCTTTGTTTTCCCTTGCTTGCACTTGCAGCTTTTAAACTGTCTTTATCTCAACTCATGAGTTTTCTCACTTTTACCCTTTTGATTCTCTCCGCCATCCCACTGGGGCGGGGTGAGCGAGTGGCTGGGTGGTGCTTAGTTACCGACTGGGCTTAAACCACATTAGGACACATTGGGGCTACAAAGACACCTTGAACATGAAGAAGTCTACCTAAGTTCATCCCGCATGACAAGTGGAATGCAGACACTTTCCCTTTTACCATGCACAAGAAAAACTGCGAGACACTAACCTAAATGAAAGGCATGGGCCAGTCCTGAAAACTCTGCAGGATTACATAAAACTTATTTCAGCTTTCCAGGTTAAAAAAGAGATAGGCAGATATGAAAATATCAAGATGATTTTTGGTAAGAGACTTTAAATATCAGAGCTGAGTCAGATTAGGCCTCGCTACATTATTGCCTTTTAAAATGCAAACTTAAATAGTGGTGAGGGTTTTATAAAGACATACTTGCTTTTCATTAGACTTGCAAAACTAAGGTTTTAGATGTAGGAGCCATGTTTTATGAGAGGTGGAGTTTTATGTCTGTAACCGTTATACAGGCTAGATTTACATGAAAAGAAAGATGAGGCTTGGTATACAAACCCCATGCAAATAAGCCTATTATATATCTGAAAACACTAGGAATTATCAGGGTGGTTTTTAAGAAAGTGGACATTTGGAGCAGGGATTTTGAGCTCTTAGTCATCCAGGTAAGATTTGCAACTATCAGAACAGAACTACCCATCTTTTTGGAAGAGGTCATGTCAAACTGCATAGTAGACAGAGCCTAGTGTCTCCAGCTTAAATTAATGCGTAGTTGTGTTTGTCAAGAGTAAATGTGAAACTTTGAAAAGTCTGATTTTCTTGAGTGTAACAGATCTAACTTTCATAGAATCATAGAATGGTTAGGGTTGGAAGGGACTTTTAAAGGTCATCTAGTCCAAGCCCCCTGCAAGGAGCAGGGACATCTCCAACCAGATCAGGTTGCTCAGAGCCCCGACCAACCTGGCCTTGAATGTTTCCAGGGATGGGGCATCCACCACCTCTCTGGGCAACCTGTTCCAGTGTTCCATCACCCTCAGTGTAAAAGGTTTCTTCCTGATGTCTAATCTGAATCTACCTCCTTCTAGTTTAAAACCATTACCCCTTGTCCTATAACTACAGGCCCTGCTAAAAAATCTGTCCCCATCTTTCTTACAGGCCCCTTTTAAGTACTGAAAAGCCATAGTAAGGTCTCCCGGAGCTTTTGTGGTCTTTAATTAATCCCTGATAAAAAAATCCTTCTAAAGCACTCTTATTTACCACAACTTATCTCACATCTGTTAACTAAAAGTGAAAAACACTATAAAAATACAAATCATGCTTACGAGGATTTGTAGTTTAGAAAGTGTATGCTAATGAAGAAAGTAACTTGAGAGCCAAATGTATGCAGGTTTTAAACAATTAATTTTCCATAATGAGAAATACAGGAGGGTTTTCTGTCCAAGTTGCTAATAGAGACAATTTAAAATAGTCCTTTCTTACAGTAACAGCCGTTAAAACTACTTAGCTCTTTTCAATTCCCACTGGATGAGTATTGACTGAATAATTACAGCTATAATCTGTTCAGTCTCTTTGCAAAAGTTTTCTGCAGAATTATGTCATTAAGACAGAGCTTACTGTATGTAACATGCCTGTAATTCAATTGTGCTTAATGGCTCCTACCTACTTCATGTTACGCATTTTCCTTCATATTTGCAATTTCATGAATGTTTTGTCACAGAAGTTTATGAAATAGATGACAAATAGATCATAACATTTTAATTTATATATATATATAAAAATACCGACTTAATGGTAAAACTATAGGAAATATCCAGATGCCTAAGAAGAATTAAAAAAAAAAATTAAAGAAAGCTATTTTTTATTTAAATTCCATGTCCATTCCAAAGCATATTTTTGAAATCTGTATAAGTCTGAAATGTTTGCCCCCGACTCTGCCCTCCCTCCAAATAAATGAGTCAATTTTATACATATCTACAGTATTTAATAAAGATGTCCAACCAGCCAAAATTTTTACATAAGTGTTTCAGCACTTAAAATAAAGAAAAACATTTAATTTGCTCTCAGTCAGCCAGCAAAATTAAATGGAGCCATAAGTCTTCTGAAGAAAGAATGCATTAAATAATCTCTCTCTCTGCGCAGAAAAGGCAGTATCTTGATATGATGATTTAACAAAAACAACAGTTTAATTCAAGCAGTTAATAACTCTGTTCTTATTTAATGCTTAAGTGTTTGCCAGTTAATATATGATCAACAACTAATTGGTACTTCTTTTGGAGTCTGAATTAGTATTTTTTAAAAACAAATTATTGGAAGTTCTTTGATAGGGTTTTCCAGAAATTCTTTGGCTACGTACATTAAGGGAGTTAAATACACACGAAAGCTACTAGCTACAAGTAACTCAAAACTAGTATGCATTTACAGATGATACAGGAACTAGAGTGCAAATGTGATGAGAAAGTTATTTTCCAGAACTAAGTTACAACATCCATTTTTACATCCCAAACAGAAGGCTGCAGACAAACAAATTGAGATTCTTAGATTTAGAAATCTTTTTGCAGAGCTTCTTGACCACACAAAAATTCCTCAAGCTAAACTGTTGCTTCATGTAACAATGTTATCGCTTTTAATTATGACATATAAACTGCAGTGTCTGTCTCTTTTTTTCTTTTGAAGAATGTACAAGTTCAGAAACTGCTCATATAAAGAACAGAAATAATGCTTGTATCCCTATATGGAATTATAATGATTTTAGGTTCTTTTATGTCTTTTGAAGATCTTTCGTAAGCAAAATATGAAAGCAGAAATCTCTGTCAGTTCTCAGAAAAAGCTTAGGGTTATAGTGATTTTGTGAAAATGCTTAATTTTCTTCTTGCAGCATTTCTTCTATTTCTTTATCCCAGTTTTCATCTCGCTTTTCTGATTCTGTCACCACCTCATACTCTTGAAGCTCTTGTTGTAATTCCTTTTCCCAATCAGCAGTTTCTTCTACAAGAGATACATGATGTGTAAGAATTAAATTGATAATATAGAATATTGCTTATTTATATAAAATTAGATGAATTTGCACTGAATCTCTCTTGTACCCGCCCAAACTTTATGGACAGCACTCCTTAAAAACTAAAAAAACTTCAAGATCAGACATTTAATCTTATTGGTAGGTATTAATTAATATAGAAGTCTATATTCCTATGTGCGTACTGTAAGAAAGATATAAAAAGCAAATATGCAGCTTATTTATAACAAGCTTCCTTTCACAAGTGGATCTCCTACACTAAGCTGCATATTCAGTTGGTCTACTATCAACTGAATCTCCCTTCGTATTTTTAAATCTCCAGAAAAAAAATGAATCAAGTTCCTAAGTTTGTTGATATACTGTTATGGGGAAAAAAAAAACAATCAAGTTCAAATACCGTGGATAATTTAAAAAAAGAAGCAGGTATTCTCCTCACGGACATTTGTAGCTAGGCAAGCTCATTTAATCAGGGTTAAAGGTAATCATATTTCATACTTCAGGGCAAAAAATGAGTCAGAAGGCATTCCTGTGTTGTTAATCTCTGGTTTAATTAGCTCTACGTATCATATGCAAGAGTATGGGGGAGGAGATGGATGTTTGAAGTGCTGGTTAGTACTTCAGCCTAGATAGGAAGGTACATAATTCCATAGTCCAAGTCAGTAAGGCCAGCTGAGATTTCTCTGAACAAATTACAATTAACTTATTGAAACACTTCCATCAAAAAGCTGCAAGCAAGGAACTGATATTACTTTTAAGAATTCCTCAAGTTTGGCTACGTATTGGAAAAAATAACAATTTCAGAAAAGGATTCAGCAACATCCAAAACACACGGTAAGGTGACTTCTGAAAATTGTATTATAAGCATCTACATATACAAGTGTCTTCATAATAAACAGTTCATTGTGTATGGCCAGAGTCACATAATCACAGATTGTTTTTATGCATTTTACACTGACATTAGTTCTTCCGAATCAAGTATAAGGCCTACTTTATTTCTTCTCATCATTCTCAAAGCTATTTGTTAAATTTTAACTCTTCCAAATGCATATAAAGCTTTTACAGCGGAGGCATTTGCAAGCTCACAGTCTGGTGCAAATATTGCCTTTTTAGCTGGTGTCACAAGAAGAAAACACAGCCTGACTTCCAAATACTGTACTTTATCTACAAGGATGTAAATTAAAGAAAGAAAAACTCATACACGTAAGGACCTATGAAAGACAAAGCAGGGAAAGGAGGAGATGGACAGAAAAACAGCACTTCACTGTCATTTACATAAAAGAGTCACCTAAAAACTGTTAGGTTCTTCAGTTTTAAAATCCTCACAGCTAACATTCTGTATAAGACGTCATTTGACTGTGGTAAGAATCATCATTAATTTCTGCAATATTTCATTGCAGGTTGTTTCATACACTTTGAAAACCAGTCACAAATCTACTTTCCTAAATTGAATTACAATTTTTTTTTAATCCATTTATCTTAGAATTATCATATTTAAGACACAGAAGGTAATAATAGCTTTACCTTCTACTACTGAAGTCTCTTCTCTCTTTTTGTCTAGCACCAGTTGTTCCATTTCTTTTCTTAGGTCTTCGTGATTCAGATTACAGGAATCAAAAGCATCACTCACAAATTCTGATACACCTGGACTTGTGGAAATCTCTTCCTCATCCTGTGGTAAAATAGTCTTGTATAAGCTTATCCAAAAGGGGGAAAAAGGTAACCAATACATACTTCCACTCATGTGACTCTCTTTAGATAGAGTCAGTGAAAAAACAAACCAAATGGATTACTCTGACAACTATTTTTCTTTATGGGCTATTTTTCTTTTAGAGTATTTTTATACAAACAAAAATGTCACACAGCTATACTGAAAATTATCTGCTTTTCACCCTAGGCTCCTTTTTGTGTTCTCCTAACAGCTTTAAATCTTTTTATTGTTTTAATCTTCAGAAACAATAATAAACTCCTAAGTAGGAGTACCTAAGACTAATATTAAATTTCAACAAGTCAGTAACAGTTTTTCACACACAAATAAGATCAAGAAAGGACTGTTGTCTGGGAATCTTTCTAGCTTAATTTAGTCCACTGCATATTATTGGCAAGTGAATGCACAGCTCTGCTTCTGCCAAGAGTGTCTCTGGCACTGATTTTACAATCCAGAAATCAACAAGGGTCTTTACATGTCTATGGTAAAGGTTTTTGCAGAATCAGGCAAAACTCTTCTTGCTGTTGCAATAAAATAATGTTGCTATTGCAATGCATCATTTAGATTTCCAACACTTAAGTCTGGCAACTGCTGAAGAGTCGGACAAACATGGGACACATTTTTATGACGGTATCCCTCATGTCTAAATACAATGCAAACCTACTCCAAACATTTTGGAAATGTCACTCTTCAGAGTGAAAACATGTTTCATTACAGTGTGCAGGATACTAATGAAAGTATTCTTCAGATAAACTACTGTTTTTTCTACTGAAAATTAGGTTTTTTTACTGAAAATTTAAAGTGCATGCACTAAAATTAATATCACAGCAGAAAAGCAGCAGTTTAGGACTGTCAGCTACTGTATTATTACGGTTTCATATCACAACTTACTCAAAAGGATGCATAATTACCTGTTAAGTAACAGTTTCACATACTAAATAGCAGATAAAATATAACAGCATTTTTTACCTCTTGAGATTTTATTTGAGGCTTTATTGTAACAGGTGGTGTTTTTGGCCGTACTGTTTCTATCATGAGAGAGAAAAAAAAAAGGTAGATTACATTTAAATACATAAAAAGCTCATTTAATCTGCATAGCTATTAAATGTACAAAGAAATATTGTATTTTAACTTTGAAGAAATCCTGGTGGTTAAAGGCTGAGTTCAGCCATAGGTGAAGCATTTACAACAACAAAACAGAAGAAAAGGAATTTTCTATTCTTAATTAAGGCAAATTTAGCAAACCATTGCCTCATTATGACTCCAACGTTAAATCACAGGAACCCCTCCCCTCAAAATGATCCAAAGAACTATGTAAATAGGAACAGTTGGGAATCTGAAAGAATGTTTTCTATAAGACCCTTACAGGTTGCACCACATATCACAAGACCTTTAAAGTTACAAAGGTGTAGACTTGGTCACAAAATCCAGTTACTGCCTATCATAGAAGTTCCCAAACTCCCCTGGTTGGGTACCATTACTGACGTGGGCACTAGTTAGCTCTTAGCTATACCAGGCTATATCTGGATGCACACCTCTAAATGCACACAAGAACAGCGCTCCATGGCTTTATCTTCTTTCACACAGGCAAAGGAAGTCACTGAAAAACATAAACCCTAGAAGATGTTCCCAGTTGAAAACTTGCTGTGCATTCTGTATTTAGTAGCATGGTGCTAGGAAGATAATTATTGTTTACAAGAAGGACAGATCTTTTTCCTTGGCAGGTAAAAGAATACCCCAGCCTTCCTCCTCGTGCAACTAGCAGGGTAGAGGAGTCACAATAAAGAGCCAGGTAGCTGCAAGAACAATTAACACACTGGGCACGTTGTGGTAGTGATGGAGTGCTTACTTAGCAGTTCTATTTGTTGAAACACGCAAAGCAGCTCTGAGCTTGCAGCTCTGCTTACTGCAGTCTGCACAGGTGGACCCTTCCTGCTTACTCAACAATTTCTGAAGCGGGAATTTTTTCAGGTTTAATTTTTAAAATTAAGATCCGCTCTAATTAAAGTAATTCCCTAATTGGTAGGTGTCACTGCTTACAGAGTTCATCTACTCAATGCCCCCCGCTCTGTCCCCACCTGCTCTTTTTGTTCCCCTTCCCAGGCTTCAGAGGATCTGTTACTGCACCCAACACCACAGCCAAAGAGGCTCCAGCACTGCCTGCTCGGGGAGGCTGTAGGACGCGCTGTTCAGCACCCAGTGCCCAAAGCACCGCTCCAGAGAGGTGCCTCAAGCTCCATCTGCTGCTCTGACGGAGAAGCGGCACAGCAGCTCTGTACTGGGCCATGCACCAGTCTGATGTAACTAACATACCACTAGCACTGCTCTGGATATACTGCCCTGGCATCATCTCCTCCACCGCTGATGTGCTCTCTACCCATGAGGTGACTTTATTCCCAAGTAAATAGTTACTAATACCTGGAGAAGGACTACAAGTTGGCATTTTGTTACAGAACTTATACAGTCTCTGCGCTAGAATGTGGTATGTCTTTCATTTGCCCCTTCGCATCAAACATGCTAATTTAACTTTGCAGAAACAGCAGGTAAGGAGACAGAGATAAAAATGGAAGGCAATTAATTCTATTTTATAGACATCAGTCAGCTTTAAGAAGAAACTCTGAATCATAGAATCATAGAATGGTTAGAGTTGGAAGGGACCTTCAAAGGTCATCTAGTCCAACCCCCCTGCAAGGAGCAGGGACATCTCCAACCAGATCAGGTTGCTCAGAGCCCTGACCAACCTGGCCTTGAATGTTTCCAGGGATGGGGCATCCACCACCTCTCTGGGCAGCCTGTTCCAGTGTTCCACCACCCTCAGTGTAAACATTTTTTTTCTAATATCTAATCTAAACCTACCTCCTTCTAATTTAAACCCATTACCCCTTGTCCTATCACAACAGGCCCTACTGAACAGCCTCTCCCCATCTTTCTTGTAGGCCCCCCTGAGGTACTGGAAGGCCGCTATCAGGTCTCCCCAGAGCCTCCTCTTCTCCAGGCTGAACAGCCCCAACTCTCTCAGCCTGTCCTCACAGGAAAGGTGCTCCAGCCCTCTGATCACCTTCGTGGCCCTCCTCTGGACCTTCTCCAGCTGGTCAATGTCGCTGACAAAGATGTTGAACAGGGCCAGGCCCAACACGGACCCCTGAGGGACGCCACTCGTGACCGGTCTCCACTTGGACATCGAGCCATTGACCACCACTCTCTGAGTGTGGCCATCCAGCCAATTCCTCATCCACCAAGTGGTCCGTCCATGACTCTCCCATGTCTCTCCAGTTTATAGAGAACATTATGAAGACTTACCAACAGGCAGTTACTTCCAGTTTTAGCCTCCAGTTAGGGAATGCAACCTTCAAAAAGGTTATTTAAAACAAACATAACACAGATGATTCAGAGCTGCCCAAACCTATGTGATTTTCGAATCAAAGCATGTATTTACCACAATCTGGTACATGTACCTTCGTCATTACAGAATATAAGGTCATTTCATTAGGACAGTAAATCTATCTGCATATCTTGTACTGGTCTTCTGAATTCTACAAGATCCTCAACAGGCCAAAAGACAGCACATTTTTTTTTTAAAATGAAGGTATGTTTTGTTTTCAGTCACAATAATTTTACTAGAATAACTCCTTGGATATTATCCAGCAACTTTCTCTTTGACTGGCAATTTCCAAGGGTTTGGATGATTCAAAGATAACAGTTTTGTTGTTCAATAGGGTCAGTTGCCATCTCTCTTCACAGGTTTTGCTAATGTTCAGGTGCAGGAAGCTGGGAGGGGAACAGCCAGTACAGTTGACGCAAACTGGCCACAGAGAATATTCCATACCTTAGATGTCATGCTCACTATATAAGAGGGAGTGGCCGGTGGGCAGCTCTCTCACTCCTTTCCTTGCTGCTCAGTTTCCTTGCTTTAGGTTTTGTTTCTGTGATCGCTGCTCAGAATGGGCTGTATTAGTCATCGGGTTGCCAGGTGGTGAGAAATTGTGCATTATTCATTTTGTATATTTTGGTATCTCTACATTTTGTTATTATTATTATCTTTCTTTGCTATCCTAGTAAGCTGTCTTTATCTCAACCCATGAGTTTTCCTTCCTTTCATCCCGCTGGGGAGAGGGAAGGGTGAGAGAATGGCTGTGTGGTATTCAGTTCCCAATGGGAGTTAAACAGTGACACTTGCATAAGGGAACCCTTCGGCACTGTAATTAACAATAGAGTGACTTCTATTTGACTAGCCAGTCAGCCACAACAGTAGCAGCTTGCTTTTTTTCTGAAATTGGTTTACTGAAGTAATGATATGCAGTAATGATCTGCAAAAGAGCTGTGAGAAAGTCTGTAACAAGATGAGAAAGGTGAAATTAGAAACTTAGGTGGGATTAGAAAGATAGGATCATTAGCAGTGCAAGGACTAAAGAGTAAAAATACCTATATGGAAAAATATATCTGAGAGGGGGGAAAGTCAACTTGGCACTGATCAGTTGGTTGTCATTCGGGCCAACAGTGTCAACAGGACATCAGTGTTAATGGATTTTATGGATAATGACAATTTATTGATGTGGGGATATGAGAATATTTTCCAAGGTGCAGCAAAGGTTTTCTCCTCTGCCTAATGCCTACTCAGTCTGCCAGGACTCTTCAGGTGTCTTAGCATGGGTGGTGAGCGTATCTAGATTAAGCTAAGATTTAATGAGCTACTAGTTATCTTTTGTGTCTTAGCCTTTAACTGCTTTATACTCTTTAAGCTGCATATATTCCTGCTTGCAGAATTTGCTTGCATGCAGATAAAGATGCCCAATGGTTCATAAGAGGGCCAGCAAGAATAATCTGTATAAATTGATCAGTGTAACTAAAGACACCTACATTGAAGTGGCTTTTTCATTTCAAGGCTGAATCCCAGGTAGTCTCTTGGTCCCTATCATCCTCCATTTCTACATCCCGCAGGTGTGTCTGCTTCCACCACCACAGTAATTCTACCCCCGTATCACTAACTTTGTTTGGCCTGAGGCGTAAGCAAAAGCCATATGCCAGCTTATGCCATATCCATTCTGACTGGAGAGTTGGCTGAAACTGGAAAATGGCTTAAAAGCACTAGAAGCCCCTTCTTCCATCTGGACAAAGAGACCAAGTATGATGAGAGAAATTCTGATTTCATAGGAAATCCAGGATAAAAATTCAATGTCACCTGATGTATACAGTCAGTATGCATGACACTAACTTAATAAGCTGTGCTAAAACAAATCCTTTCCATACCTTTCAGTTGACTATCCTCTTCTCTGCCTTTGTTCTCTTCTTTTCCTACTGCTTGCTGTTGAGCTGCAAGTGCGGTGAGTTGTGCAGACTGTTTAATTAGGGACACCCTGTAGAAATAATTTCTCCAGAACACTTCCTCCTTTATGCTAGAAAGAACAAACAAATTTTGATTACTACATTTGGAAATATTGTTCCTTTACCATCTAGCAATGAAACAAAATTAAATATGCAGAGGGAAGGAGTAGATATAGCTGCCTTTTAAGTAAAAACTTAGAAATCTGTGATATTATCACAGTATTAAAAAACCCATCACTGTAGAAGTTCTCAGTCTCTTACAAAACAGTTATGATGGACTGGAACACATAATATAATAATGTTATTTCTTTAGAAAAAGCTTAACAGCATGCAGCAATTTATAATTTGCAAAAATATCATGGTGTTCCATCTCTCTTGCTAAATTATGTAAACAAACTAAACAAGCCAAATAACCCTGTTCTCTTCACTTTCACAATGACAGAACATTACTTTTAGAAACTGTATTCATCTATGTCTTCCCTAGGCCTCAGGTGGAACTGGAACATCATTGATCTGTAGGCAGAAGCCATTCCTAGATTGCAGAACTGTTTCACTATCTTCACATATTTCAGCATGTCCGCAGGACTTCAATAACTAGAAACTGCCATCCCAGAAACGACCAGCTCTGATAAGCAGGAGACTATCTCATTTCATAGGTAACATTTCCCTGTGATAATCCTCCAAGAAAAGACCCGACTTTAACCCAGAGGGAACAGAAGCCAGAGATGGCAAGGCCCATGGCGAGGAAGACGTGTAGATTAAGAAAGAAAGAAGAGAGTGAAGTTACCTTTCCCCCCTTCCAGGCAAACAGTGACTACTGAGACTAAGAACAGAAAAAAAACCAAAACCCTATTAAGCAATGGGGTAATATAGGCAAGGATAGCATGACCAGAGGCTGAGGACAGACTGTCAGAGAGAGATCTGATGAAACCTAGAATATGGGTAGAGCTTTAGGACTGACAGCAGCAAAGAATAGCAGGGAATGGGAGTAAATAAAATAACCAGCTGGGAAGGCTTATAAGGAGGAGATTTAAGATAGAAAAGAGGACAAAGAAATATGTTTTCTTTCCTGTTTCCATCCTGAGGCAAGACACTAATGTTGGGAACTCCTACTTAGCAGAATGTTGACCTATGAAACAAGCTTAAGGAGCACAGTCTGGGACTGGGCAAGGAAGAAAAACAGCACTGTAACAAAGCTGGGATTAAGAAGCTATAGTGGAACTACTGGGACAAAGACCTTGTGGATCTTTTAGTTAGATGCACTAGAAGGGAGGCAGTCACAACACTAAGCTCTTCCCATGGCCCACTCAAAAACAGTTTCTGGTGAGCATTGCTGCTGTTTTGTGATGCATTCTTTTACAATTTCTCCAGGGGACCTCTGACTATCTCTAATAACCTTTTTGGGGTATCAGTTACACCAACAGACCTGAATAATTTTGTTGCTGCATTTAACTTTGTTTCCAGTGGACACAGTAAAACTTAAGGCCTCTCCCATACAGGTCCTTACTAGTTCTGAATTTCTAACAGATCTACTTCTGTTCTTTCCTCTAACTGCTAAACCACAATGCACACGAAATACTGAACGCATTTGAAATTAGCAGATATAAAATACACACAAAGGAACTATATAAAGGAAAAACTGAAGGGAGTGAAAAGAAAAAGGAGTAATTTTTGACTATTTACAGACATATTAAAAGTACAACCATACATAGTTACCAGCAGAAATTACTTACTGTTTGGGAACAAGATCAAACCTCATCCTATTGAGAAGTTCATCTTCTTGTAACATCACCATTGCAACAGGGTACATTTGATCAAAGTCGAAATTAAACTGCACACCTGCTGGAGGATCCCGCAGAAAATTCCGTTTATCCTTTGAAGAACATATTTATGGTCATTAACTGATATCAGAAAAAGGATATCGTATTTCACACACAAGACTAGCAAAGAAATCTCACTTCCCACATAATTCCATCACACCACAAAGCTGTAATGACTTAATCAAAATAAAAAAATTATACTGGGCATCTACTTTGGCTCAAGTTGGTACTGAAAGAACTATATAGTCTTGCACACGATCAGTGCAGTGATAGACACATTAAAAGTAGTATACCGAAAATACATAACTTAATAATGCCAGCCAAACTGACTTTGAAGAAAACGGAAGTTTTAACCTCTCCAACAGAAAAAAAAATCAGATCTTACAGGAAACAAAATACTTACTGCTGATAAGGCCAGTATTTGTTGTTGAATTGTCTCTTCTTCATTGCTGTCTACCCAGGGAGGCACTGCTACTTCTGTTATTGAAAGGAGGAACATAATTGCATCTGTATTACTTTTTTGAAAACAAACAAACAAAATAAAACACCTTACATAAAGTAACATATACTGTCACAGAAATAAGCACACTTGCATCAGTAAGCCAATTCATCCTTCTTTTTTCCTAAACTAAGCTCATGGCATAAGAGAGAAACTCTAGGAATGGATCTTTGCCTATCAGAGGTAAATTAAAAAAAAAAATAGTTGCTGATTTCTGTTATTGTAAAACTGAAACTGCGGGGATTTAGTTGCAGTGTGTTCAGTCAGAACTTGGTGCCTCTTTGTTTAGTTACTGAAGTAGCGCTGTATAACTGGTTATGCTGCCTGCAAAAAGCATTTTCTAGATTCACTTTAAACATGTAAACTTTGTTTAAATTAAGTTTTCAAAATTATTTATTATTGTATTAATTTTCTAACATCCAGAAGACACCAATTCTTTAATGATGGAGAAAATAAGTTATAAATTTGTTATAAATTATTATAAACTGAATAAGCATACACGAGTTCAGCTGATTTATGTATTTACACAGATACTTCTAAAATAGTTCTGTAGGCTGTCCACAAAGGAAAATAAACTATTTTAGATATATAGAAATCTAGTATTCTCTTCACTGTCAATGCAAATTTAGCCTACAGAGATATTATGATGCATTCGTAACACCTAACAAATAATTCTGGTGCACTTGAAACTAACAACATTTATTTGCCTATGCATCTGACATCAGCAAAATTTTTCACCCACACGAATGCTAACGCTAATGCTTCTTTCAGTTAGGCCATCTGTCTCTCTCCTCCTTTCATCAATCTAGCTCCCTATTTTCATGAAACTTAGAAATATCTTAACAGAAGCCAAAGTTTACAAAGAGACACACAAATAGAAATACAGACAATGTGGTCACATAAGCAGTCTTGCAAGAAGAAACATGATTAACGTACTAACTACAGAGAGTATGAAAAAATTCAGCATGATCCATTTAAAACCAGATCATTTTCAAGATTAACAATAGAGCCACTAATTATTCAAACTGTCAGAAATTATTGCATTCAGGTAACACATTAAAAGAGAGAAAAGTCAATGATGAAATGCAACGTAGAAAAAAACCTGTGCTTATTTTGAAGTCTCAAATAGACCCACTGATGTCAATAGTCCATGGGTGGATAACTCAAAGGATTTAGATCACAGACAATTATAGAGCAAATGACTTACGGGAAAGCAAAAGAGCAATTATGCCTTTCATGTAAGCAGAGCAACTCCTACAGCCAAACTAATTAAACACTATAGTGCAAACCCTAACCCATGTTTTTCATGTCATTATGAAAATGTGACATGATTGCTAAAGCTCAAAAGAAAGGTAATTATCATGCTTGTTTTCAGTAAATACACTGACTTGAGGTTCAAAACAACAATAAGAGATCAGCTTTGCTAGCACAGTGATCTTTGAGTTAACTTCATAAAGCTGAATTTGGTTAAAAAAGCAAATCTAAAACAACTGGATAATATAACACTAACTTCACTTAAAAAAGTAATCTTCCTATTCCAGAATATATGTTATGTTCCTCTACAGTGTGTTTCATTAAACAGTTTTGATATATTAGGTTTAGATATAGCTCAATTGTCCAGCTTCCAGAAAGTTTTAGCTTATGCGATGTTATGCATTATCAAAAAAAGCATACATTACCTGATTTTTTTGTTTGCTGCTCTTGGACAAATTTTTTCTGTTCCTTCTGAAAATCTCCAATAATTGTCTAAAATAAAAATTAGGGAAACAGAATTAAAAAAATTTTCACTCCTTTTGTTTCATGTTCACTCAGAAAGTGTTTTCAAATACACTGCAGGATCATATTCCTATATCCCTAGTGGCCCTTTTTGTAAGTTAATTAAAGGTGTTTCATGTAGATCATACATTCTCTTTTACCAAAATATTCAATTTTGCCTTTAAAAGTTTAAACTCCTGTGTACACTTTCAAAATTATATTTATAGATTTATCACATTCAGGAGACGAAAAAAAAAAAAAAGGAAAATCCTAGCTGATAAGTTGAATATCTGCATACTATGCATATACATGTACAGTCTAACAGCACAGACAACACAGACCAACTGTTGAGACAAACATGTTTTTAAAGCATTAAACACTTAACGATACCATTTGCCTTGCAACGAGTTTCGAGAGTTGCCTAAAAAATATATCCATTGCAATAAATCAGACTTGTAAAATTGTTAAGTATGATTTTCAGGATATCTTCTTAGCTGAAATAATAAAATCATTTGTCCATTTATGTTGTTGACAAATTTTAATAAAAAAATTATGTTCAGAAAAATCCTATATTGAATTTAGAATTAAAAAAAATGGAGAATGGTCTCAGAAGCTGGCATGTGATAAGCTAGAAGATAAGCTAGCAAAATTTTATTCCATAGTTGAAAGCAGAGGCAAAAAGCCACGAAGCTAGCCATGAATACTTAGACCACTCACAAAATCCAAATTTTATGCAGTGAGGTCTTTGACTTAGCAAGTTCCTAAAAAGCATGCAAGTCTTCAAGGTAAATCCTGATAAATCCCTATTTTTTTTTTTTTCTTCAAAAACTCGCATTTCAGTCAAACATTAATATCAGTGAAAAAACTACTGTAGTGCCTATTATACAAATAGATCGTTGTTATATAAATTCTTGGCATTTAAGGAACAAAACAATTTATATGGTGTAAGAAAAAAGCTTTACGATGATATAAGTATAATCCTGTTTTGCCCATAAGTAAACTTCATAGACAAAACAGGGAATTCATATTATTCTAACGCATTTACAGAAGAAAATAAAATTGTATTTTAGACATAAAATATGCTGTAGGTACTCAGCTACAATTTCTTATGAGCATTATTATTTGTGTATTAAATTACCAAATAACCTTCTTACTCGATTCTTCCTTTTTGATGGGGATCAAAATTTCATTAGAATCTAATATACTGTAGTAGGAAATATAACTCTGCTATTATGTATGGACAGTTGTCACTAAAAAGTCAAGGAAATCTGGAGACAAAATTTGATCATAACAGAAATTTTTAAGTCTCATTCAATGACTAACTTGGACACTAATTCTATCAAGAAATGTAATTAAAAAAAAAAAAAGGCAACGCTTTAGTTTCCCTGAAGAGGTGTCTGAGACAGGGGCAGGTGGAGGGGGTCTGGCTCCATCTCCCATCTCTGACACGCCTGCTTGCACAGTCCCACTACATCTGCCTTGGTTTTAGCCAGTTCCCTTTCCCTTCTGCTTCCAAGCTACCCTCGCTAAGATATACCGAACACTACATAGCACTTACTGCCACTTTTTTTTTTTTCTTTTTTTTTCCTGCCAAGTTCATGATTTCAGGCACTGGAAGAACACTTCCTAGCAGTAGTTAGGCAACTGGAGCTGGCAGCCAGGAACAGGGAGGGCAAGAGATAAGTGGCGGGGTCAGGGTGGGGGAAGAATAGGACAACAGTAAGCTGTTTCATTAACTCATGGGGTCTTATGAAACCATACCTGTATAGCTCTAGGGTCTTAGTATACAATATCCACAAAGCTGACCTAATTCTGAGATGCATTTAAGATGCAAGCTATAGCACGCAAGCTCTTTCCACCTAAATAAACTGGGGGAAAAAAACCAGCCCATACATCTCCCAGACATCCTGTTTCTACTAATTCTTCCAGCCTTTCCTCCTATGTCAGCATTTTTCATGTTTTCTTCAGGTCTTTCTCCAGTGTATCTACATCTGAAGGAACAGAACACAAATGCAGTACTGAGTAAAGCTGACCGACCATTTTTTGGCATGTCTACCCCATGGTAAGTCTACATTTCAGTCACATAATTTATCATGACAGCAGATACCTGTTCTTGAAATACATAATTCCTAAAGCCAGCTTAAAGAAATGTTATCGCATGCCAGAGTTGCCACATGTTACAACAGCAGTAAGCAAACAGATCTTTCAGATCAAGTATCTAGAAGTAAAATACCTTATCAATGATACTGTCGATTTTTCCTTCTTCTACAGACTTCTTTATTGTCTGTGCTGTTTCAGCAACGGATTCAGATATCTTTTTTGTAGCAGCAGTGGCAAAATTGAAGAGGTAACCTTTCACAGATGAGAAGAGAAAGACCTGAAAAAAGATCTCTTTAAATCCAGTTCTCTTACTAGATTTATTTCCTTTCTCTTTAGACATTTGGATACTTGAAAGCTTCTTTCAAAATCATTTAACCCAGCTTCTAGCCTACAAAAAATTCCTAAAATCCTATTTTTCATTTTCTAGTTCATATTCTTTAGTGATGATGATCAAGCTGTATGTTTAGTCACAACTCTTTGTAAACTAAACTTTTATACATGAACCTTGTTTACTAAATAAAATATTCCTAATGGTCCTTGAAATACTGCTTTCCAATGAATTTTCTGAAGCAATGTGTCTTTCCTACTTCCATTTAAATATTTTGGAGACATTAAGCAATAAAGTAACTTTAGCAACTGTATTAAAATAGAATTATTTTTTTTTAAAGAAAAATCAACATGCACAATAAAGTCTCATGCAGCAAGGCAATAAACGCATGAAAAAATTCAAGCAATAACCCTTGAAATTCCTTCAAAGGTCTTAAGATAGAAGCTTTCTCTTCATGTTTGCCCTTTTCTATTTTGCATTGTCTTCCTCTTTCTAGCTTCACGAGAAGCACTGTGGCCCTGTTTGCTTATTTTTCTGAAAGAGTGTCAGAACAGCAGTATAAAATATTTCCAAAGACTAACTAGCATTTTTTATATTAGCAGTGCTGAAGTGAAGAAAGGTGGCAGAGAAAGAACTACGTAGCATGGGCAGTTGCCTTGTATTGTTTGTTTTTAAGGAGGACAAACTTGCAAGCAGCCACCTTCAGAAACCTTAAATATCACTTTATTGACAAAGGATCTTAAAACAACATGGGCATTGTTTATTTCTCAGATAAGGACATGATGTCAGAAGCGCTTTGTTACATTTGAACAACTGTATTATGACTGTAATATCAAAGTATTTACAATGATACAACATTGGTAAGTGCCATAGTAAATATAATAATGGCAGAGGGATCTAGATAGATTGGAGCATTGGACAATCATCGACGGCATGAAATCTACACGAATAAATGCTGGATTCTGCACCTAGGATGGAGTAATGCCAGGCACAAGTATAGATTGGGAGAGGAGTGGCTGGAAAGCAGCCCTGCAAAATAGGATCTAGGGATGCTGGTTGACAACAGGCTCACTATGAGTCAGCAGTGTGCCCTGGCAGCCAAGAGGTGCGCCCTCACCTTGAGTGCTGTGTGCAGTTCTGAGCCCCACAACTTAAGAAGGATGTGAAGATCCTCAAATACATGCAGAGGAGGGCAACAAGGGTGGTGAAAGGGCTGGAAGGCATGTCCTGCGAGGAGCAGCTGAGGACTTTGGGCTTGTCTGGTTTGGAGAAAAGGAGGCTGAAGGGTGACCTCATTGCTTTCCACAGCTTCCTGAGGGGGAAGTGGAAAAGCAGGTGCTGGTCTCTTCTCCATGGTATCCAGTGATAGGATGCGTGGGAATGATTCAATGCTGCATGAGGGGAGGTTCAGACTGGAGACTAGGAAACGTTTTTTACTGAGGGTGGTCAAACAGGCTTGCTAGAGAGGTGGTTGATGCCCCAAACCTGTCAGCAGTTAAGAAGCATTTGGACAATGCCCTTAATAACATGCTTTAACTTTTGGTCAGCCCTGAATTGGTCAGGCAGTTGGACTAGATGATCGTTGTAGGTCTCTTCCAACTGAAATAGAACAGAATAGACTAACAGGGATGAAGTAGTAATGGTGGATCTAAACCACATAGTAACTACCAAAGATATATTTGAGGCCTTAGTAAGAATGCAAAGCACGTGGGATGGTAAGAATATTTTAGTTATTCTAGAAAATCAACTTTAACTTTTATATAAGGGACTTAAAAAAAAAAAAAGAAAAATCCAGCATTTCTGTTTCAAACAAAACACCCCACCTTCTTTCTCATGACCTCACAAAAATTCCAGTTTCCTTATGGGTTAGAAATGTAAGAAATAACCTTTCCAAGAAAAAAAAAAAAAATCTGTTATTTTAACATGCAGTTGTTAGCCACTGGCAGAACGCATTACTTTGGAACATTCACGTCACCTTTTGGAAAGCTGACTGTTCTTTGTGGCATATAAAATATTCTCTAATATATCACCAAATCAATTCTTAAATATGGAGAAGTCTAGCCAGCCCTCAAGCAAGCCAGTCTTTTAAAATCACAGAATCATAGAATAGTTTGGGTTGGAAGGGATCTTTAAAGGTCATCCAGTCCAACACCCCTGCAAGGAGCAGGGACATCTCCAACCAGATCAGGTTGCTCAGAGCTCTGTCCAACCTGGCCTTGGATGTTTCCAGGGATGGGGCATCCACCACCTCTCTGGGCAACCTGTTCCAGTGTTCCACCACCCTCAGTGTAAAAAATTCCTACCTTGTATCTGGTCCGAATCTCCGCTCTTTTAGTTTAAAGCCATTACCCCTTGTCCAATGACAAAAGGTCCTGCTAAAGGGTTTCTCCTCATCTTTCCTGTAAGCCCTCTTTAGGTGCTGCAAGGCCACTATCAGGTCTCCCTGGAGCCTCCTCTTCTCCTGTCCTCATAGGAGAGGTGCTCCAGCCCTCTGATCATCTTCATAGCCCTCCTCTGGACCCTCTCCAACTGGTCCACATCCTCCTTATGTTGGGGGCTCCAGAGTTGGACGCAGTACTCCAGGTGAGGTCTCACTAGAAATATATAACTTCCATTTATAAGTCACAGAATGGTGGCAACCAAATTTCTTTCAAGTACTTGCTAGCATCTTTTGTATCTGTTATCAGGCTTCACAACCCATCACATGCTTCACACTGTATGAAAGAAAAAAAAAAAAGCCTATCTTCTACACTTAAGATACAGATACATATAATACTGTGCCCCTTATGACAGCAGAAGAACCAGCTGGATTGTTTCCTCCCTACCAGCTTTTACTGGTAATTTTATGTATCCTAGAAACTTTCTCATAGGCAATTGTTTTAGGTATAAAAGGTGCTGAAACATTTGCTGTCCAGTGACGTTTTGGAATTGCTGGGCAAAGTGGTTTTGGCCAGTTCTGGAACAATCTGGAGATCAAAATGCTTTTTATTTCCATTAATGATAAATATTCTTCTGAACTGAGGTACTTCTAAAACCTCAGTAAGAGGTGGTATTTAGCCTCAGAAAAATAGAATTGATGGTGGAAAAGCAACACTTCCGCCTTCAAATGACCACGAAACTTTCCCTCCCTTTTATAAATCTATGCCTGTATTAAGAATAAGTATCTAACAATATTTCTATTATTAGTTCACATTGACAAACTCTCCTAACCTTTGTAATGATGTAAAAATGAGCAAAAAAGAATGTCTGGAAGGCTTCAGTTTTACCAGTAAAATTCTGTATGTGCTAGGGAAGTCTTTCCATACAGCTACCTTGGTTGTTAGTCATACAGATGTTTGTAGAGTAACCATGTGTCAAGACAGTGAAGTCCAAATCCTTAAAAAAGCCTTTCCACCACCACAATCTTCTCTGGTGTCACAAACAATGAATCCATGGATCACTAAACCAAATTCTCACTTCCAGGGCAAATTATATCTGTAACAGTCAATACTTATTCTTCCCCTGAAAATTCTTTTTTCCCTTCTTGAACAGATTGACTACCAGATTAGGACGAATTTACAACCATCAGACAAGTATTTGTCCAAACTACAAAGATATCTGCTGCAGCTCAGATAGCCCAAGGCAAAGCACTGTAAAGAACCATCTGAGACTAACCTTGCAGTTGATACTGATCTGGCATTTCAGAGCACCAGTAAGAAAACACTTTAGCAAGGAGTACAGAGCTGTACTTTGAACTAATTTTATCTAAGAATTTACAAATTACAGCCTTGCCTCATTACAGAGGAGTTCAACAAAACGGTCAAAACCCATTACTTTCCTACACAAAAAAAACCCCCCCAAAAAAAACCCCACAGAAACCTCACACCGATTCAAGAAGTACATTATTCTATATGTATGCATCACTTCTCCCACAGTGACAACAGAACAGATACTTAAGGAAATGCTGTTCATTTAGTAACAATTCTGAAAAAGATGATTACTGAAAGGAACATTTGCAGACATTTACTTGGTTCATATTTTAAATATTCAGTCTTTTTTTTTTTTTTTTTTTTATCTCCAGCAAGGTAACATCCTTTAACAGTGCACAGAATTGGTAGCAACTTAACCAAACATTTTTCACTGTCAGTAACTGCTATTTAAAAACAATTTCAGAAATGCAGAAAAATGAAGATTAAATTAGAGAACTAGGTCACTACCAATATTCCAGCTTCATCAATTGCATAAGATTGTTTTGGAAGAGACTACATGAACTGCATGAAAAACTACACGATAGTGATGCATACTGTAGACTGCAGTTAACAAGTATCATGTAAAAGAGATGCAAAGCAAAGATATGTGAAAACATATGATAAAAAAGGGTAGGGCGGAATGACTTTTAACACTTCTTCACTGAAATAACTTTTCATACTAGCTAAACTGACCTGAATTACCATTTACATCTGGAAAGATATGCTCAAAGCTATTTTGCTTTTTTAAAAGAGTATTCTAGTCACCTCAAACTTATGTTCCCCATTTTGCATCACTATGCAAGGTACACTGGAGCTGTAGCTGTCTCAATGAAGAGTGATTTTTCTTTTACATTTGTTGAACTGAGAATAAACATGCTTAACTCATCCTGAAACCTATCTATAACTGTTTAGATCAACTGAAGCTTTGGTTTATGTGCCAAGGATAAGTACTAGTAACTTCTCTAACCCCTAAACCTGCATTAAACTGGTTTACCTTCACTTCTGCAGTCGCTACCCTGCTCTCGCCACACTAAGAGAATTTTGCTGCTAAGACTACAGTTTTATTTTTTACAAACGGACCCATAGCAGCACCCCCCGCGTGAAGGTGGCCGCGCACGACACACCGACCAACAAGCGAAGCTATTCTTTTACTCAAGCTTTCTCCTTGCACGAAGGGCCCCAGCAGCGATGTGAGTGGGAGGAGCCCCACACCTCTCCGCTGCGGCCCTGGGGACCGCGGAGGAGCGGAGCGGAGCAGAGGCGGCGGGGAAGGGAGGGTAGTGCGGGAGCGGCGAGCGGCAGGACAAGGGGGGCTTTCCGGTCAGGTGCCGGTGCGCCCCGCAGCTGGCGGTGCCGGGCCGCCTCCCTCCGCCCCGCTCTCCCACCGGCGAGTGCGGGCGGGACACTCACTGCCGAGTCCTTTGGCCTGGTTGAGGAGGGCTTCCGAGTCCACCTGCAGCTCCCCTCCCTCCGAGCTCTCCACGGCCGGCTCCACGCCCGCTGCCGTCTCCTTCTCCTCCTCCTCGGAGCTGTTCCTCTCCTCGGCCGACAACAGCTTCTCCTCGCCTGCCCGCTCCAGCCCCAACCAGCTGCCCAGGCCGCGCAACATGGCGCGGGAGCAGCAGCGGCGGCCGCAGCTCGGCCGTTAACGGACACTCCTAACGCCAACGGGCCAGCACCTCTGCGTGCGGAAACCCAGCCCGCCCGCTTCTTCCGCATACGCCACTTCCGGGCTGCCGCGGGGAGGGGCGGTGCTCTAGCCTCCCACTCGCGCCGCCGCCGCCGCGGGTGGGAAGCGGGAGGGGGAAGAGCGCCCCTGGCGGCGGGGCGGGGAGCAGCA
>WHYT01017384.1:360975-401812 GCA_009806455.1 Tetrax tetrax | reverse complement strand
TGAGCATGGCGTTTATGGCATGGAATATGCTTTGGTCTGTCTCTCTCCCAGCTTTGAACATGCGTAATAATTCATGCTTAGAAAAACACAGTTTTTGGCTCCCATATAGAAAGTAATGTTTTATTTGTGGCTGACTTATGATTCCTGGAGATTGTTTTCTTCTAATTAAGTGTTGTAGCATGCTGTTGAAATGCATATATTTTTTAAGTGACGTAAATATTTTTAAGTTACTTAAATATTTTGGCAATATACTTAAATTTATTTGCAAAACTATATATGGCTGAGGGATAGGCATTCAATGTAAAAGTAATGACTCTGATAGTAAATCACACAGAATGACAATGCAGATTGAGTTGGATTGTGTACTTTATTGATATGTTGTTGTGATATGTCATTTAAAAAAACTTTTCTTCAATTTTAAGATAAGTTTGTGGTGTTCCTGCTGTGTGTTTAATAATTTCTGATTATTTTATTGCTTTTCTCTCTGTTTTCACTTTCTTTTTTTCAGGTGAAGTTTTTGTATTGAATGATGGTGGAGAAGTTGACTTAGATTTGGGAAATTATGAGAGATTTTTGGACATCAATCTCTATAAAGATAACAACATCACCACTGGAAAGATATACCAGCATGTCATTAATAAGGAAAGACATGGCGATTACCTGGGAAAAACCGTTCAAGGTGATAGTTTTGATTCTGTGGGACAGTAGTCCATTCAGTCTTCACAAAAGAGTGATCAGCTAGAATAAACTGCTTCTTGCTGCATCACCTTATTCCTTTCTCCTTCCCAAGAGATATGGGCATATTCCTGTAATGCTGGGCTTCTGGGTTCAAGGAAGGGAGGAACAGAAGAAGGAGCTAGTAGTTTCTGTTTGATTTTCTGCTCATTTTCCCCCTTTTGAGTGCCAAAACTGATATATGGGCCTGAAGTAAGATGTGCTTGCCTTCTTTGATTTTGTCTTGTAGTTGTTCCACACATCACTGATGCAGTTCAGGAATGGGTAATGAATCAGGCAAAAGTTCCAGTGGATGATGACAGAAAAGAGCCACAAATTTGTGTAATTGAGGCAAGTATGGAACCTTTTAGGTTCTACACTGAACACAAAGAACTAGCTTGCTTCCTTTTTGCTACTTACTGTAAAAAGGTCAGACTGAAGTTTTATAGAGAGCAGCAATGCCAAGACACATTTTATATTATTTGGTTTGTTCTGAGAATGATAGGTGTGGTCTTATCCCTACAGCTTCTGTGTGCTTGACTAAGTCCCTTGTAAAATACTGCTGAAACTGAGCTGCTTAACAGTTTATTAATTTATAAAATTAAAGCAGCCAGTTACTGTAGTGTGAAGTTATCTATTCCAAGATACAGACATTTGACTGCAGCTTTATACTGTTAAAAGTATTGAGAAAACTTCTGTAATACCTGAAATCTCCTGTGATCTGAAGGAGAGCCTGTTAGCATTCTATCTTTCCGTATGACTTCAAATGTCCACCTTGTTGCTCATGGTCACATTTAAAGGAACATATTTAAACACTGTATACGTTAGCATCCCACTTTCTGGTGTTATTTTTAAGATCTTTGGAGGCAACTTTGTTAATCACTTAACCTGCTGATGTTCTGCACGATGGAAACAATAAGTTTTACCCATCCTTAGGAGGGCATTGAGACAACTGGACCAAAGGCAGTCAGTAATTGCTACTATTATTATTACAGCAGAAAACACAGAAAAAGATTACATCTGAGAATTTGACAGGAGAATATGTCATAGATTTCATGCCAGAAGTGACCATCATAATCAATAGTGTGATAAACTTTGTGGCTCAGGCTGCAGATTTGCTCAGTATTTCTTACCAGAAGAATCTGCTTTGATGGAAATGTACTTATTGGTATAGCTCTACATTATGTTTATTATGTGCACAGTGAGAGTCAAACATTTCATTTAAAACGAATGTAAAACCAGTAAATACAGAAGTTGCACTAGAACATTAATAGGTGATTGACTTGTCAGTCCTTTAACTTCAAGTTTAATTTTCTGTTTCCTCCGTATAAAGGTTTTTCTTTTGTGACAGCTCCAGCCTGATAAAAATATTTTTTCAGGACTTTAAGGATAATTGTAATGTTTTTCCATGGCAAAATCCTGAAGGAGTTAGACTGGATATGTTTCACATACAGATGCAGTTGTCCGAAGTTTTTCTGGTACTGAGTGGACACAAATACGCAATTCTGCCAAAAGCCACATGGTGGCACTGAAAGATCATTCTGAAATACAACTGGTTCATAAGACTTAGGTATTAAACACTGCTTTATTTAGTGGTTAGCCTACTACAGCTCTTTGTAGCTCTTTGGATGTATAAATAAGTTTTATGATGGACTTAGTCTTGGGTTTTGGTTTGGTAATAAATATTTAAAGTCTTTTATAATGTCAAATATTATTTCATGTTGTCCATATGGCATTTATTGATGTTGGACAGCTATGGTAATATTGCTGAATGGGTGTATCTTATTGGTCACAACTGTTCATTAATCTGATTGACAGGAAAATAAAGTTTTAAAATAGAGTTAAAATAAAGTTTTAAAATAAACTTATTTCTGAAGTTTAAAAAAAAAGCTTAAAAAAACCTTTTAAAAGTGTTTGTTCTTTTGTTCTTTTGTTCTTGTTTTTTTTTTAAAAACCCTTCACATCAGCTTAACTATTGATTACTTTTTCACCACTTTGAGGGCAATGTGAAATCATGTCTTATTCAGTAGCACCGCACATCTTCTCATGGGAAGCTCATGTGTTTGGTGTAAAGTGAATATAACAAAACTGGAAAATTGTTTTATGTTTTCCACTGGGAACAAAATGCACAGAATAGAGGAGGGCTCTTTGCTGAGTATGCCTGCAAATTTCAATTGTCAGGTTTTTTTATAGGATAAAAATTTCAGAAAACTTGTTCAGTATGAAGGAGGTAGACTTCTTTTTTTCTTTTGTTTTTGCTTTTTGCCACTCTGACCTATCCAAGCTTTCTTTTTCAGCTGGGTGGAACGATTGGAGATATTGAAGGAATGCCATTCATTGAAGCATTTAGACAGTTTCAGTTCAAAGCAAAAAGAGAGAACTTCTGTAATATCCATGTTAGTCTAGTACCGCAGGTAAGTTATTAAAATTAACAAAATAGATTTTACTCTATATTGACCTTTATATTTGTTTACTTCTTGCATTAACTCCTCCATGCTGGAGAGTTTTAGAGACAGAGATATGAAACCCAGCCACATTGGGGTAAATAAAGGCCTTGTTAATTACTTTCTTGATGTGAGAATGTGTTTTAATGTTCTAAATTACCCAAACCCCCCATTATCAACCCTGATTTTTCTAGAAGGCTAAATATAGTGATGCTTTGAACTGGAAGGTGCTGGTACATCCTGAACTCAGTAAGAAAGGCACTCAGCCTCTCTAAGGTATCATTTAAAATTCTGTTTGTTAGAGCTGACACTGCAAGAGGAGAATGGTGTAAATGACCTTACATCCCTTTAGGTGATGGAAACCCCAGGTGGTGTAGCATTGAACGGCCCTGATGCGCAGCATGCTGGGCAGACCCCGTCTGTTTAAGAGATTCTTCTCTTTCAGTCATTTGAGCTAATAAAGAATTTTCTTACAAGGAAACAACTGTACCACTTTTACTGTCAAACAGAAAGGATGTTTTCAGGAGAACTTCTTGCTGCGTCCCTGGGTACAGGCAAAGCCACGCAGGTGAGGTAATTGCAGGTGCTGCGTGGGAGCTGCCCGCGGGCTCCTCTGTTACAGGGAGCTGGCGGAGTTTGTCCTGCGGCCGGGGCGTTTGTGCTGCACAGGCCTGGGTCTCCTCAGGTGCACTCTGATGTGGCTCGTTAACTCCTCAATGTGCGATGGTCTTCCAGTCAAGACCTCTACAACTTTTTGTACAGGGCTAAAAGTACTTTTCTGTTCGAACTATAAATTTTACTTCACAAATAGATTTTCTCATTATTTTAAGAGGTAAGTATTCACTGGGAAGATTTTGGTAAGGAAAGATTGGTAATGATGATATGGTTGCACCTTGTACAGATAAAAAAAGAATCATTAACCACTGCAGCTATGGATTAGAGGATTGATCAGCAATCGGTAGGATTGATTCTGTGTATCTGAGAACAGAAGTATTTACTGCATCTGATTATTTCCAAGGATAGTTGCTGAAGCCTTTGTGCTATGTTGGACATGTTCCATTTATCAGCAAAATCTGACCTTTGGAATATTCTTCCTCTTCTACCTGAGTCAATTATATTGAAACTTTTTCTCTGAACAAAAAAGCAAAATAAACCTTACCTGAATTAAGACCATGTGGCTTCTTCACAGAATTTCTTATATAAGTAATAACAATGGTTGCATTTCTGTTTCTGGCATATTATGTCTCTGTTTGGATATGTTTGCTTCCTGCAAGTATTATTACTTTCAATGATTTTTCTCTTTTAACCTGTAACTGCTCTTTTAGTAGATGTTAGTTGCTATTTGAGCTTTCAAAATATGTCTTTCCAGCCTAATGCCACTGGCGAACAGAAGACAAAACCAACACAGAACAGTGTGCGAGCACTGAGGGGTCTAGGCTTGTCTCCAGATTTGGTGAGTCAATAAGTACAGATTTTTATTCATCCAGAAGTGTCCTTGCATAACCTATGTTCAAAGAGTAAGCCTTAGTCTCCCATGAGACAAGAATTTTAGAAGAAATGCAAACATATATGTTGCACTGCCTCGCTAAAGCCACGGGAAATAAATTACTCAATAAATTACTCAATTACTCCCTCTAAGTTCGGTTAATTCAACTAAGTCTTCGCAATATCTTGGGACTGTAGCTATGTTCTTCTTCTGAAGGGATCTTTGCAGAAAAATCATTCTGCACTACTGAAAATAATCTAAAGTCTCAGTTCACTTTGTGGGAAGACCTAGAATGCTTCTGGCTTCTAACATTCTCTCATAAATTTCTTTTATGCATGATTAAGAAGAAGCAATCCTACCTTTGAAGTACATCCTTTGGAAATATTAAGCATGTGGGTGAATCTTCAAAATAAAGTTCCTCAATTTCTTTCATGGAATCGTAGAATAGTTTGGGTTGGAAGGGACCTTTAAAGGTGTTGTAGTTTAGCCCCGCTTGGGACCAAGCTATGCAGCCTCTCACTCACTCTCCCCACCCTCCAAGGGAATGGGCGAGAGAGAATATAAAAAACCCTCAAGGTTTGAGATAAAGACAGGGAGAGATCATTAAAATTACCGTTACGGGCAAAACAGACTCGACTTGAGGAAAACTATTTCAATTTATTAATAATAAAACCAAAGCAAGATAATGAGAGAGGGAAAAAAACAACTTCCCCCTGTCTCTCTCTCTTCATGGGCTTAACTTCTTTCCAGATTATCTCTACCTCCTCCCTCCAACTGGCACAGGAGGATAGGGAATGGGAGTTGTGGTCAGTTCATCACGTGTTGTTTTCCACTGTTACTTCCTCCCCTGCTCCAGTGTGGGGCCCTCCATGGGCTACAGGTGGATCTCTGCCCCTCCATGGACCTCCATGGGCTGCAGGGGGACAACCTGCTCCACCATGGGCTGCACCACGGGCTGCAGGGGAATCTTGGCCAGGAGCCACATTACTCCTTCCCCTCCTTCTTCACTGACCTTGGCATCTGCAGCCGTTCCTCTCACAAGAAAAGTTCTTCACAACAGGCTGGCAGACGCCTCTCAGGATCTTTTCACATCTCATTCACATCTCATCTCCTCTCCACTTCTTGCAGTCGGGCCCAGTCAGCTACCCGGTGGGAAGCCAGTGGGTGAGGCCTGCAAGGCCCACAAGGCTTGTGCCTCCCCCTGGCTGTCCCTGCTTCTGTTTTTTCACTCCTTTTCCCTTTTTTTTTTTTTTTTTTTTTTTTTTTTTTTTTTCATTTTCCCCTCCTTAAATATGTTGTCACAGGTGTTATCACTGTTGCCAATGGTCAATGGCAGGTCTGCCCTAGACCTGGCAGGGTCCACCAGACAAAGGGGAGACTTCTAGCAGCTTCTCACAGAAGCTGCCACTGTAGCCTCCCCCCTCTCCCCCCCAAACCAGCACAAAGGTCATCTAGTCCAACCCCCCTGGCAAGGAGCAGGGACATCTCCAACCAGATCAGGTTGCTCAAAGCCCCGTCCAACCTGGCCTTGAATGTTTCCAGGGATGGGGCACCATCCACCTCTCTGGGCAACCTGTTCCAGTGTTCCACCACCCTCACTGTAAAAAATTTCCACCTTATATCTAGTCTGAACTAAAAGTTTAAAACCATTACCCCTTGTCCTATTGGAACAGGTCCTACTAAAAAGTCTACTCCATCTTTCTTATAAGCCCCCTTTAAGTATTGAAAGGACGCAATAAGGTCTCTGTGGAGCTTTCTCTTCTCTAGGCTGAACTCTCTCAGCACTTCCCTGTAGGAGAGGTGTTCCAGCCCTCTGATCATATTCTTGGCCTCCTCTGTACTTGCTCCAACATGTCTATGTCTGTCTTGCACTGGGGACCTCAGAGCTGGATGCAGTACTCCAGCTGAGGGGCAGAATCACCTCCCTTGACCTGCTGGCCACTCTTCTTTTTATGCAGCCCAGGATGCAATTGGCTTTGTGGGCTGCAAGCTCACATGGCCATCTCATGCAGTTTTTTATCCACCAGTACTCCCAGATCCTTCTCTACGGTGCTGCTCTCAATCCCTTCTTGCACTACCTAGTATAGTGAACCTAAAGCCAAGAAGTTTCACCTCATGCCAGTTGGCAAACGATGATAAATACTCAACTCCTTCCATTCTTTCTCCCTAATGCTCTAGTACTGAGTATGTGCTTATTCCCTGAATGCAGTATTTGCCTCCCTAGTGCTTTTCCTTGGGAGCAGAGAGGAGACTTAAGTAGATTGCAGCTCCCTGTTGTGATACCTGCCTGCCATTGGGGATGTTAACCTGCTTGGTCAGGTGCTGATATCACTGAAGCCAGGGCAGCGCAGCATCAAATACCAGTACAACCCCAGTTCACACTTACGTTCGTATCTTCCTGAGCTGCAGCTGGTGCAGCTGAAGACACACTCTGTTTTTAGGTCTGCTTCAGTGACAGAAAAGGAGAATTTTGCTCTTTTATTTGAGGCTGCTTTGTTAAGTTTTTTTTCCAATGGGAAAAAAGGATTCCTAGCCTTTTTCAGAAATGAAAAAGTAGTGAGAATAGTCACTGGTTCTCTATAATATTTGTATCTTAAAAAAATATATATATATTCTTGAAAGGATAGTCACACAACTGAATTTTGTGTTATGCTTCTTTCTGATTTTTTAACTCTTGCATTTTGCATTTATTAAAAAGCATGTTTATAACTACAAAACCAATGGCTTTCTAAATAGGATGTGTAAAGAATGTGTTAGGTAGCTTCAAATTGTTGTGACTGTAATCAGCTTGTGGAGGGAAAGACTTTTATTAACACAGTGCTGCTCTGCATTCCAAGCTTCAGGGTTTAAATTTCAAAATCCCTCTTGAGGTGCTAATTGCATATGGAAAGTTGCATATGATTTTTGAAGGCCTTTAAGGTAATTGCCAGTGCCTGCCCTTTTTTTTCCCCCAAATTAATTTTTAAAAGCCTGTTAAGTGTGTGTAGTAAAAGGAAAACAGGCTATCTAGTCACTTTCTCACATCTTGAGTTCTTGCCTGGGGCAGTTCTGGGACTGCCAGAAGCACAGCAGTACTTTTTCTTTTTTCTTTTTTTTTTTTTTTTTTAACAAAACAACCAAAAAAACTTGCTGCTGTTGACTACTAAAGCATAGAGAGATTACACTCTGAGCAAAGCCTCTTGGTGCTGTTGTTAAGTTGCCTGGGCACTGCTTCAAGAAAATCTTTAAATGGTTTCTCTCTTGGGCAGGGGCCCAAGGCCGAGGCAGCACATGGGGGAGCTCCTGGGACAGCAGTCAGGAGAGCTTCCTTCAAAAGCCGTGCTGCCAGGCTGCCTAATCTAAACTTGGCTAGACCTCTTCTTAATACCTGCTGTCTGCTTCCAGGCTTCCACGAGGTGGCACGCTGGGCCAGTGTCAGCTGCGTACGTTCAGGAGCCTTTGTGTTCTCCATGAGGTGTTATAAGTCCTTAATGAATATATCTGCAGATTCAATGTCTCCGTTAACAGCATTTTGAAAACTGATTATGTGTGTGTCAGTGCTGCTTTATTGAATTGAGTTGTTCCTCATCTTCTTTGTATTATGTTTCTTTGAGATGCATCTCTGCCACTGTTGTTATTGTTTCATATTTTCATGCAGATTCTAATGTTTTTGATTTCTGTGACTCCATTAACTTTAAATTTGTCTCAGAAAGATGGATAATAGCTTTCAAAGTGGATCTAATCATGTGCTCATGCTATCAGTTGTGCTTAATTGAATTAAATGTATTAATTGTTTCATAATTCTTTTTTGATTATTAGAATGTGTGCTAATTTTCCCTTATACTTGGCATTGTTTTTCTGTTTCTAGAATTTCTTGTAAGGGTAGGGGAAGTTAATTAGACTTCACTGATATTAGTGTAGGTAAGCTGCATTCTAGCAAGATAATCAAAGACCCAACAAGTTTCTGAACAAAAAAGGGGTTAATGCATTAAGTAGTTGCATTTGCTGGAAGATGGGGAAAATAATGCTTTAATAATTTTTACAGGTTTATGCTACTTTCTGTTGTACTTTTAATATTCAAAATAACTTAAGGTAATAGGCTCAGTAATCAATAGAGACATTGAGAGAGCAGTTCTGCACTTTGAGTTAGTTGCTTGAAGTTACATAATGCAAAAAAAACCCTTTCCAACAAGCACCAAAACACATTATTATTTTATTTGTTGGTAAAAATTGTCAATATTTTCTAAAATCCTTGAGAATTACATGTATCAGCAAAATAATAGCAGAATAATTGCATCAGGAAAAAAACCACTAAATTATCAAACCGTTTTCTCCTCTTCAGCCTCCTTCTTTTTATCATGATGTGAAAATTGAGAATTACAAAAAGATTCTGAAGTACTGAAACAGTAGAAAACCTGCATGTAAGCTAAGTATTATTGCTCTAAATTTAGCTGATAAGATCTCAATACTTCTTTTGATTCATCATATTATTCATACCTGGAGAGCTGTTAGACTTTATCTAAAGAGTATTACAATAGTAGCTACAAGAAAGAGGAACATGAGGAAGCAGTATTACAGAGAATGCCAAAGAAAGATTAATAAAAGTGCATCAGTATGGGCAGGGGACTGATTTACCTCTGCCTTCCTAGCAGATATTTCTGAGCTATGGTATATAATAGAACTCCAAAAGAGGGAAAGAAAAAAAAGTGTATCCAAAGGAGATTAATTTCTCCATGAGCAGTATTGAGGATCTTCTATTGGTTTGCCTAGTAAATATTTAATATTTTTCCTTTCGTTATGACAGATTGTCTGCAGAAGTGCAAAACCTATAGAAATGGCAGTGAAGGAAAAGATTTCCATGTTTTGCCATGTGGAGCCTGAGCAGGTCAGTACTTTAAAATTTTATTCATCGTTACTTAAACATGCGGGGAAGCATACAAACATTTCTGTGCATTTCTGCTTTGAGCTTCAGATGGTTTCATTAATATGTAATTGTTTTTACCATTTTTATTTTGCTGTCATGTACATTATAACACTTAAAAATATTGGGAGTTGTTATGTTAAATTTTATGTCAACGGTCATTAACAATTTAAATGCATGTTATCTAAAAAGTTAATAAAAGGAATAGGTTTTGAGTGCATGGTTAATTGCTATATGTAGTTGTGAAAACTGTGCAGTTCACTGCAACTGATTTTGGCCTTAATAGTTTCTCTGATTAATTGCTATTCAAATAGTAATCTTGATAAATCAAATGCTCTTTAACATCTTGGCAAGTGAGAGCATTTTACTCTTCAACGTGCTCATTAATTAATAACCTAACCTAATTTACTAACAAAATTACTTTAGGAGACATCATCACAACCTAATTGGGTCTGTTTTGTTAGGTTCCATTTTTGTTCTTTCTTTCTCAGTTAAATATTCTTCAAGTTTGTAAGAGAGAGTGAAAGAAGTGTTAGCAAGCATGACTGCTTGTGGGGCCAGATGTTTGTATTAAAACTGATGCATTGATAGGCTTGACAAGCTATTTTTGTATGATGGTGCAATGAAGAAGTGAAACACATTTTTTTACCTTTTGGGTAGCTTTTTCTTTGCAGATTTACTGCAACCTTAAATATTGGTTGTGCTGCCCCGCTCGTTCAAAGTATTTAAAAAATTGAATGTGCGTAGAATACAAAACACATGCAGTATACAAAAAATAGAATGTGTTTCCTATGAGAAATTTTAAAAAATTAAATGTACGTAGAATACAAAATGCATATGCTATATAAAAAATAGAATGTGTGTTTCATATGAAAAATTTTTAGATTGTCTTCTATGTTATGCTTTTTTTTTTTTTTGTTAGGTGATATTTATCCATGATGTTTCTTCTACTTATCGAGTACCAATCCTGTTGGAGAAGCAAGGCATCATTAAGTATTTTAAACAGAGGTTAAATTTACCTATCGATGACCAGCCAAGTGATCTTCTAATGAAATGGAAGAAAATGGCTGACAGGTATGCTAACTCCTGCTGCTTTTTCTAGAAGTGTTTTAATTCAAGTTAGGTTTTTATCTGCTGTGACATCACCAAAGTGGACTGGGGTCAGGAGCATGCTGCTGAACAACACTTGTCAATGGTCTGGGTTTAAAAACCTTGTCAAATTTGAGATTTTAGAATATGTTTTGTGAAGTTAGAGAAAAAGTAAATGCTGTTCAAATGTTTTCTTTGTGAAGATTGATGTAATAACTGAAAAATCTGTTTTTGTCAGATATGAAAGGTTGCTGAAGGTGTGTTCCATAGCTCTCGTTGGCAAGTACACAAAACTAAGTGATTGCTATGCATCTGTTTTCAAGGCTTTGGAACACTCTGCGCTGGCAATTAATCACAAACTGGATTTAATGGTGAGGATATTTCCGGATTTTGCTTTCAGGAATAGTTTGAATATACTCTACTAGTTCCCATCATATGAGGCAGTTTTAATTCATGTGGAAATTAGAAAATGAATCATGCAGATGAATACAGACTGGCTAAGCATCTCATTTTTTTAAGAAGTGTTTGCAGATTTAAGTGTTTTATTTGGAACTAAACTTATCTGAAAGGAATGCTGCAATTACCTAAAACTGGATCTGCTGAAAAAGCAGACTTCACCTGCAAATTTATATTCACTATCAAAGGTAGGTTTCACGTGTTCTCATGTTAATGAGATTAGCTTAAAGACAGGAGAAAATAGGTAAACTGGAAAGCAGTTTAGTTTCTTTTTAAAATCCAGTGACAGAAGCTGTTACTCCTCATTTCAGTTAATATTCTGAGAGCTGTCCATTTTATTTTCAGCAGGATTCTAATGATATCAGAATTGGACCATCAACTTAGTTTCTGCAAGATAGTTCCTCGGCTAAAGGACTATTTAGGGAACTAACTTGTCTCATTTTAATGAGACTAGAAAGTTGAGCTACAAAGGGAAAAACTTAGCAGCTTTCTCACTGGTGGAACTGTCAGTTTCCATTGCTGAGTTTTGTTTCTAGGGATGGCAAGGCTGGGCTAGAGCAGCAGTGTGGAAGTGTGTGTTATTGTTACTTAATGGGTACAGAGGACATTTAAGCAGCTTGCAGTAGCAAAACAGTAATAAGGGAACACAAACTATCAGCAACGACACACTGCTTTAGAGTGATTCATTAAAGGATGTAAGATAAATTGATCAAAGTGGGCAGTTGCAGGCTGTACTGCACTCAGTAGGTTTTGGTCTCTGCCTGTGTCTGATCAAGGCAAGTTTGGGTCTGTATGCAGTTTGGTAACTGCTGAAAGTTGCTAAACCCCGTGACCTTTGATAATTTCATTTTTCATGAGATAAAAAATAGAAGATATTAGAGTGACAATGTCAGTGTCAAAAGCTAGGCATGGGTTGCTTGGATAATGCTTGTACAAGGTGTTTCCGCTCAGCTCTATAAAGTTTCTCCCTGGAACTAATCACTTTTTGGAGAGGAAGGTCGTTAATATCCAGGATGGCTTAACAGGTCACTAAGGCCGACATAGCCACCATTCTGTGACTTAGTCTGCTGCAATGGCAGCACCTAGAACAACCAGGGATGCATATATAGTTCTTTAATGAAGCACAGAGTAATGAATACATGCTTGTTTACAGTGGTATTTCCAGCATCTTTTGGGAGAAGATTATAACTTCCCTAAACCATGAACACCGAGTTCTAAAGAAGGAATTTCTCATATCAGAAATTTGGTAACATCCTTCTGTTTGCTTGAGAACACAGGTCGCTAGGAATTTATCACCTCAGATGTTTTCTTTTCAGTGGCTTGGTGGAGAAGGTGACTAGCCCTGTATCAAGATAACCAATTATGTTTTGTACCTTCCCATCATTGCTTGGTTCTCACGGACTGTTAATCAGACGATGAAGTAGTTGCAGCAGCTTGTTATAACGCAGAATGTACTTTTCACTGTGTCTTGCACTGTTGTGGGCTCTGAGATCAGCCTGTTGTTTTCTCACAGTATCATTCTGCTGCTTGTCAGGTACATCAGTCAGCTGCAAATACTTCACCTTTTGCTTCTCATTGTTGATGCCATCTCAGAACCTTTTCAAGTAGGGGAGGCATGCAGAGATGCACAAAGAAAAGCAGATCTGAACTATTTTTTCTGTAGGACTTAATTATTGAGAGAAGTGTGTTGATTTATTCTCTGAGGAGAGGGAAGAGGCCCTTCCTATCAAGACAAAAGGAAAAAAAAACAGAAACTCTTAATGTCCTTCTCCTGTTGTCCTCTGTAAGGTATGCTGAATGTTGAGTAGTATAGAGACAGACAATTGGTTGCTACCTATTGTGTAAAACAGCTAGAGAACTGTTCAAGAAAACAAAATAACTTCATGGTTAATAAGAGGAAATATTCTTCTGCATACTAAGGAACTTATGCATCGTGTTCACTGATAAAAAGCAGCAGTGAAATGTAGCTCTGAAATTGTGAGGACTAGGTAGAATTCAAGTAAACTTTATGCGTTTATGTAACTAAGAATCCAATTGGTAGATATCCTGGAAAATATTAAAACAAACAAACAAAACACCAGAAACTCAGCTTAGGGAAGAAATAGCTTATGTTTTAAGACTTAAGGTGCCTTCTTTCCCTTGTAGGGAAAGTAGAGAAGGTATCATGGAGGAGAAAAGGAAAATAAACGTATTTGTAGGATAAGCCTTCCTCCATGATAAGTTTTTTTGCTCTGTCTGTGGAAGAAATTACTATTTTATTGCTTATTTTTCTTTATTAGTACATAGATTCGACAGAACTTGAACGTTCTACGGAAGTGGAGAATTCAGTGAAATATCACCAGGCATGGCACAAACTGTGCAAAGCGGAGTAAGTGGCATTGGATATTCTATATCCCAAATGCAGATCGTGATATTTATTTTGTGTGATGAAAACTCCTTCAGTAAATAATCTCTCAGTGCATCTAGACTTCTGTTACTTATATAAATGGTTAGATGTGCATGGTTGGTCACAAGTTTCAGACACAGCAAATTATAGTAGCAAACTATATCCTCAAACTCTGCTTTAATCTCTTTAGACAAGTTGCAGTTGTTTGGCTTTTTTTTTTTTTTTTTAATGCCTTTGCTAGAATTTCTTTGCAGTGCAGGTCAGTTGTCAAAGATTTTTCTTTCCCAACATGCATCATAGTGAAAGGTAGTTAGATAAAAGCTTAGTAAATGCTGGTGGCACTCTGCAAATGTCTTTGTTAAGAATCATTGCCGGCATTTCAATTTGCATTTATAAAGGAGTGGTGTTGTCAAAATGCATTCATTTCTTCAGTATTACTTAGTAGACATTAAGTTTTGGTGTTAAGATTGTACAGCAGTGAGTATGTAGCTAGTTTGTTTAAGCAGTATGTACTTAAGCAGTAGGAATTTCATGGTGAAGCATGAGGTTGGTCAGGTGAGAGCTGTGGTGGATAGATGAGACAGATCTCTGAATTTAGAGTTTAATTCTGTGTATTCTGAATGGTCATATAAAACATGCTTTTTGTACTTTATGCCTGCTTTGTTCAAAAGTCTTTCTTCAATATGTATGGACTTCCTTTCCTGACTTGATTCTACATGTTGGTTGCTTTATATATGGCTGTCATTACAGTGGCATTCTGGTCCCAGGAGGGTTTGGAATTAGGGGAACAGAAGGCAAACTCCAAGCTATCTCCTGGGCAAGAACAAAGAAAAAACCTTTTCTTGGTAAGATCATTAGAGTCAGAAATTATTGTGTTTTGGAGGTGTGTAGCAAGCTAACTGATAGCAACCTAATTGATTTGATGAAAAAAAAATCCCCAACAAACATGCACTAGGGAAGAATCCTGTCTGAGGGAAGTACATGTGCTATTGTGGCTATTTGCCTTGTAAATAATGCCCAGGGTCATAGTCATGTACTACATCTGTTCTATAAGGAGGGAAGAAGAAGACTATCCCTACTGCAAAGGCTTTATCTGCTATATTTATGTTTTATGTGGAAAGTCTTTGCTTCTCATTGTAATTAAATCAGCATCATTATAGATATTAATCAGTGTGCAGAAAACATAGATGTCTATGTACACATTTGCTATATTAAATAATTTTTGTTGATTTTCTGGTATATTTTATTATGGTAAAGTCTCTGATGCCATCTGATGTGTAAGCTAAGTGCTGTTTGTGTGAATGACTCTGAAGCTTTGGTTCCTACTCCACATTTCTTACCATTTTATAAGTGACTACTTTGAGTAGTTGCCAAAGCAAAATTTGAATCTGGATACACATAGCTTCTGTTTGTCTTTTTTTTTTTTAACTGGTAAAATAGATGCAAACAAAAAACTTTTGAAAGGGCTTAAGGTACATTATTGTGTCACGTGTGTTTACAGTGTGCCAAGTTTGAAGAGTGAGTTTTACATTGAGCAACCTTTTTTGTTTTAGCTTTTTGCTAAGTCTGTGTATATACACTGGGTACTAAGATTTCTAAGCAGTCAAATTTAAGACAGAACAGCAAGCACTTTGTGAGTCCTGCTCTTTGTCCTGTTAAATTCTGGAGTTTTTGTTTTCTCTTTTTGTTTTCTCTTCCAGGAGTTTGCCTTGGAATGCAGTTAGCAGTTGTGGAATTTGCAAGAAACTGTTTGAATTGGGAAGGTGAGCTAAGTGTGCTACTGCGAATATGATTTGCTTAGAAGAAGTTTTATTCTAACTGTGAAATGTGTATCTGTTATTGAAACTATTATATAGATCCTGTGATCATTAGGCACTTAGGTCTTGCGACATGATAGTTTTCATCTAAGCATTCTGCTACCTTTCTGTACAAGGGAGTAGGAACTCTTATTATGTGAATTGCTTCAAACCTGCTGCTTGATCGAAGGAGTGTAGGAGAAAGTGTGCTTACAGTTCACCTCTGTAGTCTCTTTCTGGAGTGTGCAGGTGGTGAGGAGTATGAAGTGAGAAGTGATTTTCTCACATGCTTTCTTGGAGTAGCCAAACCATAGCCGTAGCAGTAGTAGTATGAAGAGATTTAGCTCACCAATGGATTTCTACCATTAAAAGTTGAGAGGAAAAGGTTTTGGGAAGTAGGAAAGGGAGTGCGTATGACAGAGGTGATACGCTTCCTGTGGTTGCTTTGAAAGTGGTGCAGTATGTGTTTCAACATACAAGATCATAGCTTAAATGCAAACGAGCCCTAAAATGCCACAGGGCTGTTATGATGAGTTTGTTGTGCATGTAGAACAATGGGAATGTACTATGTTTATTTTGAACTTCTGTTTCAGATGCAAATTCTACAGAATTTGACCCAGACACAAAAAACCCTGTTGTGAGTACGAATTTTTTTTTTTTCCCTGCATATGTTTTGTGAACATACATCTTTTGTTAAAAAGGGAGCTACCTCTGTGTAAGTTAAGGTCTATCTATATTTGTACATGGTAGGACACAAAGAGCTGTCTGCTGTTCCTATCCAGTATTGTTTAAAAAGGTATTTTCTTTTAATAGTCCTTTCACCTGCTTGCTTCTGTGGTTTGCCTTAGCTTTATTTTTATAATTTTTCTAATAGTTTCCTTGGCTGTAGACTGATGCTGGGAGTAGACAATAATGATTAGGTTGGCTTTACTAGAGAATAAAATATAAAGGGAAGCTGGAAATTGTAGGACAAAGCCATTATCAAAATAACAAATTGTATAAAAAGAGAAGGATTATATGGAAAGCTGTCAAAAAAATATTGTTTTTCCTTTATATAAATCCTATAAATAACTACTACACCCCTCTTCCCCCATGGGTGTCACAGTTGTCCTTTTGAGAAAAATTTCAGTAACTGTAGATGTAACAGGGCTCTCTGTATCATATACTAATAGTAAAATTTTAGAGTGAGTTCTTCCAGTATCTCCTAGTTCAGGAGAGTATGGTATCACATTGTCATAGTACTAAAACTTAAAAATAATCAGTGAGAGTTTTTAAGAAAATGAAAAATAACAGGAAACTACATATGAGAAATATAGTATCTTGGTGTAAGATGTAAACATCTGTTCTAGTAATAAATTAAGTTGATTGCTCATAGTCACCTACTGTTTCTGTATCAGTTTCCTTCAAAAGAGTTTTGCTGGGATTTGTAAGTGAAAGATATATTTTCCACATCTACTGAGTCTGAAACATGCAAATAGAAGGTTTCTAAAGCATTTGACCTCTTTGTCAAGGTTGTTTGTATGCATAGAAGTGATAATCTAGTCTGAACTTTTGAAGGTAAGTTAGAGACCTTCAGAGTTTCAGTGTGAGACTTGCTGTGAAAGCTTGGTGGCATTTGGAAATGTCCTCAGGTGAACAAAGGTAAACGTTGCATTTGGCATCAAATTTGTGGATTTGCTGTTGTAAGAGGTCTCTTCCTTCACTCTTCTTGAATGTATGCAAAGACATACTCTTTATCTGGAGGGGTCAATTTCATAATAGCAATATGTTGTAAAATGTGGAAGATGTTGAAAGCTCACTGTAAATTTTTTTGGGAAGCAAGAAGGATAGTACAGAAGACTGATTCTGGGGTGTCTTTGTTTCTAGGGCTTTTTACTGCTGGTTTTATTTAACTTCTCATGACTGCATTTCAGCCAGTCGGCTTGGGTACCTTTTCAGAATGCAGTCAAATCAGGAGGGAACGAGTCACCCCTTTGGATCTACCAGTTTCTCTCCGTTATTCTAAGAGTTGTTCACAGCAGCTGGCTTTGATGCAAAGCTCCACGCTTAGCTGAAGTCAAGAACGTGAATGCTTGTCTGCTGCAGCCCTACCGACAGTTTCTTCTATGACAGAAACTGTAGTGTGTGTTTGTACAATGTATCTAGGACAAAACTGTATTCTCGAAGTAATTAACTGAGTGATTTGCGGTTTGCAGTCAAGGGCAAGTAAGGTATATATGTGAAAGAGAAAACTGTGTGAACATAAAATTAGAGAAAATAATGAGGTGAATATATGTGTGGTAGAAGATTAATACAGTGTTTACAATTGAAGCAGTAAGCTTGCCGTACATATAATGGGTATTCTTTTGTTCTGAGCTGCATTAAGATTCTGAAATCGGTTATTACCAGTCATATTTCAGCATCTTAACTTGATCTTTGACATCTCAGTTCTGGGCAAGAAACAGATGTAAATCATTCCAAGGGGGAAGTTTGCACTATCAATAATTACAACTGCTAAATAATTTGTCTTGGTAGAGTCCATCTTGTGCTAAAAACTGTTCAGATAGTCTATATAATAACAAATCAATAAAAACTAAGAGAAGCAGAGTAGTGAAGCTTGTGGACTACTGAAGTGATGGCAGATGTTTCATTGTCAAAGAAAGTTAATTGGAAACACCATATCAACACTGATAATACCTTGTGATGCCACTGTATGGTTCAACTGAGTGCTAATTTAGGACCAAAGCAGTGTACTTTTGTTTTAGTTCCTGGTCCTTTGTAAACTGAAGAGAAAGAAGAAAGGCACTGGTGAGGCAGTAGTTCTGTTTCCTTTTATTCTTGATAAAAATAAAAAAAAAAAACCCACGTTCAAACATGTAGTCTGGCAGGGGAACTCAGGGGCAGCCATAAAATATGCACCTACTTATATCCCTTCTTAATTTGCTAAGCATTCAAATGCTTAGAACTGTACTCATCAAAGTTGATAGTTTCTTCTATAGTGTATGTAAAACATCTTGATCTACTTTGCTTTCCTTTTGTCTGCATCTATGGAAATTTGAATCTTTTTTATTAGAAATAAAAACTGAGATTGTCAAATAATTGTGTAACTCACTTTCAAAGGAAAACCAGGTGGCTGAACTAATGAGAAATTACATTACTAGCAACTGTCCTTCAATTAAAGTACCACAAGTTGTTACACTGTAGGAGAGCATTGTCTGCATTAGTAAAAAGTTTTGAACATCATAAGAAGTTTTTATGTGGTGAGGCAGTTGTGACTTGTTCTGTTTTAAACAATAATGAATGCACAACTGAATGTGCAAAAAAAGAGTTGTCTGCGATGCTGAATATCTGTTTAATTTTAGCTGTTAATCCGTTTCTACTTACTGTCATTGCAACAATGTTGCTCAATCTAGGTTCTGCAAAAGCACCCATGAGTAACTTTATATAGGAGGGAAACCCTATATAACCCTGTATTGCTTGTTTTGGGGAATATTGATACCAATTATATTGGCGAGGAAATGACTGCAAGTATCGTAGAGTTAAGATTTCAAATACCCGGAGAAAAAATAGTAGTCTCTGTATACAAAAAAATGAAAGTTAATGATTTAGTAATGTAGAACGGGCAAAATCATGTTTTTAAGAATATTTTAGGGAAAAAAAAATCCTAAAGCTGTGTATCTATGTGATGAAAACTTAAAGGAAATGAGATCTAGAATTTGAAAATATTAATAAGCTGTGATTTAAAAGCTGTATTTGAGATATTTGAAGTTGCTATTAGATATTTTCTTTTAGTCTTAAATTAAAAATGTGTACGCTGAAGAAAAAAAAAAAAAAAGACCTCTGATATGGAAGTTATCTGTGTTCACTATCAAAATACCACCGTAAGAGTTGACTTCAATTCCTCTTTGACGCAGGTTTGATTTCAGCAGGGAAAATGAGGGAGCCACATGAGCAGTGATCACACTCCTTCAAGTTCTTGATCTTATCTTGGTTGCTTATTTGCAGGCCATGTTCCCGTTACATATTCTTAAGCTTTCTGCTTTACTTTCTAGCCTTTTGGATAATAGTGATTGGTAAGTTGTTACTGTTCTTCGCAGGAAGATAGCTGTTCAGAAAAGTAATGTATTTGCTTGAGAGTAGTGCTTAGTATGAGTTTTCTGTTGCAAATTATAATTTTAAAATTAACTCCCTTAACGGGAAATTGTGTAGTCTGTGAACTACTAATAAACTGTATTCACTGGATGGCAGAGGAGTTGGTTTTTTTTTGTTTTGTTTTTTTTTTTTCCATATCCCTCGTCTTCCTCTACTACTAAACTTAGTTTTATTGTTTTGGATGAGCCTTTTAATTATGTTCTTTGTTAATTTTGGTGCAATGACATCTAATACTGCTCTAGGAAAAAAAGATACTCTTTCCAGAAATAATTCTAACGCCCTTTTTTAAAAAAAGCTAATTTTAATTGTGACAGTTGATCTTTGTGACCTATTGCAGTTTGTAGTATCATGAAACTTCAGATATTGCACTGGGTAAAATAAGTGCATTTTCTATGAACTTAGGAAATTGTGCAGAAATAGATTTTGCCGGTAGGTGACACTCTTATAACATGTTTGTTTCCTGATGCCCACTTTTTCTATTCATGATGTCAGTAACCTAAGAGATGAAAAGGAACGTATGCCTCATTCTTGCGAAAGCACCTTTTAAAATTCTGTGATTTTACTTACGTGTGTAAAGTAGCTAACATACCTTAGTAAGGAAGAGTGTATGGGGTATATTTAGTTTTGAAATCAAAGCATATAGTTAATTTAGAATAATTTTTTTTTTTATAAACCAGAAAATAGTAATGAGTATTATTATTTTCTTTTCTTTTCTTACAAGAACACATAACAATTTTAACAACTGAAGGGTTTGTTGAAATGAATGGCCCAGGAGCCTCTTAGAACATTAATATCATGTTTAAATATAATAATTTTTGAGACTTGCCTTCATGCATCATTGGTGCGGAGTACTTTATTCCTCATTTCATGGAGGGGAAATTCAGGGATATGAACCAATGTAGTGTGGGATCTTGAATGCACTTGATAGGCTTTGCAATTAAGTTGAGTCTCTAAGTCCTTAAGTACCTCTGAGGTCTAACTGATTTATCAGGATAATGGATGATGTTGATGTTAAAATTCAGTCCAAAATTCCAAGTTGTCTAGTAGGATTAGTGTCTAATCCACTGAATTACCTGGCTGCAAAATTTCCATTCTTCTCATTTCTCTTCTTTTTCACTAGTTTCCTCTTAAAGTAAATAATAATGCCCATGAATAACGTGCAAAAATACATATGTCACAGGGAATCAAATAATGCAATGAAAAGGTTAAAACTGCACCAAATAAATATAATGAATCTTTTAATTAGAACAGCAATCACTCTGTTCCTATATATACACTTACGTACTCCCATTTACAAGAGCCACAAGAAAAAAGTACATGCTTTTGTAAATATAATTTCAAATTAACATGTAATGTCACAGTCATCATACTTAGCATTGTTACATTGTTATTGAAAATAAGTACTTTATTTTTTTAAAATTTGAACTATTTACCATATGGAAGTGTCGCCTTATGTGAATGATGAAACTGAACTGGGAGGGGTATTGGATAGTATACACTAGGGGACACTCCTTAAATGGAATGATAGATCTTTCCTTTTGTGTGTTTTAGAGACCATTTGATTTGAATTGCTCTAGAGGTCAAAATAACGGCTGAAATAAAGCAAGGTTTGTCAACTGACACTTTCTCAAATGTAGAGTCAAACAGAAATAGATAGTTCTGAACTAGTTGTGAGGCAGCTTAGCTGGAAAGTGGCTGGCGTATGTGCAGTAAACACAGTACAAGACAGACTTTGTTATGTCAAATCTTTATTTAGTGTGTTTTAAAATCTGTGGGTTTAGGTGTACGTACAATGTACACAAACTCCAGGCTCTTCTCGTTCAAAGCAGTGATATTCATTCTTGCAGGTGCCTTACTGTCCTGTACCAGTTATCTTTTTTATAAGCATCACAAACTCGTCAAAGCTGACACTTCCATCGTTATTTTTATCCAGCGATTTAATTATGTTATCAAGTGAGAATGAATCCTGTTTTTATAGGAAAAGAATGAAAAAGAAAAAAAAAAGAAATAAATAGATTGGCACAACTGTTTTCCTATGAGGAATATTGCCAAGAAGCGATGCAATCAATAACAGTGTTACTTGAAGGTGTTACTTGTAGTGTTGTATGTACCAGTTTTACTGGTTAAACTAGAAATACAATCCCTGCTATTGCCTGTCAGAAATGTTAACAAAGATAAGATAACTGTCTGAGAAGTATCAAGTATAACTCAGATGGGTTACTTCAGTTTTGTGGGTAAATTTGGAACTTAGAAAACGAAGCAGGTAGAATAGCTGCAGCATAGACATAGTCACCAATAAAAAGATAATAATATGCATACCATCTACTGCTTTATTAGATAGTAATTTGGGTCTTGCATACATTATTTGAAAACGTGTTGCTACTTTCATTAGGCTTTGGACCAGGACCTGAGAGTCTCTTTCCCTCCCCTTTTCTCCTCTTTACTAGAAATACTGTATTCACTGTTGAGAAATTCTTGCTGATGTGTTAAATCTAGTTTAGATTATTAACTCCTTTTATTTATCCAGACTGGTAAGAGTGCATGTAACATCCTGATGCAGTGAGTATTCTGACAACATAGAATCATACAATCATGGAATAGCTTGGGTTGGAAGGCACCTTTAAAGGCCATTGAGTCCAACCCCCCTGCAAGGAGCAGGGACATCTCCAACCAGATCAGGTTGCTTAGAGCCCCGTCCAACTTGGCCTTGAATGTTTCCAGGGATGGGGCATCCACCACCTCTCTGGGCAGCCTGTTCCAGTGTTCCACCACCCTCAGTGTAAAACAAAAAATTCTTTATATCAAGTCTGGATCTGCCTCTTCCTATTTTAAAACCATTACCCCTTGTCCTATCACAACAGGCCCTGGTAAAGAGTTTCTCCTTGTCTTTCTTGTAAGCCCTCTTTAAGCTAGTTAAATAATATAAACCAATTCTGATTTAGAATTTAAATTTTTAAAATGCTTTAAAAAATGCTTTTAAAATGCTTTCTTTCTTCATATTTTGTGACTATGCATGTTTTATAATGTCCTGTCCTGCTTTTATGTTGATTTATTATGATGCCATATATTTCTGCAAACAGAGTAGATGGCTGAAAGTGTCTAATATTCAGACAGAAACATCAGTATTGCTTTTCCTGAACAATTCCATTTCCACATATCTGGGAAAATGGGTATGGTGCTAAATTGTCTACAGTAATATAAAAAGCATTATATTTCTCAATTTGCCATCACATTTCCTATTATTTGTTGGCAGTTATTTTCTGACATGTTATTTAAGGGAAAAAACCTTTCTGTTTTATTAGGTTTTTTTTTTTTTTAATGAACCACTTCATATTAATGGAATGACTAGAAGGGATTACTGCAGTTCTCAAAATACTGGATTTTTCTATTGAGGTGCACCTTCTTTCAGACCTTTAGTGAAAATTGCTTTTGTCAGATATCCAAAACACAGTATTTATGGATTCGTCTGGCATAAGAATCTAAATTGAATCCTAATCCAGTTCAAGAAAGGTCTGGCAGAGAATATATATGAAATCAGAACCTAGATATTTTTCCAGCTGCAGGAAATGGATATTTCTCTCTCTAGCTTGGTGGCTTCTCTTTTCTTTACTTTTTTTTTTTTTTTTAAAAAATATTTCTAGAATGGCAAACCTTTTATTTTGTGATGATGGGAACGTAATCTACATAGAAATTGGCTCATGTCTCTTAACTTCTAAATTTGTCCTTGTGTTTTACTTTGTTTGTAGATTTTTCTATGTATTTTCTACATTCAAGATTTATTAGACTGAAACAAAAAATATTTTATAAGTCTCAGATGCAATATTTTAGGTGAAATTTGGCTTACATTAAAAAACCCAAACAAAATAGCTGCTTAGATTTTTACATTTTATTTCATAGGACTTTGTTATAAACTCTCTACTCAGATACCTATTTGGAGCTACTGTTCATTAATGTGAACGAAGGTTTATAAGCCCCCTTATTTAAGGATTATTTATGGAGTCAGTGAAACAATTTGGACACAATGACCTGAACTGCAACATCATTGCCTGTATTTCCTTTTTCCTATCCATTTCATTGGAAGCACAGTGAATGTAAGAAGAGTGAAACTTACCTTCAGGTACTGTGCAAATTGATTCTGCAGTAGAGTTTTCAGCCCTCCAATGGACAGTGCACTGGTGCTACCCTCCCTTAAAGCATACTCGGTAAAATACTTCAGAAGGTTATCACTGAGTAGATGTTCCATGTTTCTCAGATGTTGTCTTGAAGAATAACTGCAAACAAAGCAGACAATAACAATCCTGTGCGTCAGAATTTTGAAATATATTTGACACCTTTTTCATTGTTTTACTAACCACATGAAATGATTAATAATTAACCTACTTGAGAAGAGGTTTGTATTTTTTTTTCTTCCATAAAACTGTATCAACTCTCCCAAGGAAAAAAAAATAATCTAAGTTAGATTCAAGGATTTGAAAGACCCAATATGTTTAGATTATGCTTACCTCACGCAAAATCCGGAGCTTTCAGATGTATCCAGCAGAAGTGAGAGTCTCAGATTGGGGCAACCTTTATAGTTGCTTGCATGCTCCACCCTAATTATGAAACGAGCATTTGTCATTGAGTCAGTGCACTAGTTTTATTGTGTTTTCAGTAGTCAAAGGAATAGGGTACTTTAGCAGTAGAAATGAGTTTGGTTCTTTTTTTAATTTCTGAAATGCATTGGCATCAGCATCCACTGCTGCACTTGGTGTAGGTATACTCGGTCTTTATAGGCCATCCTGGAGAGATTTTCTCTCTTCAATCTGTGTATTTTACACTTAAAGATGTCCCACACCCAAAGAAGCCTGAAAAAGGCTCCTATGGGGATATGTATAGCATTTGTAATTGTAATAGACTTTTGGAAAACGGTAAATATATATATATATTTTTTAAGATCCAGAAAGTAAATGAAATATGAAGAAGATACTCACACTTTATATGAGTTGATAATCATCAATGCCAAAGCCAGTTCTCCAAATTTTGTGCTATGTCTTAGTACATGACAGTGATGAATTTCCTCTGGGATAAAATTTTGGTTGCTGCTATTAAGAATGAAAACGCTCCACGATTCGGATGGAAGAAGACTGAAGCATTCTAAATGAGAAAGATTAATCTAAGGTTCTAAAAAATTATTCCTTCTTGAGAACACCTTCATAACTGAGTATTGTGTTCTGTAGATCCTGAAATCATGTTCCATTGATGGTCTGTGGGGCATTTTTGAGTGGTATTCAGCCCATGGTTGATGGTACATGACCCCACACTGCTGATTTGGCAACTGCTGAGTTACTGGGCTCTGGCTTTGGTTTCTGCATGTGTTTTCTAATCTGCCTGATGTCTACTGTTGTCATTTTTTGGTGCTTAGCTCCAGGCTCACTTCTTTTACATCTTTCACCCCGTGCATCACTTACTGAGAAACAATCGTTATTACATCACTTAGAACTTTAAGCCAAGAGCTTTGTGGGTCTGTAGGAGATGGATGGGTTGGAAGGGGTCTTTTTGGAAATGTGGGTTCCATGACAGGTAAGTAGGAGGTTTCCTGAGAAGACTAGGCAGGCTTTGCTAGATAAATCATGTAGATATACACTTTGAGTTAGCAGCCTGCTTGCATGTGCTTATACTCACTTCCCAAAGTGTCAGAGAGAAGAGTATTAGAAGGATCCTTTAGAGATCATATAATTCATTCTTCCCTTTTCCTTGAAGTGAGATTGCCGGTATTTATGTTGGATGTCCGCTTAGTGTATTCTTAAGTGCCTTAAATAATGGGGACTCCACTCCTTATCTGGTCCAGTCCTTGTGGTTCATTATCTTGCTATTAGACAGTATTCTTAATGTCTGCATGCCTTGCTGCAGTTAAGTCCTTTGCTTCTCCTGTCTCCAGAGATAGGGATAACAGACCTCTCATATCAGAGAAATCCCCCATCCTCCTTTTTTTTTGGTTCAGAAATCCTTGGTAGCGTAATCCTCCTTTGAGAGTCCTACTTCTTAAGTCTACTAATCTTCTCTTTACTTTCTCCAGTTGTTTCCCATCGTGCTTGAGATGCCATGTCCAAAGCTGTACATCTTGTTCACCAGTCTGGGCACTCACAGTGTTACAGACTTACATAGTGCCTGAAGCACTTCGTTGATGAGGAGAACCTGTACGTCATTTTACAGAGAGGTGGCAGGCCACAGGTCTTTAGTAGGGGAAGACTTTGTCAAGTTCCTTGACACTTTATTTCAGGCTTATTGTGGGGAAGACAAATACACCGATTTCAAATTCAGCACAAAAACTTGGCATTAACTTGAGGGTCAGAGAACTGGGGTCAGGCAACCCCCAAGTCTTTGTCGAGTCCAACTGAGGAATGAAGTTGGAAATGCACTTTCTCCTGTTTTTGTTTTTTGGCTCAACACAAAGGCAGGAGTTGCTGGTATCATCACTAGCAGAACCTCTACTGCTGCTACGGTAGATGGTGGTAGCAATGCAAGCAAGTCTGGGAGCCCTGGTCTGGTTTGCATTGTATGGGTAAGGGCAAGTTCCATGCACCAAACTGGGGCATGAGCTCTATGGTTGTTCATGACAATAAGGTAATCATAAGTACTTTTCCTTTTTATCATGGTTTAGCCTCACTTAGCAGCTAAAATACACATTGCTGCTCGCTCACTCTTCCTCCTTCAGAGGAATGGGGAGGAGAATCCTAGGAAAAAGAAAGGCAAAACTTGTGGACTGGGATAAAAACAGTTTAACAGAACAGCAAAGGAAGAGAAAACAATGAAAAAACCAATAACAATAATAGAATATACTAAGCACATGATTCACGATACAATTGCTTACCGCAGAACCCAATGCCCAGCCTGATCCTGAGTAGTGATCTTACCCCCTTGGTGCCATCCCAACTTTATATACTGAACATGACATCATATGGTATGAAATATCCCTTTGGCCAGTTTGGGTCAGCTATTCTGGCTGCGTTCCCTCCCACCTTCTTGTGAAAATTAACTCTGTCCCAGCAAGAACCAGGATCAAACATCTGTCTCTTTCTCCTTCCATTCTGTTTTCCACCTTTAGTAGATGGTGAAATTTTAGTAGTAGTGCATGACCAGGTGATCTGTTAAGGCTTCTGTTCCTCATCTGCTGATTATCCTTGCCTACAGCTCATGCCTGTGATAGCCTTACTACATTTACTGCTTTATCCCTTTTGGAAGCAGTGTCAGGAAACTGGTGTGCCTGATGTGTGTTGTTGACATTACAGTATTTGGAAAATTTTTAAAAAGTATTCAAATGACTTGTCTTTATTTATCTTTACCAAAGGCACCTCCCTTTCTTGAAGATGTAGTGGTAAGATGCTTAGTAGTATGGAAGAAGAACTGCATTTCGAGGGATCACAACTCAAGGAATTCAGCACATTAACCTTGTTAATTTGTTAAGGGTTCATTGAAGAACACCACCTAATTGCAAAATAGCATAACCAGTTTTACTGAAACATCTTCCTATGAAAGTGAGAGACCAATGTCTGGAAATTTAGATGACCTGCTCAAGAGTTGCACAAGCGTTGCACGCCAAATGTAGGGATGAATCCAATCTCCTCACATCAGCTTTATTCCCAAGGCACTGTAATCTGTAGGAGGCTTTCCAAATGAGAGAGTGGGATTTGTAGTTTGATCTCCCAACTCGTTGTCCTCTTTAGACCGCAGTGCCCTCCTCCAATAATTTGTGTGTCATGTCTGAACTCTGTATTGGAATCAGCAACAGAACTCAGCTTCACAGGCCCCAGTACACTGTCTTTGCACGAAGACTCCTTTATAGGACATAAGTGCTGTTCAGAAATAGGGACAGTTTATCCAACACAGCCCAGCAGTGGCAGAATGATATCCAGGGGTAAGGAATTCTGGTCGTTGACCAAGAATTCTGACAAAGTTAGGGGAAGATGATGTGTGACTAGCAGATAACAGCATTTATCTATGCTGGAGAACAGCACTTGGTACCAAGCTTTGATGTCTGTGCAGGCTGGCTCCCAGTCTAGAAGCAGCAGTCCAGATTTGGTTGCAGTGTTTGCTGCTCTTTCTTGGATGTATGAATATGTATTGTTCCTGCAATTTATGGCATAACTCAGTTGAGTTTGCCCTAGGCTAGTGAAATCATGTTAGTAAGCACTGTATCCTCTGGGGAATTGACATTTTTATAGTAGCTTAGATAGAAAACCATTAGCAAAGAAAGAACTGAGTAGATGATGTGTTCTAAGTCTGTTTAGGGGTTCACATTGCACACATGTCCCCGTGGTGATTGTGTGTCATTTTCGTTCAGTGATGGTGTCTGCAGATTCAATATTCACTCAAAATTGGCTGTTGCTCAGTATTGCCCTAGTAAACCGGTTGGCTGGTGTATTTGGAGCAGGCAGTTCCAATCACATTGGAGGGTAAGAGAATCCAGGCTGCAGGGGTGATTGACGTTTGGGCACCGCTGCTAGTGGTGGGAGTGGTGAAGCTTACGGCATCGTGGTCACACGGTCATCATGCATTGTTAATGATGGATTTAAGTGGGATGGTAACTCAGGTGCTATCTCTTGCCCTTGTCACATCTTTCCTGCCACCGTTGATGGCTGAACGGTGTGTGAATCTGTGCTCCTTGTTTACCTTAACACACTGGACTATAAATTGGATTGGTCTACAAGTGGGTTTCTATGCCATGCACTGACACTGTTGGAAGGGACAGGGCACCTTCCACAGGGGTGGGGCTGTCACCCGAGGGCAGCAACTATCTCGGTCATCCTATTTAATCCTCTGCTGATGGGTTAACGCCCTAACCCTCCAGTATTTTTCCACCTTCTTCGGTGTATTTCGCTGTAGCAGCACCACTGTTACTTTTGTGTGAGCCCGACCACTTCAAAGTTAGTTGAGCAGTCTCTGTGTGGCTTATGTTACAGCCTGACTGCAGTATAGAAATATCTACTGTCAAGGTGAAATTGGCTATATTTGAGAACATATATTTGTGGATGTTGCATGTTTGGAAAGAAAGAGCAGGAGGTGGTTTTGTGCTTGATTTCTGCTTGTATACTGCTTATGTGTTGTCTGTTGCTTCCAGACATCAGTCACTAGATCAAAGCCCTTTGTTAACTTCAATTACTTTCTGGAGTAGGAATGGAGAAAGATAATGGAAAAATTTGAGTAAATTTGGGTGGATTAGGGACTCTGTGGAACATAAGATTCTGTATCTGATTTGCAAAGCAATCTGGCACAGGTGTCAAATAAGTTTGATTTCTTATTGAGTGAAGAAGCAGAGCAGTATTTAAATAGAACTCATGCTGGTATAAAGGATGTACGTGTATCTATGCCTGTTGTAAAATACCAGTCCCCATGCTGCATCTGAAGTTAAATATGGGATACGTACAATACATCAGTAGGAATAAATTTGTTGAAATAGTTGTGGTGTAGATAATTTTCAAAAAATAAAAAGAAAGCCATGGAGTCTGCTGCTACCACAATCTGTGTTTATTTTGGCTATAAGGGCTTTGGTGAGTTCTGCAGAGAATCCATCCTGCAACTGCAGTAATTTTCAGACATTCTGGCACCATCTGCAAAAAGGAAAAGGCTTTAAAGTTTGGGTACCGATAGTCAGTCTACCACATGGGACCTTTTTCAAGGTGTATGCTGGCAGATGTGAGACGTAACTCTCTAGTGCAAAATGGGGAGTTGTGATCGAACTTTTCATTGTTGCTGGTGCCACGTGTTCTTACTGTCAGGCTAGGAAGAGACAAAGGACAGACTGAGAGGAAGGAACATGCAGTTAACACATTTTCTGAAAAAGAATTATGGATGAGAAGTTGAGCAAACTGTGCTACAGCCATTGTAGAGAACCTGGCATTGTTTTGAGGTGTGGAAATGTTAGATGGAGGTTGAGGATGAGTTGTAAAATCCTTTATGTGTCAGAGGTGATACATTCCTTATGTTAAAATTGCCATTGTTTGAAAAACCTCCAGTGGTGATGTGTTAAAGGGTTGTCTCATCTCACAAATTAAACTTGAACTATATGGGTTATACTGACAAGAGTTTCTTCCAGGCCCTTCCTTCTTATACAATGACATACACCTAATGAGATGTTGAAGGTGTCTCCCTAAACAGAACTGGGTGTGGCTGCTACAAGGATGAATAATTTAATATGATGCTTTGTTTGTAGTCAGTTTTAAATTGGTGATGTGTTATTCATTGTAGCTAGATGTGTCAGCTTTTGCTGTCATGTGTACACATCTGGCAGACAATCTACTATATTGCTGAAACTCCCTGTGAGGTAGATATTCTATGTTACACAAGACAGTTTTGAGGGAGAAAGTATTTCAAGAAGAGGTTTTATCCTTCCACTTTCTGAACCCTGGCTCATGCCATGAACCTTGGCCGTGCAATAAGGTCGTTACAGCTACAGCTGAAATATACAGTTAGTGTAATTCCTAAAGCCCTAAAACTTTTTGTTCCTTCCTAAACTCCCATTTGTTTTTTGGAATTATTATGAGTGCTCAAAAATGCATAAATCTCTATTCCAGCAAGGCACATATGGATTTATGGAGGAGTGATGTTTTGCTCAGTTTCAGGTAGGGCAAAGTAAGTATAAATAAGGCAAAGCTGTACAAGAGGCATTAGCAAGTTTGTTATTTCGCTGATAAGATTAAGTCTTCCCTCAGCTGTCCTCTGACCTTGGAGATGCCTGGACTCTCTAGATATCTCAGCTGTATCTAAGAACCCTTCTTCATCCTGAAAACAAAATCAATGAGGAGAGGTAGAATAAAGGTCTGTAGTTTCTTCAAAGCACTGTTGTTGCTCTTAACAATGCAAACCTGATGAAAGTTCAAGAGAGGTCTAGAAGTGCACCTAATAAACCACATAATGTAGGAATGACTTGGGACTGAGATATATAAATCCCAAAGTGTGAAAATACTAGTAAAAAACTCCTTTGCCCAGCTTTCTTCTTGCCTAGAAATACCTGTAATCTGTTTTCATGCAAGGCCAGGACTACTGTCTGTCAATGTAATAATCCAGCACAATCCTACTAGTGAATAAGAAATGACACATCTACTTGTCTTGATCCTGGAATGGCCTAATCCATTATGTATTCTTACAATTTATTTAATATTATTTAATAGAAAGAAGCCTTTATCTTTCTATCTGTGTGAGTTAGTGGTGACACCTTCTTGTAAAGCAAGCCTACGGCTTGAGATGGTATGATGATGTGGTACGATACTCTTGATTTTCTTTGTGTGCATGTGGGGACGATAGGGAATCCTGGTTTCTGGCTTCTTTTTCTGAAACAATTTTGCCTTTTACATTAAACAGGAGGAGCTAGGAGAATGAGTATTATGAATTTTGACCACATGGGCTAGTGTGCACTCTTGTGTGGATGCCTTTGTATGCTGGGTAGGGCCAGGGGAACCGCAGCACAGTTACCATGCTTGAGCACCTAGAAATTGGGCACTGAGGTCTTTTATCAGAATTGTGCTGCAATCACCCCCTAGGTCACTGAAACTGCTGACCAGCACCTGTGCTGGCTTTACTTCTGAAGTAAAAGGGAAATGCTGAGACAGTGCTACAATGCTGAGTAAAGGTGCTTGTGCTAGGAAATGACCACCTGCTTTCCTCCAGGAACAGGTAAGTTTGGGGAAAACAGCAGCAACCATGGGAGGTACTCTTAGGGAGAAAGAAATGGGGGTCATTTTGCAAGACTTCTTTGGTAGCAAACTTCTGAATCTTTCTGTTCACTTTACCTTCAGCACTCTGTAAGAAGAACTGGATCAGCCTCGCTGGCCTGGTCAGACTTAGCAGCACAAAATGCAGAGGCAGAGAAATAAATAGCATAGTGGTAAGAACCTTGGAGCATTCTGATTCAGAGAAAGAGGTGCTTATATGCACCGACTGAGCTCCAATAGTTGCTAATTCTCAGTCAGAAGTCTGCAAGTGTGCTATGTCATGTATAGTCAGGTTATTGATGGTGCTCTGACATTTCATTATCAGTGTGAAACATCACAAAAATGGTGTTTATGAGGTAACGGCTTTACCTTCGGCATACAAATCCTTCATCTGTTAGCACTTTGATGTGTTGATTTGTAGATATAATAGATAGATGCTAAATTCTTTCCAAAGGAAGACTGTCAAAATGTTCTTTATGTAAATTACCATGAATAACTTTGTTTCAGTTCTCTCTGATACGAGAATTTGGGACAAGGAAGCAAAAGGCTGCTAGAGATGCCTCCCGTGCCCCCACCCCACTTTTGACCAAGTCAAGATTTATCCTGAGACATGAGGGAAAACCAAAGTCTAAATCAGAGAGAACTAATCAGGCGTACAAGAAGAGTAGCCATTGTATAACTAAGTATAGAGCAATCAGTTGTCTAAATATTTTGTATGTGATTATGACCAATTGAAAGAAATGAACCTATTGCTACTTAACAAAAACTGTAGTCAATAAAGGGTAGTGCTTGTGTACCTAGCTTAATTTTAGATTTTCTAATTACCTAGTGTGATTACTAAATCAAAGCCAAATTATAATAAATTCAGTAAGTAACAGCAGTAGCAGTTTGGAAGTTCTCCGTTTACACAAATGCATCAAATGAGCAGTTTATAACCAACTGTAAAACAGAACTTCAAAGAAGTAGATTTGCATTTTGTTATATACTGAAATTAACAAATTATCCATGCCAGTCATCACTCATTTCTCAGTTGTGCTAGTGAGGAACCTGACTATCAATTAAGTTGAATTTAAGATTCAACCTTAGAGCCAGTTTCATTTATTGTAGGTTAGTGACTAGTCTTGCCTTCAACACAGAAAGGCTTTGCTTTTCTTTCTTTCCTGTAATACACAGAAGTTGCACACAACTTGTTGTGTAATACACAACTAAGCTGTAACAAATTGCAGCTTTAACAAGTCTCTTAGGGTTCAGAACCAAGAGTGGAGAGGATTTTATAAGAAAGTTTTAAGTGTCTTTAGCTTGCAAAGATGTGCATCAGGTGCCATGTGGAGCTTGGCCTTAAGACTATCATCTGTTTGGAACACACCTGTGTAACTCTAAGATACCTGTGCATGCTATGTAGCCATTGTATGTCAGAACTGCCACAGTGTCAAAAAAGGAGAAACATAGGTTTTTATCTGAGACATTATTAAAGTTGATTTTTCCCATCATCTCTGTGCCCTCACTTTCTATTGTCCATCGCATCCTAGGATTAAAGAGCCCTATTACCTAGCTATGAAGTGTCTGGAATTATACGTGTGAAAATAATGAAAAAACATATATAAAAACACTTGGTGATTATTGCATTGCAGCTAAAAGATAATATAGATTTAATTATCTGTGACTTCCATTGGGATCATCTTTTGGCCTAGCTAATTACAGAACGCCTGCATAGGGATCAGAGACATAACTTGCCGTGAAACTGTTAACAATGGTCTTCACTGAGGAGAAGGAAGCCCAACAATTGCCTAAGAGTCTGGCAAAAATACTGAAGCTTCAGTATTGCTCAATCTGTAAATTGAAAAATAAGTTTTGACAGATCACAGCAGACATGCTGTGTCTGCAAACAACACAGATCGGCAACCATCGCTTTGCAAAAATGACTTTTTGCAAAACCTTTTTGTCTTGTGGCGGAAAAATATTCTAAACTTTCTCAAAATAATCCATTTTAAGTAGACATAATTAGAGTTCTTGCAAGATTTGTGTCGTCTTGCTGTTTCTCTCACTGTGAATGTGGAATGGTAAGTGGGTGGTATACAGAAATAGTATGAATTCTGTAACACCAAAAAAATTTACCATTTTTGAAATTCAATACCATTAGCAACATTATGTGGTGGATACATTTATATTAGCGCCTTCTCACCCAACTTGACTGCTTTTTACCTGTATTTTCCGAGCGGGAACTTAAGTGACAAGACATGTTTAATTGTCTCTGTCTTCTTGGGGGCATGAGACAGCCAGTACTTAAGCAAACAACTGAAAATGTTCCTAAAAATTCTTTCATCGGTGAATTTATTTAATTTCTTCTTCATTCTACCATGTCCTTGCAAACTCAGCAAAACCTGAAGTTCGAATGATAAGTAGCACCAGGAGTACCTTTATCTGAGATAACGAATTAAAGAAAAGAACCCTGCTTTCCTCTTAGAACCCAGATTGAACTGATGAAATGTGTTTGTGAACTAAGCCCACCTATTTTGTGTTTTCCATTGCATTTTATGGAATCACCTTTACTTAGGAAAAGCACACTAGATCAGTCCACAGCTCCTTCTAGGCCAAAGACCCATTTGGCCCATCACCTGTCTCCATGGTCACCTGTGAGTGGAAAAATATCATAATCGATGGAAAAATGTAGTAGAGCAGGTGTTACAGTGATGCTTCTCCAGTGTATTTTCTTGTTTCCTATAACATAGCTTAGATATTTTCAATAATAACTTGTTGTTAATAACTTTCCACTTTTTTTCTGTCTTAAGGTTTTCTTCATAAGAAGGATTTTTCTAAATAGAATTTCATGTAACATTTTCAGAAGGTCTTTGGCCTTTCCAGTACTTACATAAGGAATTATTTGTAACTAATAGGGAAATTTATGCTATGTACAAAACAACTTTCTGGCTGAAGGGGATACAGGTGAGTATCTGTCAGTGTCTGATTTAACAAACAGAGAACATTTATTTTACAGAGGGCTGTATGCCCAAGTCTATCTGGGAAACGCTGCAGTATATTTGAATAGCGTGTCACTTCAATATGAACTATGGGTGCTCCAGTGGTGGTATATATATAGTGTTGACAAAGTATGGATGTGGAAAGGCCATTCACGAAACCTCTTGTGCAAGCAGGTTATACCTGTTAGGGCAGAGCAGCACTGCTTGCCTTATTCGATGAGGATTTCAGGCTGCCACATGTTTTGGCGTGATTCTCCAGCTGGAATGTGTTGGCCTCTGGATGTGCTCCACTGCCTACAGAGAGGAGTGCTCAGGTGGCTCCCTTAAACTACTTATCTGAAAGTTATGCAGCCAAAATTATGTGAGGTAATTCCCACACACAGGGACTATATTGGAAGCACTGTGATAAACTAGTTCCTCACAGTCCTGTTTGACAAGTTAAAAATGCAGTACTAATCAATGAAATAAAGTAATTGTGGAAGAGGATTGTCCAGATCCCTTAATACAATTATTATATCGCTGAATATATTGCCTCCAAAACACCTTCTCCACCCCACTGGCCCAAAAAAACTACCCATGCAAACAAGCTTGCAGAAATTGTGTATTCAAAAAAAAAAAAAAAAAAGGAAAAAGTGAGGAAATGTGAAATAAGACTGTGTGCTGCAGTTCCTGTGTTGAAAACTACATGAAATCACCTCCAATATTACGAATACCTCTTCCATAAAAGTCTCTCCTACCTAGATAACTGACCAAGTTACATTAAGACACTGGCCTTGTTGGAAGCTCCCCTGGGAATATGTGAGTTTCTGTATCGTTAGCTGTCTTCTGTCTAAAGTCTGGGAACAAGATTAGGTGTCACTGAAGGCCTAGTTCTGCTAGGTTAAACAGATGGCTTAATCTGGTTTATGTTTCTCATACCGAGTGGAGGTAATGAAACATACTTGCCTGTGTAAAGTGGCTCGATACTTCCAAATGAAAGGTCTGTGCACCATCTGAGGACTTCCACTCCTTTCATAACAGCCTCGTAGACATCCAGGAGCGAGAAATGGAATAGAACGTGTGCATGGGCAAGAAAAACCTGAAGAATTCAAATCAGTTGCATAGTTGTATTGTGGGGTGGATTTAATGAGATGTGAGTGGTCTGTTTATTATATTCTGAACTATGTAATTTTAGTTAAAAATACAGAAAAACTGTTAGCCGAAGTTTTATTTTTAATAAACACTCTGCCCCAAATTATCCGTTGGAAGTCAGATAGAAGAATAATACAAATATTCCCCCAAAGGAAGACTTTTTTATTAAATGAAGATTTCTGTTTTCTTAATTCTGTGTTTATTTGCCTCCCATCCTTGACTTGTATGTGATGATAAGGTATTCAATACTGTGCAGCTAGGGACTGAACAACAGAAGTGGATTTGCAATGGATTTCACAGTGATTCACTGTAGACCTGTGCTTTTTAACTAAAAATTATTTCTCATGCTCTATGACTCTTCATTCTGCCGTTGGAGACACAAACTACTAGAGGTCCAGGTGAAGGACAAAAATGATTTTTGTATGGGCACTGTACTTTGCCTTTGTGGGGTTGGAGCGGTTCTGTGTTGCTCTGGATGAGAGCTGGGTGCTGTGCTAGCTGCATGCAGTTTGTGATACCGTGCCGGTTGGTGACACGGCCTAGAACTTTGGCTGTGTGGCAATGTCTTTTGCTGGTTGCTCGGTAAACATTTGTGGCATTGGAGTGGATCACTGCATTATCTGTTGAATTGATCTGTACCCGGCCACCCACACTTTTCACAGAGGATGTCTGAATTGTGCTAGGTGTGTTCACCTGATGTCATGCTAATTAAATGCCTGCTTAATTTGTGGTAGTATAAAGGTGACATTGTTCTATAGATGTTACTTTCTTAGAATCAATATTGGTAAAATATTTCCTGTAGGCTTTCACCATCTTGTTGCTAGATTAGAAATGATCCAAAGGTCCATTTCTCCTCCTCTCTGGCCTTTTTTCTAATGGCTCTGCACGTGCATGCACACATCTTCTCTGCTTCTCTCTTCTTACTTTCTCATATGCATCTCCTCCTGGTTGGTTGTATTTTAAAAGTGCGTACCATGTTCATTTCTGAAAATGAATAGGTAGATTTGCAGTTCTGGTTTTGTGATCTGTTAGCAAACAAGAGCAGGTACATCTGTACTGTCATGTTCCCTCTGAACCTCATAGTTGAATCCGGGCATCCTAGTGGTGCTCACTGGTGCCTTGTTGGGGGAGGAAGTGATTGACATTTGAGCTCTGCTGATGTAGGTGGAATGGATGCAACTGGTCAAGTCACTGTCTTTTTAAGCACAGTCTGAACTTGACCTGTAATACCTGTATAAACACACTTAAGGAAAGCAAATTTCAAAGAATTATTATCATTGGAAGTTGAGTTAATGTGCAAGGGGGAAGATGACAAGGAGTGCAGAATTAAATTAAAATCTGGACAGTAATGTTTATCAGGTTTTTTGAGAAGGGAGAACAGAGAAAGCGAGACAGGAAGGATCCTATTCAGAAGAAAGACATCATGGTTTCTGCTTGAAATAAAAAGGATTTGGATTGTAGGTCATAAATCTTCTACCAGAATTAAGATTCTTCCAGGCAAGGTGAGGCCAGCTAAAGCTTTTCTAAGTGGAAGCAGGAAGCTATTGAAGGTAATGTAGAGCATGTGACTCAAAGCATCCCTAAAATGGCTGGCAGAGGTAATTAATCTCTGCTATAATATTAATATATATCATTCATTTTGGATTTTCTGAAGCTGATGAGATGCGTACTGTTGTTGGATGGACAGTAATGAAAATGTCAAGGTACTTTTTTGCAAGATAATCTAAGTGGTTAAAATTGTATAATTGTAATTATTTTTAATATACTTTACAGTGTTGTTAGGAAATCCTAGAATGAAAAGCCAATGCCTTGATTACCGTTATATGATATCCAGCACTTGCTTTAGTTTTTCCAGTTCTCCAGTTGGAATGAGAAATGTTATGATGTATGTGTGGGAGGGAGGATAACAACTTATGGAAGTAATCACTACGGCTATTTGCTTCATGGAGGAAATAAAAATCCCATTATTCATTGCTGGAGAGCTTTCCAGAGAACTAGGTGTCCATTCTGCATGCCTAGTGAGATACCCAGCATTCAAATTCTTCTCTGTAATTTAGGAAGAGTTACAGGCATGAAAGACCAGATGGGCCAAGGTACTTTTATTGTCTTGGGCATGCCATGGAAGACAAGTAGTAGTAGTTAAAATTATGGTGATTGTGCCAGAGGCTTTCTGCCTAGAATTCCCTGTTATAGCATGTCTGTTCAGCTGTTAGTTCTTAAGATTATCATTACTAAAATGTCTAAAATTAGTAAATTAAGTGGGAGGACCACTAAGTAACGAGATAGCCAACTTCAGTTCTACAGGCCCTTCATTCTGTATGCTTTTGTTACGTGGAACGAAATGTTACTGGGTAGTAGCGGTGAGGGAAGTGGCATGGCGTTTTAAATAGGAGTTAAACCAAACTGGAAGCTTCCAAAGAGGAAGAGAGAAGGAGAGCAATAAAAAAATGCATATAGAATATTCCAAGATATCTACATAATAAATAGGAATCTCTGTTTAAACAGTAAAAGTGATCCTGTTTGCCTTCCAAAAATAGTTACTTTATCTTGCACAGTGTTGTTCCTGTTGTAATTCTTTGTGAGATGCCATTTCAAAATGCAAAAATGAAAACAAAGGAAAGAAGGGAATGGAAGGTAGGAAGAAGCGTGCCTATATTGTAAGTTAGTATGAGAACTACTGCTCTACCCATCATTATCTACATTTCTTCATTATCTCGATTGTCTTTATTTCTACAAAGTTACAGCTATAATGTAAAAGAAGAGTTGAAAAGAAAATAGAGTTGCTCATCAGAACAAATTGTGTCAATTAAAGGTTACGTGGTTGGCATGAGCTGGTTGGTTTGTGTGGTTTTGCAGAGTGGACTGAGTTGAGCTGCTTGTTAAATGAATTAGATTGGCACAGGATTTTGGCACTGGAGTAGAGTAACGTTTATTTTCACAACTGTCTGCACTTTTCTCAACTTTAGTGGGAATTTTTTTTTTTTCAAAGATACAACCTGCAAAATAACTTCTAGCAGTTTGACATTTTTGCTCAACAGTGTATTTAAAACATTTCGAGGTATTTTCTCACTACTTCACCTGTACTTGGGATCTTGGATGTTATAGTGGTTTTTTTTTGGTTCTTAGAAGTTAAGAATGAAACATTAGGGATTTTTTTTCTGAATAAGTGTATTCTTTTTCCTTCTGTTCAGCTGATCTTCATAAAATGCTCACCTATCAGAGATACTAATTTAGCTCAGCTAGTAGAGAATTCTCTTTTTAATGTAGAAATATCAAGTTTTAAACTCTGGTGTCCATTTTGAAAGGTGATCAGTCATGAAAGTTCGTGGTCTGCCACTGATCTTTAGGCATGATATCCTAATTGGAAGGAGTAGTACTGGGCTACTTCCTACATATCTATCTGACAGAAATCCTTATGGAGCTAGAATCCTTTATTTCTCTTTCATTCATTTACTTCAAATTCTAAATAACACATTTTCTTATGGCAGTATCAAGCAATGTGATAGTGTATTTTTTCCCTTCAGTTTAAATTCTCAATTTAATGTTATATTAATCAAATGCACAGTAACTAAAGCTATTTGGTGAAATCATTGTAAACTGCATTAAGTTGTTAGTTAAGCATATGTTGTCAGGTAACATAAAAATGATTTAATATGCTGAATCAGAAACAGAATAAAGCCATTTCTCTTAAAACAGAAGTTAAACCACAAAAAAATATAGATATGTTTAGGTTTGTATTCTATGAACTGACATGGATTTCAAAGTCTAGATTGCACTTGTACTCCTCTCTTTCTTCTGGGAGTAGAGCTTTTACTTGAAAACTTCCAGTCTCTTTTTCAGTATCAAAGTACAGTATTGTACTATTACCTTACTTTTTTTTCCTATTCAAATAGCTGTCCTTTCGATAGGACACTTTTCCATCTCCAATAAATAAAATAAGTAGTCCACAGATATATTTTATTTCCATTGCAACAACTGTTATATTTTAGCATGTGGACACACAATTTCAATGTATTTGTGGCAAATGTGCATCTGCACCTGTCTTGGCAGGCCTGAAAAAGGATAAGGGCTTACAAAAACCAGTTAGAAACAGATGGCTGTGGCTTGCTGTTCTAATTAGCATTTGAGAGAGATTACTCAAAAGAAATCTATAAACTGGACCTTTCCAGGGATTTCTTCTCAGCTCTGAAGTTAGCTAGAAAGTTTTATACCACAACAGAAGTAGTTTCTCACTAGAATAAAAATGAAAATAGGACAATCTATAATTTTTTTTTATTTGCTGCCTACTCACTTCCTTTCTAAAATAAATGACTCATTTTCTGTGTCCATGATTGTCAAGTAGCAAATCACCACTGGGCAAACCTGGAAGATGGACAGAGTATCAGGATGATTGGTGACACCATTCTGTAAGAAGAATCAGTGGATGGAATCCACGCAGTCTTACTTGCAAGTCTGGAAGTGGTCTGATTACGTTAGGGAAATAGGATGTAAAACAGTTGCTAGTTGTCCTCATGTTCTCTGTGAGGATACTGATTTTTATGACAGATGAATGGAATTTCTTCAAGAAATACTAGGATAGTGCACATCACAGTACTGAGCATTGCTCACTGAGAAATTCTCCTCTCAGTGAAGGTCTGGAGTAGTGAGCACTTGAACTAAGCAATTTTCTTGATTCCTTTCCTTGAAGTAAGCAGTTTTCCCTCTACCTTGCTTGCTGAAGGCAGAGATAACTGATAATGAAGTGATCCTAACTAATGCTACCTTGTTAATAAATGAGAGGTGGAAAGAATGCTTGCTCCTGAGTGATAACTCAGGGTGGAGGAAGCACAGAACACAGCGGACAGTTTTGAGAGTAAAACTTGTGCTGTGATTTGTCCCTGCTAAGGATGATCTCCCATCTCCTTGGCTACTTTGCATAGCTTAGCCAGGGGGGCTTGTGTGTGGCCCCGTCTTCCATGGCAGTTGCCAATAAGATATTATAATTCTCTGAGTCAGAGACCATCAAGCATACTATCATTTAAACAATCTCGGGCTGTCTCATCTTTGTGGCTGGGTTGTCTGATGAAGAGAGCATCAGGCTGTGTCTCCCTCTCTAGGTTCTTCCCTCTGCTTTAGAATGCTCAGACTTGTTCATACCTTCTTCATTCTGATATATCACACGTGGATTTAAGTGAATTTGGGAAGGGTAAAATTTCACCTACTAGCAACTTCAGTTGGAGAAGTCTCCCTTAGAGTCAGTGACAGAGTTCTGATTTTTTTAATAGCTGTATGTAGTAGGAAGGGAAGGATTTCTTCTAGCTACAGACATGCTGATCTTTCTGAAATTAAATTAGTGAATATTTGATCATTAACTGTAATGTGAGCTGGACCAGTCCAAAGCCTGAGAACACTCTTCCACTTTCTTTTAGTTATTCAAGTCTATGGCAAGTCCTGTACTTCCTGCCATGACATGACTGTGTTCTGGTTTTGTTTAGTGAGGGGGGCCTAAGGTGGTGGCTTCTGTAGGAAACTGGTAGAAGTCGCTCCCCTTTGTTCAGTGGACTCGGCCGGGCCTAGGGCGGACCCACTGCTGGCCAAGGCCGAGCCGATTGGGAGCAGAATGTCCCGTGATAACGCCTCTGCGATAACATATTTAAGAA
>WHYT01017384.1:291986-350632 GCA_009806455.1 Tetrax tetrax | reverse complement strand
TAGAGATAATGTTAAACCCAGGAAGAGAGGGTGGTGTGGGGAGCTTATCTTGTTCCCTGTCTCATTCTCCTGCTAGTTTTAGAAGTAAATGAATAGTTTTCCCCAAGTTGAGTCTGTTTTGCCTGTGACGGTAATTTTAAGGATTTCTCCCTGTCCTTATCTCAAACCTCAAACCGTTTTTCTTATATCGTCTCCCCCTATTGTCTCGGAGGGTGGGGGGAGTGAGAGAGAGACTGCGTAGTCTGGTCCCGATCGGGGCTGAACTATGACAGACTGGTACTCCAGTGTATTTGTATAGCCAGCACTCTCTGACCCTGCTCCTTTCACTAACACTATCAGTCTGAAAATTTCTGCTTGATTAAGTCTTTAGACTGACTCTGGGACATGTGGCTGCAATAACTAGAATGAGTTCTAAAATGCAGTTAAGCAATATGTGTGTGGATTTTTAGTAGCAACATCTCCATTAACTTTCTTAGTTCACTGCACTGTACTTATGAGTGAGTAAGCACTGTTTGAAAAAGGAGTTACACCTTTTATGACTTTTTCTGAATAAAAAGTTACAAAACGTCCTGTACCAGAATTTCTACTTATTCAGGTAGAATCCTTCTTAGAGAGTTTTTAGGCTTTAATTAAATAAATCCTCTAGGGCTATTACTTAATTCTAAAATAGGAAACAACAATTCCCTGGAAAAGAGGATTGCCCAAACTTGAAAATGACTGTCAGTAACATATACAGGATTTTAAGAGTTCAGGAAATTTAAGCTATTACTTGTTGGAATGTATGGCTGCTGAGCTGTAGTTTAGTGAAGAGAGTAGAGGATAGGATTTTTCAAGCTGGTTACTCTTATCACTATGTTGATGATTTCTGCTTTGATGTTATACATAATGGCAGTCATCTTTTTGAAAACACATTACTTCAGTCAGAGTAAGGGAGCACTTAGTAGTCTGAAATCTGCAAGCAGCTTTGTGGCAGCTAGTCACATCCTAAAGGACTGAGTGCTTTAGATAGGTGAGCAATGATGGAGTTTGCTTTTGGGGGACAAGGGAGTAAAGGATTTTGGTGTAGGTATGATCGTCACACCTTCTTTCAGTAATTGCAAATGTTAAATCCCTTATTTTGAATGAATGGGGAAAGAGTGTTTTTTTTTTACTTGCCAAGTTGAAAGCTGTCAGTACCAATCTTAGTGTTGCATTTGTCATATTTTTTTTCTTTAAAATGTCTGTATTATTGTTTTTAAAATGCTGGTATAAACATCCCATTTGTAGGTGACTGGGTCTGTTTAGTTGTGAACTTGTGATTGAAACAGATCAGACTGAATCTGGCAAGTACTGACTAATCCTGCAGAGAAACGATGCAAGAGTCAATAAAAGAATGGGTTCTTCTGGTTTCGATTGAGTCCTTGTCAGTTTGTGTTGCTAGGTGTTTTTCACAGCTGTGTTCAGCAGGGATGAATATTAATCAGTACCTGTTGCTGTATTCCCTGCTCCTGTCAGCTTTCCCTCTGCACATCTCTTGTGTGCTGAGTGTCTGAGAGCCTCTTTTAGTGTTCAGTTAATCTTTAGGGTCGGGGCTTCTCCTGGTGCTTTGATCAGTGCTTACAGGTAAAGCAATTTATTTCAGCAGCGACAAATCATTTGCTCACCAGACAAGGGCAGACTAAAAAGGCAAAAAAATCTAAAAACCTGCTTCCAAAGGTGACTTACTTACTTATATTGTTCAAATCAAATAAAGCTCCCCTCTCTCCCTCCCCACCTTTTCCCCCCTTTCACCCCCCAAAAACCAGCCCTTCAAGCAAAACCCAGACACCACCCCCACCTCCCCAAGGTAACCGAGGTAGATGTATTTCTCAAAACAAAGTTACAAAACGAAGACAAAACTTTATGGTCCTGTGGTGATTACTAAAATGATTGGTGTTAGGTTTTCAGAGCCTTGGTTGCTCTGTGTTGAGTGTCTGGGCTTGAGAGATTTTCTCATTAGCTTTTATATGTTTTGTAACAACAATGAAACGATCCAAGCAGTAGATTTTGGAAAGAAAATTGCAGTTCATGGGTAGTTAAAGTCACTATTCATCAGTAGCATGATGTAATAATGATCAGACTGTTTTAAATCTAGAATGTGCTTTGTGTTGTGTCAGAGTCATTAATTATTTATTTAATGTTGACTGTCTGGTATGTAATACGTGATCTCTGTAAAAATCCCTGTAGTGTTGGCAGTTTTCAGGGATTTGGGTGAAACAGACCTAATTAATGCCTTATCTCTTCTTGCACCCTCCCTACTGATGCTTTCTTGTAGCTTGTGGTGCCTGTTGCTTGATGCTGTTCTCCCCTCTTCAAAGAACTAATGCATAGTAAGAGCGGATTTATTCTGTGGCAGGAAGCATGAGCTCTGAGGAATTTATTCAGTTGTGTAGTTGTTCAAAATAACCACCACTCAAAGGTTTGTCTTGTATCTGATCAAATAAATTCTGTAAAATATGGCCAAATTTTCTATGAAATCAGTTACTTTTCTGATGCTTATTACTATCTTTGGGCTGTAGGGCAGCAGTGCCACTTTGCTTTTGAAAGCTTCTTGCACAAACTTTGTTGCAGAGAAACTATTGTAATATATAAACATTGAGAGTTGCACTGATAGTTGCTGAAGTTGATCAGAGCCACAGAGCATCTCAAAAAGGAAGATCCAGAGTCAGAGTAGCTCTGATGTATTACTTCATAAATAGCTCCTTTCCTCCCCTGACTACAAAAATTGGTGTTTGAAGCCTTTTTTTCATAAAGCAAAAAATCTTCGGGAAGGAGGAGAGGTGGTTTATAATGCTCATATCAATAACAAAACATAGAATCATAGAATGGTTTGGGTTGGAAGGGACCTTTAAAGGTCATCCAGTCCAACCCCCTGCAAGGAGCAGGGACATCTCCAACCAGATCAGGTTGCTCAAAGCCTCATCCAACCTGGCCCTGAATGTTTCCAGGGATGGGGCATCTACCACCTCTCTGGGCAACCTGTGCCAGTGTTCATGAACACACACAGGAAGCTGCTTGGTGTTGCAACTCAATACAGCTGTCATGTTGGCAGAAAAACTGCCACAGATAAAAATAAAATTGAACCAGCTGCATCATGCAATGTTTCTTAAAAGACACCTCCGTTAAGGCTTAGCAGACATTAGTGGAAGTTTTAAGGGCTGGATCCTCTTCTGAACATGTGCCCCTGACCACACGAATGTAACTGTTGAGACACGGAAGGAGGCCTTTTAGAAGACTAAGGTTAATTGTGGAAAAACGCCTGAATCTTTCCTGAGAGGCCATTTCTCTGGTGGCATTTTTGTTGGGCTTGCAGCCCCATGTTGGGTTCTAACCCAAAGGGCGACAGAAGCCCTCAGCAAAGCAGATGAAGCTGTCCTTTCACAGCCTGGCTCCAGTCCAGGCAATTCTCTAGAGCTTTAGTGGGACTTATGAGCATCTGGTGTTTGCTTTTTGCCTACTGAAAGAAGGAAGAGCTGAGAGTGTGGCCGTAACCTGTTTGAACTGATCTACTCTGTGTAACGAATGGGAGACCATATATTTGCCAACTGATGTTTTGGAGTCTTCCTGGAAAACACACGTAGGCACAGTAAATTACTGAAATCTACTATGGTCCGCATAGACAGGTCTGCTTTGTTTGGAGCTAGTGTTTCAATTGAGGAGTTTGAGATGAGCAATATTCGTCAAGAAGTTACCATCCTACTCATTGCCTCCCCATGCTTCCTTCTATTTATGGCATTATGCTCAAAATGTTTTGATACAGAGAATATCTTAGTAGAGCAAATACTGAAAGGTGAAAAGAGAGAAATCTAATTTTTCTGGGGCAGCAGGAGCGAGGTGGAATCTCAGACACCTGGATATTACTGTGATTCAGTTAGCAAAGTTAGTCCAAAACATCTTGCCTCAAATTTTTGGGAGGAAAAATCTAAAGCTAAGGTTAGGGGACAGTATTTAGGTACTTGATACACTTTTGAGAGTGAAGGAATGTCTAATCTTGACTTTAGCCTCCAAGCTTAAAAAAATTCAATCAAACAACATATCCTCACTGGTTTCCTTGTCAACTACAAATATTCATTAAACAGTCATTAAAGTGTTTTTTTTTTTAATTGGAAAGAAGCACTTGCAGTACTTGATACTTGTTACCACTTCATCTCAATTTGACAAGAGTCAGAAGCACAACTTTAAAGTTCTCTGTAGTATGGGTGTAGCTAAATAAATAACATGTTGTGAAGAACTCGTGTTTGATTTCAGAATTTCAGAGGGGTTGGAGTGTTTGACGTACAGACACAGTCTGCTTTATACGTTCTCACCACTTTTGATGTCTTGTGGGTTTTTTTGTGGCCACTACTTCAGAAAAAAAGTGGAAGTAAATGGAAGGAAATAAAGTAAAAGTAGACAATCTCATGGTTTTTGAAGCACTAAGGATTCAATGAAATTTTTTTTTTTTGAGTTTGTGGGTTTGTTTTTTAGCTGAATGTGCTGCATAGTCCTCACTTTCATGATTTGAGGGGTAATTAGAGAATTTGTAATATCCTACTTGTTTGATCACAACTCCTCCTCGTGACATTTTATCATGAGTATATAGCTTATAAATAACATTCTGAAGGTATAAGGTTAGACAGAGATAATTGCACAGCTGAAATGCGTTGGCACAAGGCCAAAGGCTAAGCACTTTCCACCATCCCTTCTGAATTGAATAACTTCATTTTATGAAGTGTATCATCAGAAATTGTTTTCATTACTCCCAGAGGGCAAATTAAGGTTAATAAAAATCCAATTCCAGATTACCCATACGTGTGAATATTTGTATTTTTAGAACCTTTCTTTGTCAATTACATTCTTCACTGACGCTATATATGTGAATCTGAGTACACAAGTCATAGTTTCTACAGTTTTGAACTGTTTTACCTCTCTGAGACAGACTGCCTCTGAACATGATTGTGAGACCCAGCTGGATTTTTCAAACTGAGGAAAACTAAACGCACCCCTTCCCCTTAAGCCATGGTTTCTCACATCCTCTGAATCCCACCGTCCTGGATTCCACTGAACCCGCACATTTGATTCATGCACTTCAGTCCTCAGAACCTGTGTTTGTATATCCTGTTCTTTAACTGTTATGTTAAATAGCATATTCTTCATGCAAGACAACGCAGTATTCTGTGGATTCTTAGGCAATCTGAGAAACCCTTTAGTAAAGGTGAATTAGAGGGGGGAAGGTTTTTCCATTTTTTCCCTGTGATAAATTAGTTACATATATAATCTGAAATAGCACACACTCTTATAGTACTCCACTTTTATAACGTTATATTATAGTCTTGTTACAAGTCCCCTCTTTTCTCTTCACTCTGCTGCTCCATACTCTTCTCCCACTTCCCGAAAAAGAGGATTTCTGCTGTCCTGATAAGACATCTATTTCTGCCTCTTAGTATAAAAACAAACCTTGTGTATAAAGAACAGTGTAAGAAAGAGCCTAGAGTATAGGAATATTTACCCAGGATAATCTTTTAGCCTCTATCATGGTGTGGTTCAGGGACTCACTTTTTCAGAGATGATGCTTTTATTACTTGGTGGATTTTTTTTTTTTGTCTATGAATTTATCAGATTTTAAAAATACGTGTACTCTTATAGCAGAAAGAATAGATTTTGGCAGAATTATCCCGTTGCTAACAGTCCCAATATTGATAACAAAGCATTAGGAAAACCAAAGAGAAGTCACAACGGGGAATGCTTGGAGGAAAAATAGATAATGTTACAATTTCTAAATCTGTGCAACCTATTATGCAATTGTTGCTTTTTTTTTTTCTTTGTTGGATGAAACAGTATTTAAACATTTTTTCTCTACAGGTTATTGACATGCCAGAACACAATCCTGGAGATATGGGTGGAACAATGAGACTGGGGAAGAGGAGGACTGTTTTCAAAACACAAAATTCTGTTTTAAGTAAGTTACATTTCTGCTCTTATGACTTGCCTTTTGAATGGGAACTTCGTAACATGGCAAAGCAAAAATGCCAAATCACATTTGGTTAACGGACTACAACTTCAAGGAAGCAGTTAAGTGACAGCTTCCCCCAGCTCATTCGCTCTGATCCTGTTTCCATAAACATTTGCTCAGGATCAAAATGAAAAGGAAAAAATGACAGACATCTAGAAGTCCCAGTGAAGAGATCAGTTAGGGTCCAATGTTTTACACTGCTTTAAATAAACAATGAGGAGACTGTTGAGATAATTGAAATGCATTTTATGGTGGTATAATTCATTATTTTTTGGGGAAGATCAGAGTGCAAGGAGTATGTCCCTTCTCAAGTTTTCTTCCTATTTTCTTTATGAGTTGATAGGACTTAAAAATGATGGAGTGTCAACCAGGACTTCTTGTTCTACCACTGAAGCTTTTTGGTAGAAGTAACCCAAACTCCTACCTGGCTCTTGCCAAGCCTAACCACTACTTGTCATTACACCAGTTGCCAGTACATCTCAGCCTTAAATGTCATCTGGCCTCACTGCCTCAGTTCATACTTTGTGTTGACAATGTTTGACAGTTTGCGTCCTAATTACAGCCCGGCCCTGCTTAACTCCAGTCTCTGATCTGGCACTGCCCTAGGCCTAGGCCAGCCCTGGAAAGCAAATTATTTATTGTAGGAAAGGAAAATTATTTGCTATAACAGAATACTTCAAAAGGCAGAATAAAAACAACTAGAATATAGAACAAATCTCTATCTATATCTAAATCTATGATCTATATGTATTTTAAAATTGATGTAATACTTAAGTCTTCTATTAATCAACCTATTATACAGCAGTAACGTAAGCGATGCTGAAAATGTATAAAAAGTGTTTTTTTGTCCATCGATAAATATTTCTTGTATTGCCCTGCCTCTGACATTTATCTGAGCTGTTACTGTATTTAGCTATGTTGAACTTACGGAATGTGTCCTTCTGAGCTTTTAAAAATGACATCTACTTCAGCAGGCCACCCACGTGTAATATATATGCACATTTAATGAAAAATCTGCCTTTCTAGAGAATACCTGTGCTAGTGATCTGACTGATTTGGGTGATACTTTGCCTAGGTGTGCTATAAATATGCATATCACGATGTACAAGTTGTTCTGTGGCCTAAACAGTTCTTGGAAAAGTTCAAAATTAACATGTGTTGTAACTCTTGGCTAGTGTTATGAGTTGTTTAGATGACCATATTTATCATTTAGATGACCATAGTTTACTCAGGAAATCTGATTCCTGCTTCTAATGCTTTACAACTTGAATAGAAATGATGCTTTTGAAAGGTGGTTCCTTAAAATTAACACATAATACCACTTTTTGTAAAATTGCAGTACTATCACTCTACAATTTTTGAAGATAATCTTGGCAGTCTAGTTCTTGTATCTTGGCAGTCTAGTTCTTGTGTCAACCCCTAAAAGAGCTAGCAATCCTAATGATACTAGGATAAATTGAGAGCAAAATTTGAGCCGTGACTGTAAGTGAGAGATATCATTAAATTCTGGTTTACTGCATACCTCTAACTCAGTCTGTGTTCCTCTGCAATGTGGAGTGGTCTAGATCAGGCTAAGAGAACTGCAGAAGTCGTTGGGTAATGAGATCAGGAAAACTGAGAAAAACAATATTCTCTGTTTGTCATTCGAGGTATTATGCCAGCTGCCATGCATAATCTATTAAAGAGGAACAGATGTTACTGAAAGGCTGTGGAGCTTCCTTCACTGCACCTTTTGCGTACAACTGTTGTAAAACCCTGAAGGGATTTTATGTTGCTTGTTCACTCAAGCATTTTTTGTTTTATTTTGGGCTTTACAATTTAAATTAGTTTAAGTGTGGCCTTCAGACTCTAGTCTACCTAAGCTATTTCTGGTCAAGCAATGTTGAATACAAATCCTGAATAAACTCAAGTAACAGTAAATTCAAAGAAACTAGTCATCGCTCAGAAAAACAGAAAGCTGGAGAGAGATGAATAGTGTCCTGTTATGTGTACGTGTGAAATTTTTTTTGAAGTTTAAATTACAAGAAATAGTTGTAACAACTATTAAAGCAACACGTTAGCATTAATTTCTTTTTTGTTGTATATTCAGGGAAACTTTATGGTGATGCAGCATTTGTAGAGGAGCGACATAGGCATCGATATGAGGTAAGCACTGCTAATGTATTTTGTGCTCAAAAGTTAAAGCTGAAGCAGATTGTGTTTCTCTTGGTAGGCACAATTCTTGTTAAATCTAGTGGAGATTTCTTACATAAACATAAACAAAAATTTAGTAATGGTTAGATAGTATAACTTAGATTGAAAAGAACCTTGCAAGTCTTCCGGTCCAGCTCCCTGTTTGAAGCTGAGCCAACTTCAAAATCAGATCAGGCTACTCAGAGTTTTGTCCCATCTAGTTTTGAATCTCTCTGAAGAGAGAGATTCCACAACGTCTTTCAACAATCTGTTCCAATGCTTAGCCACTTCACTGTGAACCCTTTTTTCCCTTACATCTAATAGGAGATTTCTTTGGGGAGTTTGTCTTTTATCCGTCAGTCTTGTGCTGTGCATCTCTGAGAAGAGCCTGGCTCAGTCTTCTTTATACCATCCCATTAGATAGTTGAAGTCAGCAACGAGATCCACCCTGTGCCTTCTCTTCTCCAGGCTGAACAAATCCAGCTCATCCAGTCTCTCCTCCTATATTGCATGTTGTCCACCCCCCTAAGCATCCTGGTTGGACATCCTAGGGACTCGCAATGTTTTGTCAATCTCTTTCTTGTACTGAGGAGCCTGAAACTAGATGCATTATTGCAGAGCTGTTCTTCCAAGTGTTCAATGGAAGGGAATAATATAGATTACTCTTTCTGTGGCAGAGGCAGTGCAGGGTCTTAGCAAAATGGTCTTGGAGAGTAATGTGAGAGATAATCTGACTTCACTTCCTGTGAAGTATTTGAAAGGTAAAGGCTTATAATCCTTAAATTCATTGCTCCTTGCTTGATTTGGTTTATTTAAAGGCTTAGATTATGTTTAGGTAGTGCACATTCTTTCATAGTCTAAATGCAGGCAGACTTCAGGCATCTACAACTGAGAGGCTAATTCAGATCACTTGCTTCCTACCATCCAACTCTGTAGGCCCCTTGTATAGGTCCACTCCTCTGTTTGAGAACATCTGAGCAAAGGTACATTCAAGGAGACAGGCAAGAGCTGGACTCCTGGAGTTATCTCTGACATAGTTCAGAAGGGATCTGACTCCATCAATATCTCCAGAGGGTCCTGAGCTATGAGATGTGTGCACGCTACAAACTGATTCAGACAACATTAAGTTTCCTTAAAAAGCTGGGAGGAGAATGTGATGTTGGTAAAGATGCTCAGAGTTTGAATATTAACTGAGTGGTTAAAAAAACACCAAGGAAATGAAGCAGCTCCCTGCAGAGCTCCTCACTTTGAAGGAGGAGCTGAACCACAGCTTGTGTCATAACCACTGGAAGGCAGTGTTCAAAGAGGATGTCAGTCTTTAACCCTGCTGTAGTGAGCCATTTGGAAAAATGAGGAATGCAAGCTGCTCAGAATCAGGAGGACAGCAAGCAGAAGAGACCTTAGCTTTAATCTTTTGAATGTTATGTAGTAAGTTTTAGAATTACTGATTCATCTGTTACTAAATAAGCATGCTCACTTTTACAAATTTATACCAGAGAGTTGTTAAAACAAGAAAGCAAAAATTCCCGACTCTTTTCTCAATTCTTTTCATTCTTGTATGTATACTGAAAACATTACGATTAACTACTACTGTTTGTTAAATCCAAAAATAAATAGAACTACAATTATTTTTACTTTCAATATTTCAGGTGAACCCAGAATTGACTCACTGCTTTGAAGAGAAAGGTTTGAAATTTGTTGGCCATGATACAGAAGGAAACAGAATGGAAATTATTGAACTGGAGAGTGAGTGTCTGACTTGTCTGTAGTACTTTCTGCATCTATTAAAACTATGTAAACGATAGGTTGTTAAATGGCATGTAGGCACAATACTTATCTATCGTAACAGCCAAGATCATGTTGGGGGATATTGTTGATTCCACCTGTGTATTACAATGGGTGAAGATTCAGAGGATATTAGGAGCCAGTATCTTATACTTCTCGAGGACTGTGCGTGTATCTGATTATCAGGGAGAGATATGCTTCTTTTCCAAAAGGTCATAATTCTAGCTCAGTGGCATTTGGCAATGTAGAATCATAGAATAATTTGTGAGGTCATCTAGTCCAACCCTCTGCTTCAACACAGGGCTACCTTCTAATATAGATCAGGTTGTCGCGAGTCGTATCAGTCAAGTTTTGAGTATCTCCAGGTATGTCATAGGTTGGACTTCAAACCACTCACCACTACTCCTTGAACCCAGCAGTCCAGCTGTTTTTAACACACTTTGTAGTCTACCCACAGTCCATAGCTCCCAACTTGGGTGCTAGGAAACTGTATCAAAAGCCTTGCTAAAGTCAGGATAAAGGAAGGCTACTGCTTTCCTGGTATCCAAAGACTGATTGTTCCCAAGCTTGTTGTGCCCAGTTGTCTTCCTGTCCCTCATGTGTCTGGAAATGCCTTGAAGGAGGATTTGTTTCATAATCTCACCATAAACTGAGGTCAGGCTGACCGTCCTGTAGTTCCTTGGTCCTTTTTGTTTCTCTTGAAGAAGGGCATGTTCACTGCCTTTTCCTCTCATTATGGACCTCTCATGATCACCTTGGCCTTTTAAAGATAACAACCAGCTTCACAATGACATTAACCTGCTCCCTAAGCACCTTCAAATATTCTTAGTCAGGTCCCAATAACTATTACATGTTCAGTTTGCTTGAGTATATGAAATGTATACATGCAATGTAGCCAAAGTATGAAACATCACTAGAGTATATGACCTAGAGAGACTGTGAAATCTCCATCCTTGCAGACAGGGAGCTTCAAAACTAGACCAGACAAAGCTGTCAGCAACCTGATTTAACTTTGAGCTCCACCCTGCTTTGAGCACAAGGTGGGACTAGAGACCTCCCAAAGTGCCTTCAAGCCAGTGTGTGTTTCCTTCTGTTACCCTCTGTTTAGAATTATAGCAAATAAGTATGAAAATGAAATAGAAAGCAAGCTCCTTTCTTTCACAGAAGTGATTCAGATAAGTGAAGGTTTGATACTGTGGAAATCTGGTAGATTTGGACTCCTTTACCAAGTAAGACTTGATGTCTTTTTGAAAAAGTTCTGGAATAAAAAGGAGTTATGCTGCGTATGTTGGTTGAATGCTACACTGAGCAGCTCTTAGAAACAATCTCCTTGATTTTGCTTGATTGCTTGATTAACTCCTTCCTCTTAAGTCACTGTTGGCTAGATGAGTATTAGGTACCTGAAGATGCAGGCTACCTTACAGGATTTTTTTTTTTAAATTTTCTTATGTGGCCACTAATTGCCACTTGTTAAGATAAACTCCATACCCAGAACCAGAAATATCCCATAAGAATGTATTGTCGTCCTGTGAGTGCTGTTTTCGACATGATGCTCCTGAGAATTCATTTTATACTCCATGGTATGTTGAAGAACAGTGCCGTAATTTTGAACCAGTGTTTGAATATAGACATCTACTTATAACATCAAGCAACTGCACCATGGAGAGTAATCTGAGAGCAAAGAACACGTGTGAATTCATAAACTACTAATTGTCATGGTGTTCTTCGCTTAGTTTGTTCCTGATAGATTACCTCTGTTACACATGCTGGTGTTGGGAGGGTATTTTGTCTGCCCTGCATGAAACAACAACTATAGAAAGCATTGTGAAATAAATCAGGCAGGATTTTTAAATTGCATGTTACTGTGAAAAGAATAAAAGCAGCAGTAAAACCTGGAATTATTTCACAATGGGCTGCAAGGAGACTCTGATTACTAAAGAAAAACAATCATCATAGGGTTGGAGCGGAAGCACAGAAATAACAGTACACTAGATAGCTTAGGCAAAGCTTTTAAACAAAATGTTCCACTGGAAATATTTGATGCTTTGTTATTGTCTTGTTTTACAGCTTTAAGGAATGCATGGTAGAGAAAAAGAGGTTATGGGATAAATTTAGGATCCAAATTCTCTTTAAGACATAGCAGCAGAGAGGAGAGCAGTATAGTAGACCGTATAGTTTATCTTCACAGAAGAAAATCTCAGCTTTCTTGTTATCACTTATTCTCTACTGCAGAGAAATTTCTTGAATGTTTCAGATTGTTTTGGAAATTGTTGAACCAGAAGACATCTGTGGTAAATGTTGTCCAGTGTCCTGGTACTAGAAGTGGCTAATGTTAGCTCCTTCAAAACAATATTGAAAGAAGGAACAGGAGCACAGCATGGAAGAGTACAAAAATACTGTTCCTTCCATATCCTTTCGAAGAAGACAGAAGGGAAGCTGAAGCACTAGTAAAGAGGTGCTTTGATTGGGAAACAGAGAGCTGATGATTTAAGAGAAGATGAAGCAGCATGGCTTGTTTAGCTTAGCAGACAGAGTTGAATGAGAGTGATATTGTCATCAGTAATCACTCAGGACAAACAGTAGGAAAGAGCAGCACCATAAGAAATGGATATAAGTTGACTGTAACAAAGATGGCCTGTGAATTAGGAAAAGGTTTCTGAGCAAAAAGAGAGAGTATTGGAAGAACTTTCTAGTGGGAACAAAACAACCTAGGGATGTTACGGCAGAGCCTTGACCCTTTGTCCCTTTGTGAGACTACATGATGTAGCTGCATTCAATAACAGGAGGCTGGACTTCATGTCCCAGAAGATCCCTTCCAGGCCTAATTATTTTAAGCTTGTTTTCCCCAGTTTTCTCTGCATGTTGCTTTCTTATCTGTCTCTTACTGTGTAAATAGTTGCTGTATGGTAATGCTTGGTCTTTTAGGAACTGTTTTATTTTTCCCTGATATGTATGGGTGCGTGTTCTGAATATACATGCAAAAATATATGTTGAAAACAAAAATACTATGAAAATAACATGATAAATATAGACTTTGTGGTTGTTCTCCCAACCCCGCCCCTTACATGTTGGTACAGGTTTGTTATTCAACTTTTAATTACATCATTGTGCAGGGTAAGATTGAATCACAGGGTGATTTTTCCTTAATTTGCCTTACAAACTTTCTGCCTCAGTTGTCAGTTGCTTTTCGTGGAAGACGTTAAAGTTCCTGCTGCCCTACCCTTAAACTCACACATGCTGATCTGGCTTCTGGACTCCTGTGAAATCTTCAATAAACTTTTTTCGTAACAGTTGTTCTACTATCTTCTTCCTACATCTTATAATTTTCTTTTGCATCTATCTTGTAGATCACCCGTATTTTGTGGGAGTTCAGTTCCACCCAGAGTTTTCCTCAAGACCTATGAAACCTTCACCTCCATACCTTGGACTGCTGCTAGCAGCAACTGGGACACTCAATGCATACTTGCAGCGTGGATGTAAATTGTCTCCAAGGTAATCTTTCTCAGGTACTTGCCTGCAGTTTAACAGCCACATTTTTGGAGGGACTGTCTTGTCCTTCAGTTCAAAAGTCCAGAAGAAGAAAAGGAGTTCTTCATGTATTGATTTACTTGTTCCTGTGCATGCCTGACAAACTCTGGTGTAAGAGTATCTGTAAGCAGTAATTGCAGTTCCTGACTTCCTCGTTTTCAGAGGCTGTTAGGGTTAAAGCCAGATCCATACATTGCAACCAGAAAGAAGTGAAAAACCTTTAGTAAATTTCTGCGTTAACTTTCATTAACGGTAGTTTCACAGGGAAAGAGATTTGCTAGAGGACCAAGCAATTAAGTGAAATTCTTACCTTGTTGTATTTGAATGATGATAGTAACAAAAAACAAAACACTAATTTTATTTTGTGGTAGCTGAATAATTAATACTGTCTAGCAGAGACAGGCCTGAAACAGAACAGTTGGGATATCTTTAAACTTATGGATCTAGATGGATCTAAATCAAAACTATATGGTTCAGACAAATGAAAATCCTTTGTCCCAGTTGCCTTGGACAGAGTTTTTGGTTTGTTGAATGTAGCAATAGTTTTTAGCCAGTGTTAACTCATTCTTGTTTATTTGAATGATATTAATAACAGTTACAATTTCATTACAATCACAATAATAGAGGTCAGAGGGAAGCCTAGGGTGCAATAACAAAAATGAAAAAACAATGTCACAAAATGACTGAACAATAACACAGAACAGATTCAGCCGTGGATAACTGGCTTTTCCTTTAAACAAGGCACCAAGCTTACTAGTTTTTGGTTATGGTGTTGGTTTGTTGTTGGTTTTTTGTTTTTGGGTTTTTTTTGAGCGTTACTTCCTGGTTTTAAAATTAGGTCCTTTTCTTAAGCAAGAAATAGAAATTTTATTCAAGTTTCAGTAGGAATGGAAAATAGCCAAGCCAGTCCAGATCGATTTGTTTTGGTACACTGCTCCTTCTGAGTATCAGTTGTCTTTCATAAATGCACTTCATGTTTGCTTGCCCTAACCAGTTGTGCAATGATGTACATATGGAGAGAATTTCATTCTGATCTGCAAACTACAGTTTGATTGAAATACTCCTATTACCTTATCCTGTCATTGTTATTAGCAGTGGTAACATTATTTACCTTTAAAAATTTGTGCCAGTGCATTACACAAGTCACATTTTTGTAGTGCTTGGCAGGAGGGGAGTCTTCAAGCCAAATGATCTTCAGGCTTTTCCTCTTGTTGACATTTTCTGCCTGACAGTTCATCTTGTTTCCCACGTCCCAATATCCTTTCTTTTACTGCTTCCTCCCATAAGTATACCAATTAGTCTCTCTAAGATGAAAAAAAAAATAATACTGGTTTTGAATGAGTGATCTGCATGTCCTCATATAATTTAAATTTAAATCCTTTAGCAATATAGCAAATATGTTTTCTAACCTTGAATTTAAGTTTCAGCAGTTACTGAATGCGCCATATTTACATTTATTTGAATTAATAGATAAACAATAAAAAAGCATACCCAACTCTTTTACTTCATGTTCGTACAATAAACTCCAACCAACAGTTAAACATTTAGGAAAGGCAAAAATTCATACCCTAAAACTTTATATATAAAAAATACAAATTTTACCATTCACCTAGTTACACAGCAATCAAGCAAACCCCTCTGTCTTGAGAAAGAGCATTGGAATAGAAAAACATTTTGAAGCTAGAAGATGAGCATTTTGCAGGGAAGAACATTCATGAGGGAATCTCAGTGCTAATTACAGTACACCCACTTGTATTAATTAACATATCCATCTGCTGAGTGTAAAGTATTTCCAATTTAAACCTTTAAACCCCAGAAGGCTAGTGGTTTCACTGAACACTAAAGCTAAGGCACGTCATTACAAGACTGAAAGTAATCTCAGGAGGGGATTTTCTGCACTCTTCATCCAGCACTACGTATATGAATTGTAGTCATTCTGTTGACTAGAGCAAAGATGTAACCTGAAAGAGAATTTGTGGGGCCCAGCAAATTGAGCAGATTACCTAAACTAGGCTGTTAAAAACACTAAAAAGAGAGTTCATGGTGAAGTCCTGAAACAAAAGGAAATACATATTTCAGCATGAGGTTCTTAACATGAAGTCATTACGCCAGAATATTTAACAACCCCATAATTAGTACATTATTTTAGAACATCTAACACCTGTACAGAAGCCCTAGTTTCTAAGCAAAGCAAATAGTAAATTTAAAGATGCATCACAAGTCCTAGGAGAGCGTCCTAAATAAATAAAAGTAAATAAACCTTCTCTTAAATTTTTCTCAGCTCTAGTCTGGTAGACAGTAATGCTTACACATAGGCATGAGCATACACGTTTGAGACTGGAATGCATCCTGTGGGGTAGACTTAGTTCCCAGGAGCTTTGGTGTGTGCAGAGCCAGTCAAGAACTGAGCAAAGGATTGGAGTAACTCAGTGATGAGTTACTGCTTAGTTACCTGAAGTGGTAGTTGGGCATCCGAGTTGCCTTTCTGGTTTCAGCCTCTCGTGCTTTATGGCATGAGTGCCTAACCATCAGACAAAGCCATGCACTTCATTTCCTTGTGAATGCTTTTAAATCGTGACCTTTTCCAAATCTTTCCATGGAAATACTGAAGTCATCATTTCATAAGGAGCTGAGGAAGTTGAGAGGCTGCCAGTTTACATGTTTCATTATAAAGGACAGAGAGCACTAGAACCATGGGAGACGTTCAGAAAGTGTACAATACCCACAAATATGCTGCTTTTTAAGAGAAACCAAAAGGTTTTAAAAGAAAACTAGTGGATGAAGAGTGGAACTTCAGATGTAATGTTGGCTTTTATTGGGTCTTACAGAATGTTACTTGGAAAAGTAATAAAAAATGGCTTACCATTAGGAACAGTGTCATACGGATTGCAAAACCACTGATGTGCAGTAAAGCCATGTTGCTTTTTTTTTTTTTTCCATAGCACTTTTAGCATCAGCAGGCTTTATTTATTATTTCCTCTGAACCAGTGTCTTTATTAGTGGCCTGCAAGAGTAGGCCACAGTGCATTAATGATATTTGCAAATAATATAATTTAAAGAAGGATCCACCCAAGGGTACTGAGGGAGCTGGTGGAAGTTCTTGCCAAGGCACTTTCAATGATTTATCAGCAGTTCTGGCTATCTAGGGAGGTCCCAGTTGACTGGAGGTTAGCAAATGTGATGCCCACCTACAAGAAGGGCCTGAAGGAGGATCTGGGGAACTACAAGCTTGTCAGTCTGACCTTGATGCTGGGGAAGATTATGGAGCATTTCATCTTGAGTGCGCTCACCAGGCATGTACAGGACAACCAGGTGATCAGGCCCAGTCAGCATGGGTTTATGAAAGGTAGGTTCTGCTTGACCAATCTAATCTCCTTCTATGATAAGGTGACCCGCTTAGCAGGTGAGGGAACGTCTGTGGCTGTTGTCTGCCTAGACTTCAGTAAAGTGTCTGACACCGTTTCCCAAAGCATTCTCCTGGAGAAACTGGCTGCTCATGGCTTGGATAGATGTACTCTTAGCTGGTAAAAAACTGGCTGGATGGCCGAGCCCGAAGAGTTGTGGTGAATGGAGTTAAATCCACTTGGCAGGTGGTCACAAGTGGTGTTCCCTGGGGCTCGGTTTTGGGGCCAGTTCTGTTTAATATCTTTGTCAATGATCTGGATGAAGAGATTGAGTGCTCCCTCAGTAAATTTGTAGATGACACCAGGTTGGGCAGGACTGTCGATCTGCTTGCGGGTAGGAAGGCTCTGCAGAGGTATCTGAACGGGCTGGACCGATGGGCCAAGGCGAACTGTATGAGATTTAACAAGGCCAAGTGCTGGGTCCTGCCCTTGGGTCACAACAACCCCATGCAACGCTACAGGCTTGGGAAAAAGTGGTTGGAAGGCTGCCCAGCAGAAAAGGACCTGAGGATGCTGGTTGACAGCCAGCTGAACGTGAGCCAGCAGTGTGCACAGGTGGCCAAGAAGGCCAACAGCATCCTGCCTTGTATCAGGAACAGTGTGGCCAGCAGGAGTAGGGAAGTGATTGTGCCCTTGTGCTTGGCACTGGTGAGGCTGCACCTTGATTACTGTGTTCAGTTTTGGGCCTCTCAGTACAAGAAGGGAACATTCAGTTGCTGGAGTGCGTCCAGAGAAGGGCAATGAAGCTGGTGAAGGGTCTGGAGCAAAAGTCTTATGAGGAGCAGCTGAGGGAACTGGGATTGCTTAGTCTGGAGAAGAGGAGGCTGGGGGGAGACCTTATTGTTCTCTACAACTGTCTGGAAGGAGGTTGTAGTGAGGTGGGTGTCAGTCTGTGTCTCTCACCAGGAGGAGTCAGTACGACAGTCACCAAAGAAGGCAAGCGGACTGGCTCCAGTGACAGTCACCATGTCCTACAGACAGTCCAGTGCCGAAGTGCAAAGTGAGGAGTTATGTCTGAGGTCAGTCAAAGAAGTCCAGTCAACAAATGACTGCAGAACTACAGAAATGGGTACAGGCATGCCTGTGACACAGCTCAGGCAAGGATCGGGGGCCAAGTTTCCTGGGCCCATGGGTGGAGGCCCCAGGTGAGGATGGTCAGGGCAGCTAAGACAGGTTGGTATCCTCAGAGCTCTTACAGAAAACTGTAGAAAAAGTTTTAAAGGAAATCCCTTCTCAACCATAGTAGTACTTAGTGATGGACTTAGTAATGGTGAGTTGTGGCCATTACTTTGTCATTTTAATGTTAGATGTTTACAGCCAAGACACTTCTGAGCTAGTCATCTTCAGTCTTTTTCTGCAGTTGCTCAGTGAATATCCACTTTAAAGGATCTAAATAACTCGTCGTAGTGGCTAAGGGTCAGAAGCTATTATACCCTGGAAGTGCCTGTTTCTCTCCATTGATTGTAAGAACCGGATGGTAACTATCTTAGATGAAGATGTCTAAAGCTGAATTAATTGAATCCCATGCATGAGACTCAACTAAGAATTTTTGTAATACCCAGATATGTTCTGATAACTTGGCTGTAATTTTTGAAATACTAGGTCCTAACAAAACCATTATGCTAGGTGCAGTTGTGTAAGTGCAGATGTCTGGAAGGTTGGAACTGGGAAGACTTAGGTATGTACTGAGGATTCTTTAATAAAATGATATTTCATGGAAGCATAGGATCATATAATGATAGTGATCATAATAAATGGTACATGATGATTTTTATGATCATATAATGATGGTAAAAATGTACACTGAGAAATATGAGTGACTGCAATTATAACTATTGCACAATCAAATATACATTTATTTTAAATAATATTTTAATGACTGTAATAATTTTAGTAATCCAACTTTTTGTGGGGGGAATAAATAATAATAAGTGACACATTCTTTTCGCTAACTTCTCTAAAGCTATAACAGTTGTTTGTTTTAAACAGACAGAGCCTGTACTAAATGTAATTGCATTTATCTTTCATTTGCATTGAGGAAGAAATGCCCTTAGCTTGGCTCCTGCCTTTGCAGCAAATAGGATTACTGTAGCAATTATTTAATTTGCTTACGTTTCTGGAAAAGGACTTTTTTATCAATTAAACATTAAAAAAGGATGAAAAAAGCCCCTCTGAAACTGTGCCAAATACTTAATTTTTAAAGAATGTAGATCTGGATTTTCCAAATGAAACAAACAGAACATTCAAGGAGTACCCGTTTTACAGTTGCCTGAGTTTCTTAATAAAAACACTGAAAGCAGGCAGTTTCATACTTTTGAGCGGCTGTTTCAGAACTGTATGTTTAAAATTGGTCTTGAGTCTTAATTGTAGTGGTGTTGCAGCTGAGGTGATGCATTCCAGATTAATGCTATACCATACTGTACCATAATGCTGTACCATACTGATAGGGAGTTTTCTCATCTTGCCTCATCGTTCTGTGTTTTCCACTGGTGCGTAGTGGAGGTACAATGATACCTCTGTCAGCAGAACAGAGAGATCTGAAACGGGCAGGAATTTGGTTATAATGGAACACAGACATTGGGAGCTCTTTTTATTGCGTACGTCTTGAGAAGGTCGAGGTCTGAGGATGAGTGAACTTTAAAACAAAACAAAACCCAGTAATGTAATTTCTCAACAGAGAACGTTTTTCTTGCTCTAGTTGGGAAATACGTTGCAGTTCACTGCAAAGTGAAATGTCCACGAGGTACTAGTAGATGTTTCACGTTGCAATTAACTTCAAACTGAAATGCCAGCTAGGTACTGGTTGAAATTTCACTTTGCAGTGAATGTATTGCCATTAACTACAGGTAGATTAGGTGTAAGGATCAAAGTGACCAAAGTTATTCATCTTGAAAACTGAAGTGACTGACCAGAGGCACTGACATTGCGTGCTCTGAATTTTGTTCTATTTTTCTATTGGCCACATCTTTAAACTCCAAATCCCATGAAAAAAAAAAAAGATGGAATAGAACTGCTGTCATGGCCTTAGATCTGCTCACTAGCTTCTTTTTGTTGGAGTACACTGTTGTGGAAATGGTTACAAACAAGATAAAGTGAATGTCAGGTTCCTGCCCAAGATAATTACTAATTCATTTGTACACAAAACAAGAGAAAACTCGCTGAAGAAAATATAAGTGTATTTTTTCAATTGAGGGCTCAGTGTGAAAAAGAATTTCATAAAGGAAAAGTGGGGCTTATCTGGTTTATTTGATTCCCCACTGCCACCACTTTCATAGCCAGCCCATTTAAGTAAGATTACATAATATTAGCAACTGTGAACACAAAATATTCATTTGGATTTTGTGTTTAATATCTGTGTAGCAACTCAGTGTAATTTGGAAGGCAGTAGACACTTTTTCCTAAGAGAGTTGATGACTCCTTTGTGGTTAATACCACATGGAATTTTTCTTCGGATTACTTATCGGTTGAACACAGTTCGTATTGCGCTAAGTCTTAACAAACCAGATACTAGCGTTGGTTTGAAGCTGTAGTACCCAGGTGCAGATGTGCAAAGATTCATGTGTTGTTTGCTTTCAAGTCCACTGGCAGCTTAACTGTAGATGTTCAGGTTTCCTTGGAGCCCAAGTTATTTTTCTTAGCATGATACCACAGCTTCCTGGGGTGCTTAGAGATGTCATTCAAGCAGCTGAAACTGTGGGACTGACAGTTACCTGAGTCTGAAACCCAAGGACTGACCCTTACCTGGGTATTTTCCCTCTTTTCTTGCTACTGTGGCCTGCTTGTTAGAGATAAAACTGACTTACACCCAACAGAACAACCCTAAAGCAGGGGAGACCATGGGGTGCTGCTGCAAAGGTCAAGAATGTGGTGTCCAGAGCCCTTCTCTGGGATGTGGAATCAAATCTTGTACTGAATTGGGAAGTGTGGGAACAGGAACAAAACTGTCATTGGCTCAGTAAGTGTTTTAGACTCTGGGCTAGTGGCTAGCCAAGTGACCCTCAGCATCTGCAAACTGGAAAGAGGCTTGAGAACTTGGAGTGGTAAGCAATGAAATGGTAGAAGCATTCAGCGTTGTGTGACTGCTTCGAAGGGCAAATGCCTCTAAAGGCGATGTCATTGCGTGGGGGAGGACCGATGATGAGAGTGCTGGGTGGGCATCAGCACCTAACTGTCTTCAAGAGATCAAGCTGGACAGTTCTCCACTCACTTGACTTAAGCATCTGTCTCCCAGACTGCGTCATATATGGAGCTCTGATGTGTGTTTCTGGGCTGTGACTGCCCATTAAAAAAAAAAAGTTCTCTGAAGACTTTGGGCTTAAACCAATGCTGTCATGGGATTACGCAGCTCTCTGCAATCAGTTATATCCTCTGTTCTATGGACAATTTTTGCTATTTTGCTGTGATGTGAAAATGCAAAACTGTTTTATTAATACTGAATTTTTATTCCATGTTTCCATGGGTACTTTCAGAAAGAAGTAAGTACAGCGTCGGTAATGTTGTGTTTGTCTGTGTGCATCTGGCATGCTTGATCATATTGTTCACAACGCTTTCCTCACTTGAACTGTGTAATTGTTTGCCAGCTGGTGGAACGATCAAATTGAGCATTTCTCGCTAGCCTGACGTGGCACACTCTTTACAAGAATGACATCAACAACATGCGTGTCGTGTGAAGAAAGGGCAGAATGCTGTAGGCAAAGTCTTAATAATTTTTAGAACAGTCAGAGTATTGACTCTGTTTTGTATGGAATTTGGTACCGTGATTTGCTGTGACTGTGGGAGGCTTTCCTAGCTGTCAGAGGCAGAAATTAAATGAGATGCCTGTTGGTGCCACTTCTCCTGTCCTGCTCTGTTAAAATGGCTGTGATTTTACTTAATCTTTTATTTTTATTTTTTATTTTTATTTTTTTTTCCAAGGTGGGGGGGTGAAATTCAGGTTACAAAGCAGTGCTCAGTAACAAGCACCGGTATAACTGAGTGCGGTTTGTTCACTGTTCCACGCTGCAGTCTAGATCAAAGATCCCCAGCTGCGGGGTTACGTAGTTCCCCTTGAAACGTTACACAGCAGGCAGTCACTGCGGATCGACTGGTAAGGCTGTGTCTAGGTGGGCTGATGATGTGCTTGATGTCTCAGCGAGAGTTCATGCCCAGCGGTGGGGAGCGTGACGTGACTGAGGTCCTGTTGCCTGGAGGATGAAGGTGTATGTGATAAGAGTGAGATGTGACAAGCCAGGTGTGCAGTGGCTGGAGCAGAGTTGGTGCCCAAGGCTGGCACTGGTGTACCCACACAAACAAGGTCTGAGATCCCCACCTGTACTGTGTTAGTACCTGCTCTCTGAAGTGTCACAGAACTGAGCAGAATTATTGCTGCCCGAATGTACTTGTTCGTTCCCCAGGCTTCTTCTCTTGGGAAATTCGGGTATCTGGAAAACAGACTAGAAATGAAGTGTAGTAGGGGGAGGGTGAGGCTGGAGGCTCTTCTGAAGAGGTGCAGTTTGTGCCGTAGAGTTAAGATAAACCTGGAGACCCGACAGACATCACAGCTAACTGAGAATGTGGTTTGTGGGCACTCTTTTCTCTCAGTCGCTCTGGTGATGCCTGTCCTTCACTAGCTTCTTGTTCTGGCCTCTTATAAAATGATCACTTGCATGGCTGTTCTGTGAAAACCAGTCTACTTCTCTCAGGAAATAGCAGAAGGGGATAAAACCTCAGGAAAAAACTGTCAGGATAGTGCTTGGTGCAATGGAAATGACTTATATTCTGTCTGGAAGAGCAAGAATTGTAATTTAAGTTTAAATTGAAGCATTCTGAATAAATAAAGTTGTCTTAACTTTTTCCTTGGTCAAAACAATAATTTTCTTTATCATAAAGGAGAAATTCCTTTTAGTCTTGCTCTGAATACCTCTTATTCTCTATATTAAGTTAATCATGGTTGCATGCACAGAGCACCAGCAAACTACAGAATGTATATACAGGAGCCAAGCAAAAGGAAATTTAACATTCTGTTTATATGGCAGAATATCTTTTCTCATCAGTTCTTAGACTCCAAATTCAAGCCAATTCCTGTAGAGGAAGGCATTCTAAAATACCAAAGCTGAGCATGAGCTTAAAGTAGTTTTCTGTAAATAGGTTGCATTTGAGGAAAGTGTTTGTCATATGCATCATCTGGGTTGGAAGGGTTTGGAATAAAATTTTTGCTTTAAATCCTTCTGACTCTGTTTTACTTTTAACAGTGACAGCTACAGTGACCTCAGTGATGACAGCTCTCCAGAGAAAGAGTTTCCTAATTCAGACACAAGCTGAAATGATTGTATGAGGTCACAGAAACGGATAACGCTATTGAGGTAAACTGAATCATTTTGATACCGCTTTATGACATTTATTTCTCTTTAGACTTAAAACAGGAGGCAAAGTTATCTTGATTCTCCCTTTTGTTTCAAATCTCATCTGCGAGCTTATGTTTTCTTTCTTGCCTACAGCACTTTGTTTTCCTCTTCTGCTGCTTAACTCTGGGTTATTAAAGTCTGCTAAGTGTTTTGGGTACAACTTAGATGTAGGATGCTGTACAAAATCAAGTTCTATTGGTGTTTGAAGATACAATGAAAATACAAGTACACCATGTTGACATGACTTTTTTTTTTTGCATTAATATTCACCTGCAATTGCATTTAATATATTGATACAACAATGACATCCCACGATAAATACTCTGATTTAATCTGCAGAGTGATAGGATTAAATCAGAGACTTGTCTTATAAAACAAGTCTTATAAAATCATAGCTTTGTTTACTTAGGCTTTGCCAAAGTGATGTTGAGTTGGTTGGTTTTTCACTTGTAAACATGGTGGCCATAGATTTCCTTTCAGTTTGGAGATCGTATTTCCTGTGCGCTACCTGGCTTCTGCAGGATTTAGGCTTGAATCTTAGTCTTTATTTTCCCTAGTCAGATTAATTGGAGTTGTGGCTGGTGTGGTACTCTGATATGTATGTACATCTATGCTTTTCAGTATTTCTGAGCATTTCTGTAAGCAGGACACAACTTTCCTATCTGATTTTATTCCCCTCACATGGTGTAGTCATTAAGCAGCTGTGCCAAACAGATGATTAAGGCTGCATATGAATGATGCATTTTTGCTTGATGCTCTCATTATTAAAATACTGGCATGAGGTGCTAGGAATTGGAGTTTTGTCCTTAGCTGCAGCGTGAGTTTCTTCTGTGATTTTTAATTTATTTTTTCTTTTATTTCTTTTTCCCTCTCTTGTACCATGTGTAATAATACAACTCCAAATCATGAGAGCAGAGAACAGAATGCTATATGATTCCATGATCTGGTGCGTGCAGGTACAGTACTGATGCATCTCCTAGAGTGACAAAGTGGTCCTTTTCACTCTTGCCCAGATCTTTCCCACCTCCAAATATCACTATGGCTCTGTTTCTTGAGACCAACACATGGTACAGGACAGCCCCTTTGGCTTTGGCCTTGCTTTCCTCAGTTGAATTTATGAATGGTAATTCTCTGTTTACCATTGCAGAGATGATTTTTTCAGTGCTTGGATGAATGTACTTTTGTGACGCTTTTAAGCAGTTATCAGTAGTCACGCTGATTTTGTTTGAACATCTCACTAGTGTATACTAATTGTATTCAACAGAATTACTCTACAAAGGGTTAAATAACTAACTCCAGGTGTAAAAGAAGGCTATAGAAGTATTGGCTCGTTTGTTTTTTATCTCAGGGTTAATTCTACCCGTTAATCAGAGCTGGATACACCTGTAGACTGTATGTAGCTTCATGGCTTTGCTTTATGCTGTTTGACCTAGATGAAATGCATCTACTTGTAGTATTTACCATAGGAGTACTTTGAAGTCAGTCAGCTGGTTTGAGATAAACTGACATAAGCATGAAATAAAATGAGTTAGAGAAGAAATACTTTTAATAATTTCTTTTTTTTACTATTCTTCCTTCCCCTCTCTCTTCTTTTGTTTTTACAGAAAGCTGGGAACAGGACAATATTGAATAGAAGAAATTAGAAGAGTAAACTGCTTATGGTCCTCATAGTGTCTCCTCCTACACTGTTTTCAATAATTCTCTTTACAGAAGGCAGATTTACTGTTCTGTAGCAAAAACTGTTCTGTATAAATGCTGTTTCTCTTTAAAAATGACAAAATGGTTGTGCACCTTAGCTGTTAATCATTATTGATCGTCCTATATTTCAGAATGATCTCAGGTGAATACTTATTCATTCACTAGTTCACAACTGTTCTTGATTTGAAGGAAGGTTTGATTGTTCTCAGTTTGCCATAGAACAGGAAGATAAAATGCATTTGCTCTTGTTAATGAGAGGGAATGCACTAAAAAATTTAAGGGAAAGTTCTTATCCATGAGCAGTAGAGAACTGTTACGGATTAGTTTTCCTCTTAAGCTCATTGTATATATATATTTTTTTACTCTTCTGCTGTTCAATATGTACAAATGAGAAATTGTTACTGTATTTCAGCTCTTTGTGATTATAGTAATTGATGCTGGATACACATCTCTTCACTTTGCTTTTGTAAGTAAGTGATTTCACTTTACAAAAGTTCCTTTGCTGTATTTCTTCTGAAAAGCTGACAATACCAAACATAATTCTGACTGACAAAATTAGAGAAGTGTTATTAGAAGGTGGTGTTATACTTGTATTTTGTAAGAGAGAAGGCAAATACACCCATGTGTTAAAATGTAATTTGTATGCTTGTATGAGAGTTGTAGAAGAACCAGGCATAAACTTGGAGCATTATCTGGGCTCCAGCCGTGCAACACTCGATTAATTTCAATAAATGAGTATAAAGGTGAATTAAGGTTCACCCTCATCCAGTGACTACTCCACGGTCATGTCACTCGTTCCCCGACAGGAAAGAACAGTGTATTTTAATTTAGAAATCTCAAGTTACTCCACTGCATGACAATTGCAGGCAGCCCTGCAAAGCCTGGACTGCAGCCTGAATCACTGAGGTAGAAGGGGAAGGTGAGAGGTGCTGTACCGTTTTTAAGGCCAGATCCTGTTAGCACTGTGTCATCATCAGACCTGTCACAGAAGCTGGACCTGAGCTATGTAACTGCTGGGCTGCAAATGCCTGAGGCACCCTTTCCTATAAAGAAAACCTCTGAATTTTGACCTTAGCGTTTCACTTTGGCTTTGGGCAAAGTAACTTTTAAAATTCATCAAAAGGTAAATATCTGTACAAAAATAAAAATCACCATTACAGCTTTGTAAAACAGTAAGTTTGAGAACTTTGCATTGCTTTAGAAAATCTCAGGTCACACAGCCAATTTATCTCTTCACTGAGAGAAGCTTTAATGGTCATGAAATATAAAATGTATTCCTATGGCAGTTTTTCTGAAGCGGTTTGCAAATGTGTGCCTTACAAATAGCAGGTATTGACAGAAAAGGTGTCACTGTATGTCTTCCCCAGTGAGACACTGGCCACTGGTTTGTCAAAGGTGAAGCATTTCCTAAGATTGTCTAATGTGCAAATGTATTTTCAAATATATTAAATTGTGTTGTTCAGAAGTGCTTAGCTACTGTGTTAAATAATCATGATGTCAACTGTGAAAGGTGGTGTCAAGGAAGGAATTTTCCATTTAGTCACGTCCCAGTTGTGTTGTCTGTGTGATTTACGCAAAAAACTGAGGGGACAAAAGGACATGCAACCTGAAGTGAAGCTGGAAACAGCACTTTGATTTCCCAGTGCCCTTACCAATCCTCTTCCTGCTAACTGTACTGCACGAAACAATATCCTGGAGTCAAACATGTCACTGCCACAGGGATCTGTCTCCCTCTTGAGCTGACAGAAGCAGCAGTATGCCATTTCCAAAATGGAAGAAGGCCAACAAGCCTTTTCCAGCTAAATCCTGGCCTGCAGTAGGAGTGTCGCCAACAGGTGGAGGGAGGTGATCCTGGTGAGGCCACATCTCTGGAGTGTTGTGTCCCATTCTGGGCTGCCTAGTACAAGAGGGACATGGGCATACTGGAGGGAGTCCAGCAAAGGGCCAGTGAAGTGATTGAAGGACTGGAGCATCCCTCCTGTGCGGAAAGGCTGAGAATGTGCTGGTTTTGGCTGAGATAGAGTTAATTTTCTTCATAGCAGCTAGCATGGGGCTATGTTTTGGATTTGTGCTGAAAACAGCCTTGGTCACACAGGGATGTTTTAGTTGCTGCTGAGCGGTGCTCACTCAGAGCCAAGGCCTTTTCTGCTTCTCATGCTCCCCCACCAGCAAGCAGACTGAGGGTGGGTGCACAAGAAGCTGGGAGGGGACACAGCTGGGACAGCTGACCCCAACTGACCAAAGGGATGTTCCATACCATGTGACGTCATGCTCAGCATATAAAGCTGGAGGAAGAAGGAGGAAAGGGGGGGGACGTTCAAAGATTTGGCATTTGTCTTCCCAGCTCACTGTTACACATGGTGAAGCCCTGCTTTCCTGGAGATGGCTGCCAGAGCTGGGACTGTTCAGCCTAGAGAAGAGAAGGCTTGAGGGGAAGTGGGGAAATCTCATCCATGTGTATGAATACCTGAAGGGAGGGTGCAAAGAGGATGGAGCCAGGCTCTTCTCAGAGGTGCCCAGTGACAGGACCAGAGGCAGTGGGCACAAACTGAAAGAGAAGGCTCCATCTGAACATCAGGAAACACTTTTTCCACTCTGAGGGTGACCATGTACCTAGCACAGGTTTTCCAGGGAAGTTGTGGAGTCTCCATCCTTGGAGATACCCAAAAGCTGCCTGGATAATGATCCTGGCTAATTGGCTCTAGGTGACCCTGCTTGAGCAGCAGGGGTGGGCCAGATGACCTGTAGAGGTCTCTTCCAACCTTGACCATTCAGTGAAATGAAGCATGATTCTCACAAACTATAGCTAGGCTTCTCTCCCTGAAGACAGAGGAGGATGTGAAAAAGCCAAACCTTACACAGTCCAAAGTCTGAAGAAATAATTCCTAAGCATTGACAGAGTACAAAGTTTGAAGGCTGACTCATCCTTCTGAAGCGAAATGTTTGTGAAGTGTGCTTTTGCATTATTTTGGACCTCTTATCTTGTTCCAGTAAGGACCTTAAGTTCAGATGTATTCATTTCCATTTTTATGTTTACACCTAACACAGCAATCTAGCAGAGAGCAGTGGGGTATGTAGTAAGAGAGATGTAGAAAGATGTATTTACTCTGAGAGCATTGATCTGTTTGCGTGATCATGTCTTCATTGACTTGGATCCTTTCTTCCTCTTTGGAAAGCATGAACTGTTGAACAGGTGACCTGATATACTAAACTGTCTAGGTCAATACCACTGGTTAGAACTCTTCTTTAGCTTATGCTTGGAGCACAGCAAGCTCTGTTTCCATCCTGTGTGAGCTCAGTTGACTGACGTGTAGGCTCAAGGGCTCTATTTGTAATAGTAAATTAGGGCAGGGACAAGAGACTCTTTTGAGCCCAGCTGTAGTGGCTGAGGTTGCTTCCATACAGCTAAACTTTCATGGTCATACTGGAGTGAGTCCAGTGAAGGATCAGGGAGATGGGATTCCTGGGACTCAGGCGTGGTTCTGCTGAATTCCTCTGCAGGCATTTAAGCCCTAGCTTGCCAGGAAGACACTGAAGGTTTTGAGCGACAGCTTGAACGTAGAGGTTGAGTTCTCTGCAAGAACCTGTGCAAGCAGGAGTTGTGGCTCTAAGCTAAAGAAAGGGCAGATTGGCAATGGCACAAAGGCAGGGGCTTGCTGCCCAAAAGAGTGTGGAGGAGGCTAAGGGAGAGTCAAGTGTAAGAGCCACAAGTGACTTATAAACCTGCGCTAACCTCCACATGGGAATGATGTTACAGTTACCGTAGCAATGCAAATGAAAGGTTCTGCCCAAACTCTCTGTGTGTCTTGATGACAGCAGGGAGTGGAATTACAGCATGTAGGACTTCTGAGTCAACTTGGCTACAGCTGGCGATGAAGCCAGATCAGCACAGAAGTGAACAGGGGCTGTGGAAACCTGTGTGGGGCTGAAGCTGAAGCTCATTTCCTCCAACTTCACTGTTTGCATATGTGAGGTGACTAAAATTTGCTGAGAAAGGGAGTAAGGTGGATCAAGGGGGAAATCAGAATAATCTTGCCCTTGGCAGAACACGTGGCCTCCTCCAGCATCCTGGGGAAGTTCACTCATTCCAACAGGACAGGGGAGAAATCGAAAAATATAATTCTTTCTGTACCAGGGACTGAATAACACCTCACCCTTGCGTATAAGCAGGAGCAGACTCCTTCACTTGGGCATCTGCATGAATGTTGTGATAAATGTCTGTGCCTCAGCATTTTATCCCACATCGTGCTTGGTTTTTCCCTGCTATCCTAGTGAATTTGTAGCTGTTAGCTGCGATAACTTCCAGACAAACTCTTCCTCTTATCAGTTCACCCTGTCCCCACTGTTGACATGGTCAGTGCTTTGCTCAAGGATTTCACTCATTTTCCCAATTAGCAGCCTTTATGTTTTTGATGGTAATGAGCTTAGTGTCTCAGATATTTCTCCCTTACCAGGTTCTCAAGGCTATCTAGATTTTTCAGGTATTCAACTGTATCTGGATTGTTAACCACCATGTGCTGACAGAATGAAATGAATTAAGGACTCATTTAAAATAAGGATGTGAAAATAGCCTACGTATTTTCTATTACGTAGGGGGTTCATATTTGTGTAATTCCCCATAAATGACTTAGAATATTTACATAAGCATCTATCAAATATCCAAAGGAAATATCTATGTGGCCTCAGTTGGAAGTTCTTAATAACAATTCCAGAAATGCTGATTTTCCAGTCTCTGGTTGATACACTTGGTTATAGCTGTAAGCTTTATTTTTTAAAAAAAATGTGAATTAACTTTCATGGAGCACAGAGGTCAACCAGTATATTGTATTCATACAGGTGAGTAATCTTCAGTACTGTCTAGTTCCTTGCTCCTTAAAATTCCTCATGGATTGCAGGATCTAACATCCTGGTCTGACCTAGCTGACCTGCTGCTAGAATAATGGCTGTTAAACTGTCTTTCATCTTGTAAAAACTTTAATCTTTACACTTTGATGGTTTGTTTGTATATGAAATATTTTCTCTGCTCGTAACATCCTAGTTCAGTTGAGGAAATTAGTTGCCTTACTGGATTCCTGGTAACGTGCTCTCACAGATTTGGGTCAGAGCCTAGAAATCCAGTTTTGCCTGAAATGTAGAGAGCATTCTGTGTTTCAGGAGTGCTCCTGGGAAGGTACGTCTATCTTTTCTACCTCTGTGGGCTGTATGGTTAATAATTTAAGAAACTTAACAGTTGGAAGCTGCTAGTGAAGTTAACAGTAGCATAGTTTGGATGACCTAAGAACTGACTCAAATCTTGGATTAAAGCGTAATCCCAAACTCCCTATATTTAAAGGAATAGTTAGGATGGTCTGCTCTGAGCTTCTGCATAACATAAACTCACCCTATTTCAGAGAGTCAATTTGGGAATTAAAAGTATCACATCAAGTGTCTTTTAGTTTGAATATCACTTTTGCTACCTTTGGAACACACTCCTCCATTGTCCAAGTCTAAATTAGCAATTTGGAGTAGTCCAATCTGAAGCACACCCTCTCAATTTGCTACTTGTGATTGGTTTCTCACAGCAGTTGTTGTGCACCAGGCCTCTGTTTTTTTGGGGGGAAATAAAACTCAAGATCCACTCCAAATGCTGGCGTGATTAATTTCTGAACTCCCCTGGGGAAGCACGCTGCTCTGGGGGCCTCCAACATGTGTGTGCCAACAGAAGGCTCTCAAACTATTGAGTGTTCGCATGACACCCAAAAATGGTTCCTCTCCTGGATTAATGTTGTGTTCACCTTCCTACTGGCCATTTTTTTTTGCTGAAAGCTTCCTCAGACTTCCACACAGACATCCTGCTCTGAGTTGCTGGGGCTGTATTCCCACGTGAGACCAGAAACCAGGCAGCACAGTGCCCGAATCACCCCGGCTGGCCTGATCTGGGTCCTCTTTGAGCTTGGTAAGTTGTCCTGCCTGAGTGAAAAATGCAGCACCACACTCCTTGTTTTAAAATAGGTGAACCATGCTCATCTAAACACTCGCATGGTATTGGTTTAGCTAAATATTGCTGCCTACGTGTGAGCTATTCACCACGGGCTGCTTTTATACTCAGCAGAGACAACCAGGTGCTTTTCAGTCATCCTTCGCAGATCAGATGAATCACCCATGGATATTGCTTTGCTTTTGTCATGAACCTTAAAGAAGAGCCTGGCCCATATGGCTCAGATATCTGTGGTTGGTTGGATGATCCTACTCCTGATGTGGAGGTGCTCAAATGGAGATTAGTCACTAGCATTGGCTCATGGTTTCTAATCAGCTGGATTTAACTGGCTCCATTGTTTTGGGGGATTATATAAGGACACTCACCCCTGGGTAGCCTAAGCTTCCCAAAAGTGCAACATTCATCCTCCCCATGGGCCTCAAACCATCTCTGTGTTAGTCAAGGCCTCGAATTTAGCAACTCTGTCTTGCCTAAGCCCAGACAGGACCCTATGCCAGTGTCTCCCCAGCGTGGGTCTCAGGTAAGTGTTCCCAGAATGTCCTTGTGGGGTCCAGCTCCATGCAAGACACAGCAGCAGCATCTGCCTTCCCTTGCCAAAAAAAGAATGCCCCTTTCCTAGAGTGCCCCTACGGCACATAGGAGACATGGTCAATTTCCTCTTGATTTTTGGAGGCTCTCCTTTGGGGGCTGCCTGGTCAACAAGGTTAAAATCAATCTCAGTGCCCATGTTCATTGCTGTCTTAACAACTTTAGGGCAATCTGCAAAAAAACCCCAGTGGTCCTGTGTTGGAGAAACAGCAAATGTATGATTCTGTAGGTGAGGCAACAGGAGGTTCTTTGGGAAGGAGGGAGGCAGGGAGAGTGCCTGAACCCAAGTCTTTCGGCTGTGTGTGTATTTTAAGTAATTATTGAACAAAAGACAGAAACAGTCATTGGCAAAGGAGCCACAGCACAGGACTCCCATTTGCTAAACTAGTGCCATAATAAATAGGTTAAAGAACCCCTCTTGTTTCCTCTTTTTGGCCAAGTAAGTCTCGAACCCTATTCTTTGGCATGGCACAGATTCAGCAGGGAGAAGAGACAGCACCTCTTTTTTCTCTGTAATGGCTGGAACTTGCTGCATCGCTGCTTTGTCCCTCCAGTTATTATCCCTGCCGATTCATAAGAGCCAGTGCCAGCTTCTGCTTCTCCTGGTGCCAGCCTCAGGCTGGGGAGTGCTTATTGTCTTTTCCTCTGCTGGATGTGCTACTCATTCATCTGTCCTACCCAGGATTTGAATATAGTTTATTCCGAAAAGGGTAGAAGGAAGCTTGTAAACATAAAAGAAAACTGTTCTCAGCATAGTTCCGATGCATGCACTACCTGGAAGAGCTTGAACTCCTGTTAACATACCTGCCTAATAATATGCCTTGGTTGAGTCTCAAGGTTTGAGAAATAGAATAGGCATCCAACATTTTGAACAGTCAAAACATTAACTTCTAAGGCTTGTGGCTGGCTACTGTATTTTCCGGGTGTTTAGTCTTGGCAGCATAATGTGACATTGACATCTTTTCCAAAGTTTGGTCAGCGCTAGGTTATAGTTGAGCATAAAGCAGGTTCCCAATTTATAGAATCATAGAATGGTTAGGGTTGGAAGGGAACCTCAAGGGTCATCTAGTCCAACCCCCCTGCAAGGAGCAGGGACATCTCCAACCAGATCAGGTTGCTAATTTAGAGTTATTTCTGTGTACGCTATCTTACTGGTAACATCATTATTATTGCCGGACCTGTGTATACAGACTTACAAGGATGCTACTCTTGTGAGCATCTTCTTTCAGTTTCACACCAGCTTTAAACTTGAAGGCAGATATAACAATCTTCATGAAATGACAAGATTTATCTGGAAGAGTTTTGACAAGCTTTTAGGTCATCCAAAGGAGAGCTTGTGTACCTGATAGTTTATTTTTCCCAAATATATAACTTGATCTATTAAATATACAACTTCTCTCCATGAATCATGCCTCACTTTACCTTTTGTCCGTCATTGCTGTGACAAGGATCCTGTAACAACTTAGCAGTACTTTTCAGCTGTATTTTCCTCTCTCTAGTCTGGGGTGGTCTGTGAAGCTCTGTTACCTTGTTTTTATACTTTAAAGAAGTCCCAGTTAACTGGTAATTCATTCCCAGTATCACTGTATGTCTTGCTCCTTATTGCCGTGACTATACAGTTTCTGAAATACCTTTTCTTAAAGGTAGGTTTAATATCTCTGATCCATATTGTAGTTAGTTAGGATAGATATATGATCATATATGATCATATCTGGTTTAGGATCTGGAGAAGATACCTTCTTGCTAGAGTCCAAAAGTGAAAATTGAGACGAGTTTTTATTCCTCACAGCATGACCTTAGGAGAATGAGTTTGATAGTGCATGCCTCAGTTTACCCAGATGGATGTCCTTTGGAAAGCATCATGGATGAAAAGTACTGTGTAAGTATTTGTGGAGATGAAAAATTCATTTGAGAAGGATTATGTTTTCATACATTATGACCTAAGCTGAGATACATTTTAGATAACAGCTCTAGAGTCAGATATAGCTATTCTGGATTCTAATGAGAATTTATAACTTCAAATACCAAATGAAGTTCATTCATCTGTCTGTGTAATTTACATTAATGTGCCCAAAGGCAAGATTTTACCCTCTTCTTTCAGCTAAGCTGAAAATAGTAGGGAAAATTTATGTTACATTGGCATTAAGAACTTAATTGCTTTAAAGCTAAATTACCACAAAGGATCTTCTACTGCCAACCTGCAATTGAAGATTTGTGCATTACAGTGAATCTGAAAATGAAAGTCCAACTTTGGAGAATGACCTTCTATCTTCTTATTCCATATATTTAATAATACAGGACTGAAGTGCTGCCGCAGGATAACCATTTTAGTTGCTTGAATGAATAGCTATTCAATAATGAGTTTGTTTATTAAGAATCCAATTCCAAAACAAATTCCAGAATTTCCCTACTCTCATGAAATTAAATTTCACTATTTTCTTCCTAGTCTTAATTTCTTTTACTAAACAAAGAAAAATCATTTTATCTTTTTAAAAACTATGTGTACTAGTAACTTTTTTGTAGGGAAATTCCTTATTAGGGGGCACCTGGAACGGTCTTGCTTTCACACAGTCTGACTGTCTTTACTACCAATGCTGTTTTTCTTCGCCATTTGTATATGCTGGAGACTCTAGTGAGACAATAAAATATATACTGCTTCTCTCTTAGATGCTGCTTTCTTTAGTCATAATGACACATTCTTCTGAATTTTCATTTGATTTCAATTGGTACCTCTAAGCTATATATTTTGGCTTCACATTACTTCCCAGAGCCAAGGAGACCAGAATCTCATTCTCGCTTAATTGAAATAAAAATGCCATGGAAACTGTGAAAAGATGTTTCCTAGATGTAAAATCCTAGCCTTGTTGAATCCAAATACCGGATAAAACTACTCCACAGTTGCCTTGGTCTACTTCTGGTGTAATCATTAAATACAGTATAATGAATCTCTTCTGTATGCAACCGTATGGGGATTCTGCCATGATAAAGATCACCATCTCCTCCATTTTAGGCTTAGAAAGCTGAGAGCTACCTGTCTCAGACTGGACACATTTCGCATGTTAAGATCTGATGGTTGGCTACAGGTACTCCCTTGGACATGGCTAGGCCTTTGTAGAGGGTGACTTGAAAAAACCAAGTCCTTGTAATGCTAGTATGGCTTATTGATACAATACAGTGTCTTCTAATCAGGTATTTATATGGAAGAATAAAGCAAGAATAAAAGTTGCATATGTATCTTTTTTCTTGCAGTAAGTACCAAGGAAAGCAAAGAAGCAGGAAGGTATAACCGGTGAGAATATTTCACTGATATATTTTCTTCTGCTGCTCAAGCAAAACATGTCTAATTAATACACATTGCAACAGCTGAGGTACTAATTTTATTTCTCCCAAGTGTTCTAGAAAGCTGTAGAAAATGTGTATTTTGGAGCAAGCTGTGCCCTGTGTGAGCCCATACGAGAGCATTCTCGTTACTGTCAGAGATGAGGGAGTTAGCTGCAGAGCAGTTGCCGCTGACTCCTGGCCAGAAGATCTCCTGCTACCACTTCTCTTGGTACTAGTGCGGGCCATCCTGGTCTGCACCTGACTGATGCACTGGCCCAGCTCCCTGGTGCTTTTTATCAGTTATAACTGCCTTTTACCTGGCTATTTCTAGGCTGTTTCCACAAAGTTTGGAGGAACTTAACATTTCTGACACCCCTGTTTCTTTGTTGCACTTGACTGAAAATTTCCCAAAAGTTGCGAGAAGCTCACTGAGAGACTGAGGAAGAGATGGAGAAAAAATGGTGCAGTCACAGAAGTCTCTTTTTCTAATGAAACAGGACAAAAATTATTATTATCGTTGTATTTTTTAACATTCCAAATCTCTTTATTGCAATCACAGCCTTCTGGCATGTTGATGTGACAGAGCTCTTACCATAAAGACCTTATAATCTGTTTTAACAAGATAGACAACAGAGACAAACAATTCTGAAGTGCTTAATGTATCACTTTAGAAACAATTATGTTTTCAGAATTGGAGTTCAGAAGCTGCCTGCTGTCATGTATGCTTATAGTAATTTCCATTTAGTGCAGATTTAAAAATCCAAATATTGAATTTTTTTTATGTGTAACGTATTTGGGGGAATGAGACATTAAAAAAAAATCTGCAAGTGCTACTCTACTCTATGTAAAACTGTATCCGAAAGCCCAAATTACACTGCAATGTTACTTAACGATGCAATGAGCTGTGAAATAGATTATTTTTATGCAGCTGAGCCCTCAAGCTTATTCTTACTTCTAAGACACTGCTTTCTTACTGTGGAAACAAACATGTGAATAATATATGTTGCTTTCTTTAGTGTTCGTTATGCCACTATCATTTTTGACAAGGAAGGACAAGAGAATCTAAATGATATAGATCGCTTGTTTTCTTCCCTAATAGAAAGATAATGAATGGCTTTGTTTTGATGGCTTTATTGCCTGCAAGTTAATGAAATATCCCAGCATGGATTTCATTAGACTTTCTCTAGTCTCACTATGATGCACTCATTAAGCAGCCAGATCTCCTCTTTGATGTAAATAGAGACAGATATTTCAAAGATATTTGAAAATCTGGGCAGTGGTGTCACCAAAACAGTTGCTGGGTCTTTAGATCAAATCTGGCTTTGGTCATGAGAGATGCAGAAGCATTAATGCAGCTTATCAAAGTGAAATAGTTCGTGATGCCATAGGTATGAGGCCATGAGAGCTTTGGCATTTAAGCTTCCTCATTGTTCACAGGGTTCAGAGTTAGAGAGCATGCTGCTTAAATATCCAAATCCTCGCACTGTTTTCGTTTGCTGGCTTCCAGGGGGTGGTGAAGAGCACAAGGACTGTCTTGTCACCAGTGAACCGGTCCTATGGAGAGAGTCAGTGTCGAGACAGCTGCAAGGAAGAACTTCTTAGATGTCAACTGGGAAGCAGTTTAACAACCTGGGGTTTGAAAAGAGAAGGTTGTAATATCCTTCAAATGGTCAAATTGTCTGTATTGTCATCCCAAGGATGAAAGGAGGAGGCTAGGACTGGAGGAAACAGAGAAATTTGAGCCCCCTGAGCTGTTTTTTCTGCTAAAACGTCATGTTCCTGTTGTTATGAACAGCTGCATGTTTTATTTCTGCAAGGATGACAATAAACGCATGTTGGAATGAAACCAGGAAGACACATTGTATGAATACAAGAATATTATCTATTTGATCCTTACGTGAATAGAAGTTTGGGGCTGGAAGTATGAGAGGCCAGAGGCTAAGGTTATGCACTGACTTAAAAAAATTGGCAATGTGTTGTATTTCTCTTTTTTTTGGCAATTGTTCATGTGGACAAAAGCCTAACACAGTGCTGAGGTTTAATATTTGCCTTTTGGATGCAAAGGAGTAGGAACCATAGAAGACCATACTGAGATAATTTGCTGCAACTAGAATAAAAAGAAATGAATGCTGAGGAAAAATTGAGCACCAGAAGGTATAAATTTAATGGGCTGCACCACAGCCAGCATTTTCTTCTTTATTTCTTTTCTTCTTGTCTCTGCAATAGGTAATTGCCAGCTGCTTTCAGTGATTAGTCTTATCTCAAAGTATTGTGGCAATGTCCCAAATAAAAAATTGGCAGCAATACTCTAATGAATTAGTGCAGAGTAAGAAGAGTTATTAATACTTAAAACTGCTTGCCATAGTCTCCTTACGGAGGCCCATACATTCTCTAAAGCTAGGTGTGCCTGCCGAGGGAAGAGGATCACAGCTGTGATGCCTGCCTGAGCTTTTACTTCCTGAGTTTCCTTCTTTTCTGTGGAATAACATATGTGAGGGGTTCCCAGCCAGACTTGACCACTGCATTCTGACACCGTTAAATGCTGCGACTTGAGATGAAGAGAGGAAAGTGTGTTTCTGTTCTTCTGTCCCTCTCCTTATCCTTTCCTGAAATGGGATTAGTCCTTTCCTGTGGCTGGAACCACAGCCACAGCTTTCTAAAGGCAGCTGGGGAATGGTCCGTGCACTGTGGTTTTCCCATGAAATGTGGGTCAAAAGCTGCCCTGAAAAAAAATCAGAATACCTGATAGCTAGCGTAGATTGAACCAAGATTTCAGGTTTTCAACCTATTTTGTGAAGAAAGAATTGGAATCCTGAGAGTTAAGAGTGTTTCCAGTTTCATAGCTTCTTTCCCACCACTGCAGATAGGGAAGCTGAAGGGAGAGGACGTAATACTTACATGGCCACCCTGCCTGACTCCATCACTGCTACAACCAGGTACCAGTCTCATCAGTGGCTCTGTCTGAGAAGCGCAATAGCAGAACTGTAATGCCTGGTTGGACTGCTGGCTGATCTTCTCATCAGTCACAACTCTGCGTGTCTGATTCAGTATTATGCAATGACATCTGCTTGCTAAGAATAATAAAGTCAGATTATTTTGAGATTAAAATTAGAGAGAGATTTGCCATGTGTGCCACATTCATATGCTTTTCCTGTGTCCAGCCTTTTTTGTCAAAACCATGCAAATTTATGGCATTTTTAACAAAACGTGACCTAATGCATATTTGAACTGCCTTTTTTTTTCTTCATGAATTTGCAGAATTCACATTCACAGAAGAGGAGATATGGGGAATAGGCTAGCCTTCTCCTATGACAGACACCGTAGGAAACCATAATGTGAAAAAAGAGTAGAGATTACTTTGCTCATCTCAGATGTTTATATGCCACCCTGCCTTCATCTACAACCCAAACGTTTGTCAACTGCTGAAATACAGCAGCATCTGGGTTGTCCTCACTTTTCTTTTTCTCAGCATCCATTTGGGCTAAATTGTGGCAGCAAACAGATGCTCTGGGATATAAACTTTGTGCTAAGCATTTACACAGCATAGGTTTAGGTTGGAGGCGGATGATTCCTGCTGGAATACCTGCGATGATTTCAGAGGTGATTGCTCCCCCAGCTGGAGGAAAGCTGAGGTCTCATGATCTGCCTCAGGGCAAAGTAGGCTGGGGTAGCTTAAACTCTCTTCTAGTGAATATCAAATCATCCCAGCAGCTGACATAGGACCGATTAAGAAGAACTCCAACAACTGGTTCTCCTGATTTGTATGGAGAAGTGCTCACCTCCAGCAGGGAAGCGATAAGATACGGATTGACAGTTGTTTGTGTAGAGCACATCTGACCATGGTTAGATTAGCCAGATTAGCCTCTGAAGCCCCAACCCGAGGAAGTGAGTAGAAAGTTTTCAGAGGCTGAATTTCTCAGATAAGAAATGGAAAATACCCAAGCTCAAACCCACGGCAAGTCAGATAATAAAATGTTCAGTTTTATTTCTTCCCCAGTGGCCTGAAAAGATGATTAGAACAGATCATCAAAGTCTGGTCTGACAGCTACTCCCAAGCTCATTGGGACTTAAACAGGTTAGAAGAGAATTCCCTTAGGCATCCTGGCGACAGAGTTATTGATGGCTCCGTTGCATGGCTGGGAAATGCTTGGTTACCTCGTGTGTTTTGGGCCAGGAATAGTCAGCACATCTGCTAGAAGAGCAAGAGGATTAATAAAAATTAATGTGTTAATTTTGCCTTTCTGTCTTTTTAATATTTATTGATTAGAACTTTGATTTTATAAGAAACATTAATCTTTTTTTTTCTCTCACTCACAGCAGTATTCTCTCCTGCCTGGTGACATGCCATATCCTCTGTTTCCTTTCAGTCCTCCTTCCTCTCCTTGTCCTGGCTTTCCTCACCGCACTGAGTCAGCAGCTCTTGGACTGCAGTGGAGTTTCTGTCTAGCTTGTACCCAGGGATCTTTCTCCCCATGGAAACCAGCTTGGAAAGGATGCTGATAGGTGCCAGGGCCTCCACAGAGTATGGACTTGGGCCATCACCTGGGTTCTTGTCTCAACATGGTCCTTTTGTTCCTCTTGCCACACCCTCCTTCTCTTCCTGTCCCAGGCCTAGGTCTGACTTCGCTGTACCTGGCCAGTCTTTTCCTTTCTTGTTATTTTGATTTGCATCCCTTCCTTATTTGAAGTTGGACTGGTCCCTCCTCTGGGTTGCTTGAGTGCCACCAAAGGTACAATTAAATACAAATTCTCCAGTCCAGAGTGGCTGAGAGGCTGAGAGCAGCTGTTCAGGAGAGCTTCCCATCGCTCATCTATGTTGATCAGTCCTCTGGATTGTGTCCGTGAGGGAGCTGGGCACAGTGCCCTCAGGGAGGGATGGATCTTTGGGCATCACAGCTATCAAACTCTCCAGAGCATCTGTGGCATGTCTGAGGACTGTGAAGCTTGGCTAATCTGTGTGGCTGGACCCTATGTGAAGGTGCAAGTCCGGTTCCTGGCACTAGTTTCCACGTCCTGCTGCATTTCAAATCCCTCCTCCAAAGCAAAGGGCAAGAAGGTGGAAGGAAGAGCCTTGGAAAGTAGCAAGGCCAAGCAGTATCCTATTCACTATTTTCATTCTTGGAAATGGTTGGACTCTTCTTGCTAAAATTTTCCAGAAGGACCAGTCAAAGTTAGATATCACAGATGGAAAATTTCAGTCCAGAGAGATGAAGTTTTGCAAGGAGTAATTAGCTTAAAAGTGGTTCTTCTAATAGGAAATGTCCAGCCACCTTCGTAACAAGCAACACTGCTAAATTTGCTATGACTAATCCTTGGTATTGATTTTGTTGGCTGGTTTTAGAAAGACAGTTTGTCTGACTCCTGTAATTTAATTCAGTTAATTAGAATAAATGACTATGCCATTTGCCAGGACCACTGCCTGCTTGCCTGTTTTCTTTTTTTTTTTTTGTGCACAGCTTCACTAATGCTGCCCCAAGGACCATTAAACCACGGAATAAAGTTCCCACAAACTGATATTGTCTTTTTAAGTCTGAATGCTACCTCTTTGTAGTAGCAAAGCCAAATGTTTAAATAACCACGTTGCGTCATTTCCAAGGCTCTGGACGGGAACTGCTTGCAAAGATATATTTATTGTTTTGCAGGCGTATACCACCCCTATCCAATTAGGGTGTTTGAGCCATGGCACTGCCAGTGCTGAGGCTCACATGGTGCTAGGTTCTCACTTTAAAAAGACAAACCAGCTGCAGTGGGTGTTTAGAGTGACTTAGTGAGTCAAAGGCTATGGAGATAAACTTTAGAACAAATGAGATGGAGGAGTCTAGGTTTTGTAACCTTGTCACACTACATCTTAAGTCATTCACTGCCTGGACATGCCTTCTTTCTGATGCTGGGTTTAAGAGCTGTCAGTCAGTCAAAGGGTGTTTTAAATCAGCACCAGCACAGATTTTATACTATCCTTGATTGCCCTGTTTTTCAGTTCTGGAGGCAGCAAGCTAAATTTGTTTCTGAATATTGTAGATAATGCTGCACTAAGGGGCTCTTAGTGTAAGGGCAGAGACGGAAGAAGGTCTTTCACCCTCTGCTCCTCTCCAGGGATGAAATTCAATCAAAGCCTTATTTTGCTGTATCTAGAAAATGGGAAACTTCCTGTGTTGCTCACAAAGGGTGATGCTGATTAGGGGAGAATCAGTACACTGAGTGCTGGGCTGGAACAGGAACAAAGGAGAGGTGACGAACCTGGGATGCGTCTCCACAATGAATATTGCTATTCAAGGTCATACGACGAGTTCTATTCTCCTGCCCCAGCTCTTCACTCCAGCAAAATCTTTTTCCTCATATCCTCCTCCTCGTCCTCCTGAGATTGAGAGACCCTCCTCTACGCCCTACCAGAACGCTGCTCCTCCCTCAGGCAGAGCTGGGAGCCAGGAGAGCTGCCTTTAGGGGCAGGCAGGGGAAGCACAGCTGGCCTTCTGCCCTTCTTCTCTGCTGCTGAGCGTTAGGAATCGCTTGTGGAGCCAGGAATTAAGAGGCTCTGGGGCTGGGTTGCGCAAAAGGCAGCTGGGCTGGGCTGGGCTGGGCTGGGTGCTGTGATGCAAGGCAGGGCGTAATGCCTCTGTTCTGAACACACTGCATTTTGTGTACGTGTGTGTGTTGGAACAGCGTTGGGACTGTTGGCATTACTTTTGTACAACACCCTAACACACTCAGGATGGCAGACCAGCCCACTAAGCAGGCAAGATGTGCTGGGAAGTACGCAAAGGGTTCTCACAAAAAGTCAGATAAGACATGCTGGAGTAATGTTAACCCTTTGCTGAGGTGCATTTTATTAATGAAAATAAAGCCCATGAAATCATTCTGGTCTCAACTTTACTTATGGGTCTAATAGGTCTTTTGGCTCTATCCACATGGGCCTCAAAAAACCCACGTCTCCAGCTTTTCTTAATGAAGATTTAAAAACAAATGTTTGATGTTAAAAGCAAGCTGTTCTCACAGCTTTCTGCATGAATCAATGGGATGATTAGTGATTAGCTATGAAAAACAAAGCAAGGACTAGAATGAGTGACACGATCTGAGAAGGAAAGGAGCACTTTATAGAGCACTCATGGAAACTGAGATTAGTTTCTAACACCCTGTGGTGTGACAAGAGTCTGTAGCAGTCTGTATTCAGAGTTACCTGGATATTTCTGAGATGAAATCCAGCTTCACATACTGCTGGCATGTGAAGGGGACCTTGGAGAGTGTGGTTGGTAGCTGCTATGTTATGGTGGGTGCAATCCGGCGAGAGGAGGACCTTCCCAGGCAGAAGAAAACTCTCCTCTGGCATGCAAAGCTAAATACTGCATACACTACCGTAATCCTTCTGGCACAGAGGATAGTCCAGAAGAAGAGCTGTAGCAGAAATGTAGGCAGGCTTCAGTCAGGCTGTGCCTGGTTGGACTGATCCTCAGCCTGGAAAGTCAGAACAGTCCAGAAGAACCAAAGAGTGAGAAGGCTCATTCTCATCAGAAGTCCCGCAGGGCTTGCGCTTTCTGTGCACTGAGTTGCCAGCCCTGCTGCCTTTGGAGCTCAGGTTTAGTTTGCCCTCTCTGATGAGGTGCTGCCCCACAGGATTTGAGTAGGGGCAGGTTGGTGACAGTGGCAGGACACACTGATGGCCCCAGATGAATCAAGGTAGAGAGTCAGGTCTGGAGTCCAGCTGACAGATGTGAGTTTGAGGTTCATACAGGAGGCAGGGCCAGGCAGGACTGGGGATACAATGATGAGCGGGATGCCCAGTTGGTAAAGAATGCTGCAGGGGACAGGGATCTGTGGCATAGCCCAGGCAGAGACAGGGGCTGGGGAAGCTCCTGGTTTACATTTTTCAATCTTAACACTTGACTTTTTCTGGGGGGATTTTGTAGCATACTGTTTTGTAACAAACATTTTGGTCCGATGCTGGTAAGGTTAAATACATGTCAATACAGACTTTAAAAGTAGATTTATTTTTCTGAAACTCTTCAGCACTACCATAAAGTCCGTTATGAAATATTAAGAATCTACTCAAATGATGCCTCTCTGGGAATAGTATTGAAACATCTTGACAATCCAATTAACTTCCTCAAACCAAGATCACCTCATTCTCTTCACTTGAGAATAGAATATTTGGTTCGGTAAGGAATAAGGAACAAAATGAGCTGAAAGCGACGCTGAATACAGCATCTTGCATTTCCCATTGTCTATAAATGACATTCTCAACACTTGCGCATATGCACTTATTTCAGTGTGTGGGCCCAGGAAATAGCCCTGGGATTGTTTGAGTGTGGTGGAGAGCACTGCATGAGCAAATGCCTGTAACCCTGGCAACATTCTGCCTTGAAAACCTCCAGCTTCTGCCTTTGTCTGTCTTGTTTCTCTTAAACCTAGCAACTAGGTCAAATTCTCTAGTTCTCATACTACACTAGAAATACCTGTGAAGCCAAACGCTTCAGGTGATTACAGAGATACTGGTAAAAATGGCAATGAGAAGGGCTTTTTCTACTAGTTTTACTAAAGCAAATGTACTACGATACTGTCCGCTGTAGAATTATTTCGCACGTCTTGGACTTTTTTTTCCCAGTGTTATCTCCATGCTTGCTTGTGTGAATGCATTTCAGTACATTAACACTTGAGTACTTCTCCAAGTTAAAAAAAAATATTAAGAATTGCAATATGAATGATGAAACTACCTTCTCAGGAGCAGAATGAAGAACCATGGTAGTAACAGTGAGGCACAATTTTCCTGGATGTGGTTAGTGACAAACTTCCTCATAGAAAAATCCAATAGAACTATTAGCATCATATATGTGATTTTTGTAATACAGGCCTCAGAGCCTTAGATTACACATCGTGTCTGTAACTTCTGAATTAGTTACAGTTTATTTGAAAGACTCCCAGGCTGGTTTTCATTTTTCCTGGCTTCAGGCATCTGCAATGCTGATGAAGACTTGCTACATTTGAGCCACTGAGAGTCTATTTAGAATTTGTACAGAGAGAAAGGTACTTGTCAGGCTGAACAGCAAAAAAAGTAGAGTTAGATCAACAACAACAAAAAAAGACAATTTGGAAATCAAGAAGATTATGGCTGAAGTTAGAACTGCAGAAAAATTACACCCATTTAGACTTTGTAATGCACTTTAAAGCAAAAAAGAAAAGTTTCTTCAGCAGTATAGATGCCCAAATAGACATATTACATAATTGAAAGATAGCCTTACAAATAATTAAATGTTACCTTGTCTTCAACTGAACGCAGTAATTCTGAGCTTGATGATAAAATATGCTTGATTCCCATAACCAAATATGGATTCAAAATGCTAAATGCAGTCAAACCAGAAAGTTAGCTAATATTAATCCCAGAAGTCTGAAAAGATAATTAAAAGCATGAACTAGATGGGGAATGGGATAAAACATGACATAGATTTACCATCTCCCAACAGAGATTGTGTCAGTCTAACCTAAAGCTTATCTCTCATGAGTCAATTAATTTTTGATACAGGGGAAGTGAAATAGCTCCAATCCATCTGGGCTTCAGTAAAACATTTCCTCACTGGAAATGATTAATCAGTCTGCAGTTTTGTTTGTCAGTTGGTATATGATAGCTAAGGAAATGGCCAATAAGCAGATGGCTATAGATTTGCAGTGAAGGGGAGCTAATCAATAGGTGGAAAGAGAAGACCTAAATTCCTCGAGAACTGGATGTGGGATTCAGAAATGTCCTAGATTTGACCTGAAAAGTAGGCACATGCCGATGAACTCCTGATAGTAACTGCTGGGAGGTAGGAACAGTACAGGAACAACAGGACGACCTTAAATCTTGACATTATAAAGAAACAATGAAATTGTGAAAGTCAAAATTACAAGGTTGCTAAGTAGCAAAAATTCCTGCTGTAACCTGGAATTCATCAGCTGGAAACAAAGCAGGAAGGAACAAGCCTTGTTACACTGAGCAGCTGCTGGGTGAACAGGTTGAGATGCAACTGCAGGAAGGCCAACAAGGGGCCTTCGGCTGGATCAGATGGAATACTTCCATCAGAGACAAAAAAGGTCTTATTTACCCTGTGTGAACCACCTGTAAATTCCCACCCAAACCATCCTGCACGGTTGTGATCATCCATCCTTTCTGAAGAGGAATAAGAATGGGGCAAGAGGGAAAAGAGGATCAGAAGAAAGGAAAGCCCATTTTCTGGCAGTTAACTGAAGCACAGTGCTGTATTTAACTGACGTAAATGCTAATACAGGAATGACTGGAAATAAACACAGACAAGAACAATTTAAAAGTGGAAATGAACCCAATGCTCCTAAACTGTAGTTGATTTAAAATAGGAATAAAAAAAAAATGTCATATATTGGTCTCTTTATGAAAAAATGTGTATACCTGACTGATAGAGATGACAGAAGACTCAATCTGAAAGTCCAAAAAGATCTTTACAGTCTTCTTTTTTTTATCAATCTCTTCTCATGGTCTTTCGCTCAGGAGATGCGGAAGAATTTGGGTAAAAATCCACCAGGTTCTCATGTCTTTCAAATGGGCATGAAATGGGAATGGAAAAGGGGATGTAGTTAATGTCGGTCTGAGTATTGATCTCATCAAATATCCAGTATGGTTCTTTATTATCAAAAACTTTCCAATTAAAATAAACGAGAACGGTGTGTACAGAATACGGTTCCTCAGTAACAAGGAAGAAATGCTCGTTATGTCCTTATGTAGTCATTCACTGTTCTTAATATATTCAATATTACTATTCTAAAAATCTATCTTGTAAAGCATGGATGAGGCTATATAGAGGTGTGTTATAATATATAGCCATGCACAGGGATATTCAATGCAATTACAGAATAGGAACAGGTTGTATAAGAATGCAGCAATTATTAGATAGTATTATCTTAACCACGAGTGCTAAGTAAAGGGAGAGTCTGTAAATGTCTATTTATTTGTGTGACTGCCTTTTTAGACATCTTGTGATACTCCATATCAAACACAGGAATCCAATGTGGAGCATTGATAGAACAGTTGATAGAACCAAACTGTAAGAGGGATGGTGATGCTAACAGAAACATTTGCCTACTACAAAATGTATGCTGAAAAAGGGGAGGTGCTGCAGGACATAAATGTCAGGTTTGCACTTGGCAAAATTATCCCTGAAATCCAGCTTGTTTATGAGTCTGCTGCTTGTATTTTAAAAGGTCTCCTGTACAGTTTACAAAGTGAGATATTGGTACGATGAAATTAAATTTTATTTATTGCAATTTACAAGTAGCATCAACTTCTCTTCAGTGCCTGGCGTTGCTGCATATTTTGGATAGTTCTTCCCATGAGTTTGGAAACAAAACCAAAAGCTACATTATATAACTGTACATGATAACTTAAATAACTGCCCTTTTGTATTTATTTCTTGCTCTTGTAAGTAGAAAATATTGCAAAATCACTGATGGAATTATTTCTTTCCTTTGTATCTGTGTTATGGCTTCTACCCAACTATCAGGTGGCCTTATGGTAAAGGCTTTTCATTTACAAGAAACAACAAAAGTATTGATGTTACTTCCGAGAATGATGATAAAATTGTTCCATTAGGGGGGGTCGTATGTGCTGGTAATTACTTTTACATTTAGAATCGGAAATGACAATCTGAAATCAGAATATCTCATTAGTGATAATGAATTTTAATTTCTGACAACTGAAGTATTCCCAAGGAAACTACAGATGTTGTTAGAATGACAGTGAATGACATGTGGTTTAAGATGCTGCAGTAACTCAGTAACTGAAAGCCAGGAATTTTAAAAGTGTGAAAACATGATAGTACTTCTTAAATTGCCTATAGTAATAGCGTGAATAAATTTTTTCTAATATCCCAAATTTTTACTAAGTGAAAATAGATTGGCTCTGGGAGAGTGCTAAAGAAACTCTGTTGTAGCACGTGTTTTGGTGTCTTCTGGCCTAACAACAGCTATTTGTTTGTTCCATTGTTTTTAAATTGAAGAAGCATAAAATATGTTTTATATTCAAGATACTGATGATCATTCCAGTTCATATCAGGGTAGATACAGTGACGCATGTCTTTATCCAAACAGGCCTTGTTCTTATAGGAAATTTCAAAACCAGCCTTACAAATAGCTTACAGGTAACTTTGGTTTGAAGTCCCAGCTCAGGATAAGAGCAAAGTTTGGCTTACTCTGAAACTGCAATTATTTTTAAAACAAAGCTGAGCTGGAAAAAAATCTAAGCTATTACAGTGCCTGCACCTTCTAGGCCGTTATCTGTATATGACCATGAAGGAATAATGCATTATCTATTTTAGGGGACTGAAATGAAGTTGACTGGAATGCCAAGAGAGAAGCTGGATCTCCAGACAAAACCTGCACAAGAAGAACTTTGTTTGATGGCATCCATGATCATGTTTTCTGAGAAGCCCTTTGAGGACATCAGGTTATAACCTGAAACTTCTCTCGAGTTCTCTGCTTTTATTCCAGATGTGGGGCAATGAGGAAACAGCTCTCAGGGCAAAACCTCCCCACAGAATTGACTACCAAAAAATCTGATCAATAGCAAGGTGACATTTGATGCCCAGGGCAATGGTGTAGCTCCATGTTCTGGAGAGCCTTTCACTGACCATACTTCTTGCTGGCAGGGTGGCTGTTCCATCCAGTCCTTTTGTTTCCTCTTCTGTCCTGCATTTTGACCCATGTCTCCTCCCCTTCAGGGAATTTGGAGTGTTACATCTCTACACAAGAGCTTTTGGATGTTTTTCCTCAAGAATTAAGTGGCATATGCCATAGCTTGCCCTGCCTGCAACCATCAGTCGTCTTCCAAAGAACAGGTTGTGGATGCTACCCGCAGATTGGAGTGAGAAGTGTCCCTTCAGGCCTCAGCAGTGAGGACTACTGAAGTCTTCTCCTTTCCCCCACCAAGACCATGGCACAAGTGTTGTGACACCCTGCACTTGACTCATCACACCCATGATATTTTTGCTCCTGTGTAGCTTCAGAAAGTTCAATATTTTCCCATCCCTGCTGGTGATGGCTTATCCTGAAAGAGATGGAGTAAGGTGAAGCAGATCTGTAGAGCTGAGGAATAAACACTCTCCGCTCTCTCATGGAGGAAAATACATCTTTGGTGCCAGAAAGACACAGAAGAATAGCTAACAGAGAGCAAGTCAAAACAGGATGAAATGCAGTAACAAAACTCTTCAAGAAAATAAAGGGGGAGCTGTTACTTTAGTGTCTGTATTCATGCTAGATACACATTCAGAGAGGAATGCTCTTAAAAGGCAGCTGCTTTGGTTTGAAATAAGCCAGGCCCTCTGACTCTCTGGATGTGCTGGAAAAGACATCTGGGAAGGCGGTGCACGGAGAGAGATCAAACTCCTGTTCTCACAACAACACAGAGGGGAAAGGAGCTCTTGTGAGTGTGTTTTGCAGCAGAGTACCGCTTCTATTTCAAGCACTGTTTTGTTGATATGTTTGTGTTGCTTTTGGAGTGCTCGCACAGAGCGGGATCCTTGCTTGCCAAGTGCAGGCCAAAGCCCATCCTTGCCCCCCACCAGACAAGATAATTAGGTGGCGAGCTCCCATGGGTAGACACGCACAGATGAGCAGGGTGGTAGGCAGCAATTGCAGAAGCAGCAGGTGCCTTTGTGATATCAAGGTTTTAGCAGCCACCCAACGAAAGGGGACTTGTGGAGAAGGGTGAAGTAGGCAGTGAAGGAGCTGAAGAAGGTTTTTGTAGGAATAATGATGTGCCAGAGTGCCTAGAGGTGCTTGAAAAATAATTCAACAAAACAATGTTGCCCGTCTCCTGCAGAATGACAGAAAATGAAACATTCAATGGAGATAGCCCAGGTATGGTAGAAACCGGGGACAAAGCAGCTTGACTACGTGCCAGCGTGGCTCCTGGCACCAGGGGCTTTGGAGCCACCATGCAGGTGCTGTGCAGGAACTCCTGGGTTTCCCTCTCATGGAGCATCATAGAGAAATTCTTCCTACTTGAAATCTGATAAAAAAAATTAAAAGACTGCAATCACACTCCACCTTCCACCTAAGTCAGCCTTTTTCATTCAGACATCTGCTTCTCTAGGCAAGCAGTCAGTTAGGAAATAAAGCTGGATTTTAAACAGGATTCAGTTTCTAGGTATGATCAGTGACAGAAACACACAGGCTGGATAAGCCATTCCCTGTCATTGCTTCCTGAATGCTACCTGCTTTTGGGAAGCTACCAGTAGTGGTATAAAGGCATTTTGCCCACTAGGAAAAGACTGTTTCAACCAGGAAACAAATGGTAAGCTGACAGATCTGGGGGAAGATGTGTGTGTGTGTGTGTGTGCGTGTGTAGTCAAAAAGCAATAGTGCAGAAGGGAAAAAGACACAACCTTAACCTTGCAGCAGTGTTCTGAGGGCTGTAAAGGACTTGGCATTTAATTATGCTTTGCCTGCACGAATGCTTTATTCCCATATAATCAAATAAACCATTTAATTTTTTCTTAAAACATCTAGCCACTGTACCAGCAGTGCCACTTATTATGAAACATACTGTTTGCAGATGGAGTACAAACTATTTTTGAAAAACAGATTGCAGTCTATTGCAGGATTGTTGTCTGGCCATGCTCCCCCGTCTCTTCACCACACACCGGACTACCTTCCTTCTCCTTCCTTGCCTTCTCCAAAAGATAGAGCAAGTGCTTACTTGGAAAGTGGTTTATGGTTTATTTTAACATGGTTTGGCAAGTTAACAGGGTTGGCGCAGTTTCTCCAGTATAGGTCCTTTCCACAGGATGCAGTCCTTCAGGAATGAACTGCTCCAGCATGGGTCACCTGTGGCCACCATAGTCTCACAGGTCCTGCCAGAAAACCTGCTCCTGCATGGGCTTTTTTTCCACAGTCTGGAGCTTCCTTCAGGGCACGTCCATCTGCTTTGATGTGGGATCCTCCATGGGCTGCAGGGTGAATATCTGCTCCTCCATGGTCCTCCATGCGATGCAGGGAGAAAACCTGTTTCACCACGGTCTTCAGCATGGGCTGCGTGTGGATATCTGCTCCACGGTGGACCTCCGTGGGCTGCACAGAGACAATCTGTATCACCAAGGCCTTCACCATGGGCTACAGGAGAATCTCAGCTCCAATGCCTGGAGTGTTTTTTCCCCTTTCTTGAATATGTTATCACAGAGGTACCACCAATGTCGCTGATGGGCTCAGCTTTGGCCAGCAGCAGGTCTGTTTTAGAGCCAGCTGAAAGTGGCTCTGTTCAACATGGGGGCAGCTTCTGGTCTCTTCTCATAGGAGCCACCGCTGCAGCCCACCTGCTGACAACACCTTGCCATGTAAACCCGACACAATGAAATAGGAGAACAATTTGAAATAAGTAAGAAAGGCATTGACTGATATTTTTCCCATTTGGGGATTTAATTTAAAAACCACTATTTTTTACAGTCACTAAGAACTCCTACCTCTAGTTAACAGTCTGTATATACTCAATATTTCTTGATGTCAGACTAACTGAGTTTGAAAGAAACGATCTGACTCTAAAGGCGTGTCAGCTATAAAAACCAGTACACTTCTAGCACTGCAATAGAAAGGAGAATTGGCCCAGGGCTTTCCCTAGTGTTCTCCAACCTTTTCACTGGCCTTTTTAGAAATATCACATACTCATGTTAATTAGTTTATCTACACAAATTTTGTTTTCATTTTTCTCAGATTATATTTTCATACTTGCTTTTACACTTTTATTAACTATTTGCTGTATCAAGACTCTGTAGTCATATTTGTTGAGAAGTGTTTGGGAAAACATACCGCAGGCCTGCAATTTGTGAAATATATGAATAAGCCAGAATGAAATAAAACAGTGACAGTGTATAGCTGCAGCTTGCAGACCACAAGAAACAGAAAGGCATGGCATACATGAATATGAAAGCATTCATCAATGCTTTCAGTTACGAGAACCAGACAGGGTAAAAGTTGGGACGTAGTTGGGAGTGAGGGAAACTTGTGAAATAACTGATTCTTGGGACTCTTTGGGAACTTTCCTCACCGGCAGTTACAAGGTTAGATGAAGTAAAATTAGCAAAGGATTGGAAAAAAAAAAAAGAGAAACACATTGGTACCTAACCAAAGTTGTAAGCTTCAGAAATGGTGGTTGAATCTATGCTTCTGTGTGTGCAGCAGGGCAACAATGGTAAATAAATCTGACTACGACAATAACTACTACAACATTATTCTTACTACTACATCTGGTAGTACAGAGAATAAAATTAAATGCCTTAAAAACAACCAATGTTAGTTTATATAGGAGGGTCTGCAATAACAATTCCCCTCCTTCCAAATGCAAACCAAAGGAAATTCTTTTGAGGACTTCACGAAGAGCAATAAGGGACAACACTTCACAGAGTCTTGCAATTCCTGCAGTATTTATTAGCTGTTAGTTATTTAGCTGATGTATTGTAAACAGAATCAAAATAGCTTTGAGTCTCTTCTCAGTCTTTGAAGAAGCCTCTTCATAGTCTATTGAAAGCGGGAATAAAGATTGAAATAATTATGTTTATGTTTAGAAATAATTTTGTTTTGAAAAATGCTGAGGTTGTTTTGAGTTCAACATCACTGGAGCAGTAGCTGCTTGCTCCATCTAGGAGGAGAAAAGAGACCTCCTGCTCTCAGGCTGCACTGTGAACACTGGCCACATCTATGGAGCTATAACTTCATTGACTATTTCAGCACACAAGCAAATCGTTCTCTAACGATGTATCTGCCAACGATGTCTTGCCCAGATGTCAGTCACTCCTTTTACCCATTGAGTTGGAGCAGTTTTCCAGGTGAGAAGTTATGTGATTCTTAATTTTAGAGAGCAGAACGATACTTCTCTAGTGTTTGTCAACTGAAAAGAGATACATGTATTAAAGGCCTGGACCTCTGAAGACAGAGAGGTTGAGAGGAGTACATTTAGACTTTTATGTAGAGGCCATCAGTTGGTGACACTATTATCAGCTAGCCCTGGGAACCAGAAAGGGGACAATAATGAAAGCATATCTCTTTATTAGCCTGGTTTCTGAAGAAACTAAGCTCATTCTTCATTGCTGCACAGATATGCCCACCATCAGCTCCCTTCTCAGTAACTTTCAAACTTGCAGTTCAGTTTTGACCAGATTTGACAGACTGCTGAAGACCTCAATGACACTGCATTTCCACTCATTTCCTTACCAAGGGAAAGATATTCCAGACGGAGCTCTAATGGTACTGGTTGCCAGAGGGTCCATACAGAGACCGAAGGGATGCTCTGGCTGTCTTCAAGGCCTCCAGTGATTTGTGTTTCATGGCTGACTTTCAGCTGCACAATGCAGAGTCAGTAACAAGTGAAGAGTCTTCTCCTCCGTCAACGACTGGCTCCTAAGGAGATCATCTGGCATTTACTATTAATAACCCACCCTCTTGCCCCACCCCACCCCGCTCTGGCTAATTGCAATTTTTCTAAAAATTAATATTATTTCTTTCTCCCCAGAGGGTTCTCTCATGTCTATGGGCATGATGAGTTCATGCTGCAGTCTTCATGCAATTCAGCTACCTGCAAGACACAAATCCACTGGAAACTGGGCTCCACCACTTCCGGAACTACTTATTGAATTTTTTTTTTTGTCAAAGTAATACTTTTTCTACAGCTGTTAGCAAGCACAATTTTAGTGTATACTATCCATCACAGCTCTTCCTCTCTCCCACCACTGTTTTAACTGATGGGCAATTTGTCCACTGCAACCCAGCAGAAACGTTCCCATCTTATTCTTCTGTGGCACAATTTGCTCGTGAAAGGGAAAAACAAACAAACAAACACACAAACCCAAACCAAAACCTAACAGCAGAATTTATTGCTGTAATTTAGGGAGGTTTCAGCAAAATTAATGAGGTGCCATTACCAGGGGAACGTGGGCTGTTTTCTGCATAATTACGACTATTTATATAACCATCAGATCCAATGTATTATTTTCACATGCTCGAAGCAAGAACGAGGCTCCTTTGTTTTGCTGTGCATAATGCATCATACATTTCGGTGTCCAGGCACAATCCGTAGGAAATGAATAGGGACCAGTTTAAAGTCACAGAGCAGCTGCCTGTTGATTTTCTAGAGAGTGAGGCGTGCAAATAAACCAGGATGTGAACTAATAGGCTATTCATTTTATCATAATATCCCATTGTTATTAATTGACAACAGCTGTGTGGCAAGTTGTGCGACACCCAGTGCTGGAATGAAACAGCTCCAAGTGAATTGAAAGTATAGGATCCTAAAAAGAGGCAGATATGGCATCGAGAGAAAAATCACATCCCTGTCTGCTCCTACAAGATGAGTTAGTTTCTTGCTCAGCTCTTTACAGTATCAGTGCCTGTTCTTGTGTAATGCCAGTACAGGTATTTTTACATTTAATTCTCTATACAACATCCTGCATACTGTATCGTTCTCTTCATAGACCCAAGGACAAAATACGGTTTGAATTAAGCAGACCAAATTTTGTGGGCAGAGGTGCACATGCACGTGTACGTGTGTGCGTCAGAATGTATTTTAACTCTTCAGAATAAATCTTGTTACAGATGAAAATTAAAACATCTACTTACTCTTACTGATACAATCATTGTCGCCCTAAATCAAAGCCAAGTCATTGCCAGAGTTTGTTCCTATGTTGCTGTGGACAAAATGTATTTACATTTTTCACATTGATATTAGTGCAAACAACTCCCAGATATTTTATTCTGCCAGTGGAAGTGAGAGAAATGTAACATCATCCTAAAGATGGGTAACCTCAGGAGACTTTCTATAGACTTTTAGCTGCTAGGAGTCAGAGCAGCGTGAGATCAAACGTTGCTTGGAAAGGACAGAGTAAGTGGAGACCACAGAAGCTTAATGAATGTGGATCTGATCCATGACACCGTGAAATCCCCATTTCCTAGTGACCTTAATGGGCTTTCCCTGTGCTAAAAGGGAGCAATTGCTTTTGATGGCACTAGTCAAGACAAACTGAGCCAACAGGGGTAAGGTAGAGCTTTCTCTTCCCCTTGGTCCCCTCTTCATCCTACCCAAGAAAAGTGACCAAATCTTAAGTGGTGTGGAGTGTCTAGTGATTTTTCCCTCATCCCATTTGATTCAGCCTGAATCTGTTTCTCCATGAAGGGACTGAGCCTGGCCTGTGTCACAGCCAGCAGTGCCTTCTTGGCCTGGAAACAGAAAATGTGCCTTTTTCTCTGTATGACTACTGACAGTAAGGCCTAAGTATAAATAAAAAAAAAAACCAGTTTGTAGCTGTGAGGGAGACCCTCTGTGTGGCACTGTAGTAGCTAAATTTTAGGTTCCATAGGAGAGAAACTGGCAGGGGTTTTGAAAAGGAGGTTGCTGATGTTAGGAAAATGTTCTGAATGTACTAGCTAAAGGTCTCTTCAGTGCAGCTTGAATCCACAGTCATGGCCTTGATTTCCACAAGAGATATATTGCAGCACTCACAGAAATTTCACCTTATTTTCCCTTCAAGGCCATCCAGGAGTGCACTTTTTATTCTGTGCCATGATACGTAGTAACAAAGGCAGTCAGGATTTGCCAATGGGCAAATAATTCCCTTTACAGCCTTGGCCAGTGACGTTGGAAATGTCTCAGGTGGGTTAGTTCTCTCTTCCTTCTCCCAGAAATGGAGAGGATGGGGAAATCTTGACTGGTGGTGAGGACTACCACCAGTAGGCAAGCCGCTGAATTCCTCTGCCTATGTGAAGACCATCATGCTGGCAACTCTGAGCATCTCTACCATGTCCTGCTGCCTCAGAGACAACACCACAGGGTGCAGGAGCCACGAGCTGGACCTGCGAATGCTGGGCTGTTCCTTGGCAGCACTGGAGAGGCCAGAGCATGCGCACCCTCTTCTACTGGCTATTGAAGGGTATTGGTGGAATAAAGAGTCAGGAGACATCAAAGCCTCCTCAGACACCATCTCTGCCCCTACCCACCTCCAGCACTGCAGCAGCTGCATCTGGTTTTCAGACTTCAGGGGAGGTGGGGAGGGCCTGGGGGAATGGGAGGAAGGGGTAGGAAGAGAAGATTTCTTTCCTCTGTTCTTTCTCTTTGCTCTCCTTTTGAGAATAAAAACCTAGGAGACTTCATTCCTTTAAGGAGTGCAAGAAAATGTCAGGGCCTTTAGGATTTTTTGAAAACAAAGTTTGGAAAAAACATTAGGTATAAGACTGGGCAACAAATTCAATGAATGTAACAAAGCCCAGCATCTTTCTTAATAATGGAAACCAGAGATTATTTTTTTGTGATTTCATAAACTTCAGAGCTGGGACAATGTAATTCGCTGTAAGCTATTGAAAATCAGCACCTGTAGAAACTGCACCATGTTAAAAGCTGGAAGTAAGGAGGACTTGCAGCAGCTGCAGGCAATGCATCATTGTTCAGTCAGTGGACCAACAAACATACAGTGTGTGACAACACGGTATTTCACTGAACACCTCTTCAGTCAGGCTGGAGTAGCGTGGTCCAGCTGTTTGACTCAAAGGCATCTGCAACACTGACCTCACCAATTATATTGTAAGGTATTAGCTAAATCCATTCCTCTTGACTTATAAATAAATAAATAAACTGTTATGAGGTGACATGATTTGATGATAATGAATGGTATTTTGAAGATGTAGCAAATAAGTTAATTTCTGTATTTAGTTAGAACAAATGATGTGTGTTAAGATGATCACTTTCCATTTGCCAGAAGGAATGAAAAAAAAATACATTTGGAAAAGAAATTAACATCTTCATTCATGCCTATGGATTATTTGATTTTGGAAACTTGCATTACATGAGTTACTATAGATAGACACCTGTAAAACATCCATATCTGCTGTTTACATAATTGAGGTTCCTGTCCATACAGATTTTCTGGGTGGCCCCTAAATAAACTTCATAGGAAATTATAATATATGGAAAGGATTTTCAAGCCAGTTTATCTCTTTAAAAGAAAGACAAGCTATAACGATAGAATTCAGAGGGATAAGTTTTAAAGCTATAGGGAAAATAAAATTAAACAGAAATTACTATAAAGCACACAGAATTTAACAGAGTGGAAAAAATATTCTCTAGGTCCCTTTTAGCTTCCTTCCAGCGAAAGGCCTATTTTATGAAGGTGATAGCTGCCATCATTGTGGTTTTTCATACCTGGAAGAAAACTTAGCAAACCCATTGGCTCTCAGATGCTCTTGTTCCTGTGCCTCAGCTTCCTCCCCACCCCAGAGCTGTGGGCAGTCCTTTCCCACAGACTGGTCCTGTTTCTTCCCACAGGTTTGGGATGTTTCCCTCAGGAGCACACAGACCGGTGTCAGAGACCTTGCGAGTCTGTATTTCCTTTTCCAGGTTTGAGGGGAAGGAATATCACCTATTGAGGAATAAGTGCGGTCTGACCCCAGAAGGTTTTCCTAGAAGATTGCTTGATGGAGGGACAGTCTGATGGTGTTTGACACCATTTCACACAATGACTGTTTTTATGGCTTCTAGTAACTAGTGCAACTAGTTAGCTATATTTCTGTGACTTTAAATAGCTACATAGCAACTAATCATAGTGAATGAGCAGCACTCCAGCATTAAAGAATCCTCAGTAGTAATCACTCTGTGTTTATTTTCTTGATGATTTTCTAGGAGAAAGCAATGTTGCCTTTATTTGGTTGCATCATGCTTCGTATACATATGAATTTAATGTACATATATGTTAAAAAGAACTTAAGAAGAGAAAGTCAGAATAATGGCTCTGCGGTCAGTGGGGTGAGGTAAGAAATAACTGGGTTTGTCACCTCACAAACTCCTAATTTCTCTGTATTTTGTCATAGTCCCAACACTGTGCAAAAATAGGGGCTTGCCTGTAAAGAGGGATAGGTGTGAACTGAATTCCCATCTAGAAATGTGAAAAAGTAAGGAGAATAAGAATCACATGTCATTCTTTAAGTATATTGTTTGAGTATATTATCTCATATTGTAGTCCCTTTTTCTTGATATACACTTGCCTTGCATTCTTTTTATTTTTGTATCTACATTCATCTGTAATTGCAGAATAAAACCTATATTTCATTTCCTCCTGTTCGCCACTCCTGCTCTAGATGGGCTTTCCTAGTCTTTGGAGCGCAGGAGGTGCTGGTCCTGGTGAATGAGTGCAGCCCAACATTGCAGCTCCTTCAGGAACGCACTGCGGCCATGAGAAACAGAAACCACTTTAGCACTGCTGCACTGCTCTGAATTTGCTTTAAAGACATTTTTACACTGAAGAGTAATTGCTCAGGTTTGTTTTAGATAACTAATGCCAGTTACTTCAACCAATGCATCTGCACTTCTAGATGCCAAGATAATTATAAGAGATACAACCTAGCAGGATTCAGCTGCTAAGTCTTTATACCTCTTACCCTGTTTGCTAGGCACTAGAAATGTGTACCTGTTCCATATCACTTATTAAATCAATTCTAGACTTGCTGGCTTTTGCATCATTTTGCACAGTCCACTCGTATGATGTGGTCTTTCTGTTTATTTCAGAGCCTCCCCTCCCATTCCGTTAAATTTGTTAATGTTCATGCAGCCTGTTGCCATAGCAGTTAAAAGCAGAGATATTGGGAAGGTGCTCTAATTAGAGAAACACATGCTCCCTGCAGTATGGGTTGGCTTTTGATCTGCTGTGTTTTGCTGAGCAGTAGTGGTTTTTGTTTTCATGCTGTGAAGAGAAAACCAGTGTGGAGGGGAGGGCGTTGGGTACCACTGCATGGCTGGGCTGCATGAAATTCTCTGAAGGGTTGCTGAATCAGAATCACTGTGATTTATCCCTGGGCAGGGAGGGGCAATGCAACCTCACACGGTCCCACTGGATGCTTAAGGCCAAGATCTCACCCAGCACACCAGGAAGCAGGGATTAAACCTCTCTGCACTAAAGCTCTCCGTTTCCAGGGCTGGATTTTGCAGGGGGCCTGCAGGGGTCTGCAGGGCACAAGCATCCCTGGCAGTGAACAGGTGAGTGCCAGCCTGGTTTTTCTGGCCTTGCTTCTACTGCTCTGAGCCTCTTCAGCCTCACCCCGAGCAAAGTGCTTACCCAGAGCATATTGCATGGAGCCCGAGACGACAGACGTAGCTCTTGCTTCTGCTCTGCTGTCTGTCCCTGTTATGGAGCATGTTTGGGTGCTGTTATCTAGGGGGAAAACCCACTGAACTGGGTGTTAGTGAAGTGCTACTGCATCTTATGGAACAGCAAATATATAACGTTTGAAGTTTTACAATAAGACACAAGACTGGCTGAACCAGTGGCGGAAATGTTCAGTAAAATGACCTACTTTGCAGCATGTACCTTAGTGGTTAAACATCAGCTGGGACCTGGCTAGCTGCTCTGGGCAGCAGGCACAGCAGCACTAGCCACACACCAAACCCACCTTGAGAGATCCGTCTGCACAGACTGGCAGAGGGAAAAAAGAAATTAAGCTGAAATGCACTGCAAACTCTGACGTTAATAGCTGAAAAAGGGAATACTGGGGACATGGCTCAAATTTTGAAAGTTCATTACTATTTAGAGTTTAAATTTTTTTTTTTTTAAGAAAATATATAAACAGGGGGCTGTGAGCAGAGGAAGATGCAGGGTCTCCAAAATAACACTCGGATGGGTATTTTTCTTGTGAGAATATCTCTGTGGCATATGCTCAGCAACATCTGCAAGCAAGTCCTTGCAGAGCAGATGAGGATTGCGAAATACTTCAGGTGGCTGTCATCATTAGGTTTTCTTGTCTTTTTTTCTTTTTTTTTTTTT